>OX463845.1:44628303-45095478 GCA_949825065.1 Odontocerum albicorne | reverse complement strand
AAACCAGGTCTACTTACTTTAAAACAAGTTGAGGTGTACTCGTATGCACTAAACAAATCTACTTACTTTAAAATGTGTACTGGTATATAAAAGAATAATTCAAATGCTGAAATTTATACAGTAGGTCTTAGAATTTATTTCATTAATGGTGAGGTATTACAGATGCGGAACAAGGGACTGCCGATGATCAGCCCTGAGGAGCTGAGAGCCGTGCAGCAAGCTGTGAGGGCTGCTGAGGAGGAACAAGAACATGAGCAAAGGGAACAGGAGCAGAGGGAACAGGAACAAAGGGAGAGGGAACAACAGGCTGCTGCACAGCAACAGGTAACCTTTCATCCATCCTTCTTCTAATTTACTCCTTATAGATTTCTTATTGATCAGCGCCGTGGAATAGTCACGCTTAATAAACACATTAATTCGCTACTTGATTTAATTATTAATTATCTTTTTTTCTCGTTTTATGTGTTTTTATTTCAAATTGACTACACATATTAATCGGAGAATTCCTGTTCAAGTGGGTGTAGACTCGTAAATTTATAAATTGACTATACACATATTAATGGGAGAATAAGTGTTCAAGTGGGTATAGACTCGTAAATTTATAAATTGACTATACACATATTAATGGGAGAATTCGTGTTCAAGTGGGTACGGACTCGTAAATTTATAAATTGACTATACACATTCATTGTATAATCCCCGTGGCTGGGTTCGCCCTATATTGGTGGGGTGTATCTTGGCCGAGGGGATGCTATTAGATGAGCCCAGACCTTTTGATAGCTTCTGTATTTAATGTATTATCTGCAATTTATGTGTTTTAGAAGTGTTATTTAAATATAATCTGTACATACTATGTTGCTATCAATAAACCTATTTTTTTTTTAAATTTATTTATATAGTACAATGACAGGTTGTATATAGTACAATGGGAGAATTCGTGTTCAAGTGGGTACAGACTCGTAAATTTATAAATTGACTATACACATATTAATGGGAGAATTCGTGTTCTAGTGGGTATAGACTCGTAAATTTATCAACTATTGAGTAGATGCACGAGTTTTTTTCAGGTGAATAAATTTTTTTCCGGGCCAAGTAACAGCATTGTATTAATTTTTCAAGCGCTTTGAAAATAATATGATATGTATAACGAAACAGCGCTGAATAAGGTTGACTTATCAGAATACTTTCCAGTAAATTACTTTATTATTCCACAATTAAAATTTATTCCCGCTGCACATGTTTCTGCTTCCTTTCCCAAATCTCTCTTGAAATTCCGCCTACAAAGAGGAATCCTGGGGATAGGAGGTACAAACACGTGTAGCAGATATTAGTATAATGGAATAATAAAGGTATTTATTTGTTAATATTCTAATATGGAGTTCTAAAAAGTTGAAGCCGAAACCTTGGATAAAAGATACAGTCTTTGAGTTATCTTTATTCGATCTTTTCTTTTCGTATGTGTTCTTTATATATTTTTTTACAGTTTCTTCGCTAATATTGATATAAATATTTACAGATTTATAAAATCATCAAAATTTAGGTACAAGTTTGTACTCGTACATATTTTTCAAACCAAAATATTGATAATGGGCATAATATTTACAAAATATTGAGAATAGGCATATTATTAACAAAATATTGAGAATGGGCATAATATTTACAAAATATTGAGAATGGGCATAATATTGAGAATGGGTATAATATTTACAAAATATTGAGAATGGGTATAATATTTACAAAATATTGAGAATGGGCATAATATTTACAAAATATTGAGAATGAGCATAATATTTACAAAATATTGAGAATGGGCATAATATTTACAAAATATTGAGAATGGGCATAATATTTATAAAAATGACTGCATTATATCAAAATTGCTAATATTTGAAAAAACAAACAAGCCTTTTCCTAAACCAAAATACTTAATATATATTCATTATTCTGCTCAATATTTACAGAATAGACAAAAATATACAATATTCAAAACATTCATGTTTATAACAAAACACTCGAGTTTGTAACAAAAATACCTGCGTGAGCACAATTTTGTATTAATTTGTCAAAAGGACATACACCCTTTTTCTCAAAAAATACTGGTAAGGAGCACAACATTAACGAAAATACTTACAGATTTTATCTTTCACAGTTCATATTCCACATTTATTATGTTGAAATATATCATTGTATTATCCTCCATCTTTTTACCATTAGACATCGGTAATCGAGAAAACAACTAAACTTCTCACAAAAACAAAAAAAAAACGAACGATTAAAATAGTAAGTCGATAAAATGTTTTATGTAATTCAAAATGGTAGTAGGTTTATATCCAAGGATCATTACACACAGCAATTATCACACACGGGTATGTGCGTGGAATCGCGACCCTTTGTTCAGCCGCAAACAATGCAAACTCTCCTGCCAACCGATATTATCTGCTTTTGTGTTTCTTTATTCCGTGATGTTTGTTCCTCTCATACATACTTCTTTGTTGACTCTCTTGACCTTTAAAGAAAAAAAAAACACTGTGCGAATTCCTACAGAAGGTGCGCTATTGTTTTAAAACTCGTGAATGTTTGTACACATTTTTTCTTTTCATATTTGTACTTTTCATCGCGTGCTCAATGCTGATCATCGTGGTCCTCTGCTATATCTCGAAAGTCATATTGCAGTGGAAGATACAAAACGAAGAGGAAGGAACAAGAAGAAACTCTTGGCTGAAGAACCTAAGAGTGTTGTTCCGTTATAGCACGGAAACATTGAGACAGAGCAGCTACAGACGAAGCTAAAACAGCCATGATGATAGCCAACCTCTAATGTGAAGAGGAATGTTAAAAAGAAGAACAATAATTTTATCCATCTTTTTCATCGCGTACATCAGCTCTAAATGTCGTGATTCTCTGCTATGTCTCAAACTTGGCGCACCACCTATTTCAATCCCTCCTAGTTATGAGCCATGTTGAATGCAGTGTTTAAAGAGGATCGTGTTAACTCGTTTATTTGATCCGTCCATCTAGATCCGTCCAGCTTATAAAACTCTAGGATTTGTTATGAGAATCTCTAAGTCGTTTGAAAACCAATGGGTGCTCAAAACGTTGTTTAATTCATTGATCCGTAGTAAACTATTGTAGAAAGCAATGCTTGCATTTGGAGCCCGGTGGGGGCGCAGAACTCGCTCATGGTGGAGAAAGTACAAAAAAAATATCTAAGATATCTCTATATGAGAGAGTTCGGTGTCTATCCATGGCTTTATCCTACTCAGTTCCTGCTGGGCATGCTCGGGTTTAACTCCTTGAGCGTAAGAAGAGATGTGCGTCTCCTGGTATACGTTGTCAACTCGTTCGAGGAGTTGTGAGCTGTCCAGCATTACTACATAGATTAGCGTTAAATGTTCCTAACAATTACACTAGACTGCGCCGGCAAAAACTGTTCTCAATAACATACGCAAGAACGGGTCTTCCAGCCGCTATGCCTGTTGGAAGGGCCTTAACTCTTCTGAACGGGACTGCTTCGGATATTGACATATTTCATATCACATTACCAAAAGCAAAAGTAAATTTTCTTCTCAGATTGAGCACGTTAGAAAACACTCATCAACATACCCAAATGACTGTGAATATATATGTATAATATGTTTGTGTGTATATACTCGTTTGTATGCATATGCATTATTTTTTATTTTATATAATTTTTTAACTTATTTTTTTTCCTCTATGTAATTTTTCTTCTTTTTTAATGTCTTGTATTTTCAAAGTAATTGGGCTAAGCCTGTTTTGAAAAAATAAATAAATACATCTAATAAGTCACCTTCCTCTTGCATACCTTCTCTCAATTGTTCCAGTGTTCACCAGCTTTTCCAGATCTTTATTACTCAATCTATAGTAGCAACATGCACAAAGTACGTAAGGATTATTTTTCTGCGTGTCGTCGGAAGTCTTTTTTGGTAATCTTCAATTTTTGGATGTTAGAAATTTTGATGCATCTTGCGGTCCATGAAATACGGTGCAACCGCTTCGAGCACCACATCTCGAAAGCATCTATTATGTTTCTTTCCTTCTCTCTCTTCGTCCATGTTTCCACTCCTAACTTTGGTTTTGATTTGATTTTGGTTCTCCCAAGTACTGGTTAGTCCATATTTGTATTCAAATTTGTCAAGAGAGCTAAAAACAAAGTGAAAAGAACGTATTATTTTATAACTTTTCCGTTGTATACACTACAACTTGGCGGATTTGTTGCAAAGTGGCAATCTATTCTAATCAACCAGAAATATGTTTAACAGTTCTTAAGTGTAACAAGACTGGAACTCTTCTTAGTAAAAATGTGTACGAACACGAATCAAATCGTTTCATAAAATGACTTTAAAACTTTCAGTTCAGTCTTAGACCTCGGCCACACATGAAGGAGCCTCGCTTGATGCTTAGAGCTATGTTGCGAGCTAGGAGACATATCCTAGCGAACCAACGTACCGCATAATATAGCAGTGGCTACAATGCACGCTTCGCGCCACGTTGCATGACGATTAGTCATCGAGTGAATCTCCTAGCAAACAGACGTGTTGGTTAATTTACAAGATGGTGGAAGTTTTAATGACAGCTGTGTATAAAAGGCAGTCTTTGTGGAACCCATCAAGGAAATTATACAAAAATGTACCTGTAATATAATCACTTTGGAATGAAGTTGTGCACAAAGTAAATAAATATGGTAAGTTAGAATGAAATTGGTTAGTTTTGAGAGTGACATCGTGTGTTGACTCAATCGCTCCCAACTGTCAAATGATTTTTTTGCGTAGCTCTTTGGTGTAGCCAGGCATGAAATCACCTAGTATATGAGTCACGTAAAATCTAGCTTAGTACCTAACGAAGCATTTTGGTGTGGCCTCAGCCTTAGTTTGTCATGCCCATTTCCATCTAATTTCGGTGAAAATCATGAAGTGTTTGAAGTATATCGATACATAGAACAACACATTGATTTTGCTTTTTGGTTTAATTATTATTCAATGCATCCTTATAGTAATCTTAGTTTTGCCAAGTCCATTTCTATCTCATTTCGGTGTAAATCATAAAGTGTTTTAAGTATATCGATACATAGAACAACATATTGATTTGGTTTTTTGATGTAATTATTATTCAATGTATCTCTATAGGAATCTTAGTTTTTTCATGTCCATTTCTGTCTCATTTCGGTGAAAATCATAAAGTGTTTTAAGTGTATCGATACATAGAACAACATATTGATTTGGTTTTTTGATATTATTATTATTCAAGGTATCCTTATTAGAATCATAGTTTTACCATGTCCATTTATGTCTCATTTCGGTGAAAATCATTAAGTGTTTAAAGTAAATTGATACATAGAACAACATATTGATTTGGCTTTTTGATGTCTTTATTATTTAATGTATCTATATAGGAATCTTTGTTTTGCCACGTTCATTTCTATCTCATTTAGGTGAAAATCATAGTGTTTAAAGTGTATCGATACACAGAACAACATATTGATAGGGCTTTTTGATATGAGTGTTATATGTTATATATCATAATATAGATCAATTGAAAAAGAGATTCAGTTTGTTTCTCGTTGATGATATAAATGCTATATGATCTAATTTGAACATGTGACAAACAAAATTATTTGAACACGCTAACTGTTTCGGATGTCTCTCAACTGTATCCAACAGCTAAACGTAACGGAGTTTCTGTTTTTTATTTACGCAAAAAGTTAAGCTTCCGTTCGAAAAACAGAGTTAACATCTTTCCGTGATAGTATTTTAAATGGTTTCGCTAACGGTATTTTTTCTGGAATTGCGTTTTATTTAAATAATCACCATTGCTTCGTTTTATCGGACCGGATAAGTGGTGGCTAGCATGAACTGTTTTTGTCTGTTTATTTAACAGGTCAAAACTGGAATATTTTTAGCTTTTTATTTGACTTATATATACATTTATCAACATGAAACAGTCATTATAAATTTTACCGTATTTTATAAACACTATACACCGTGTATACTCAATTCATTCATTTTCCTAATTTTGTGTAGTTGGAGAAATTTGTAAAGGGTCTTTGAAATTAAGTGTTTTTTTTAATTCTATTTTTTTTAATTCTTGAATAAAACACACAATTTGCTTTGATTTGAAAAAAAAACTATTTGTTGGCCATTGAAGTATAATGTATGATATTTAAACACAAAAAAACAATATCCGCCAAATGTCCACCTCTTGCAGCTCCACAGATGTCCACTATTTGGTCAAAAAATTCGATGACATTTTGGCGTAATTGCGGTTCTATCTCACCAATAACGCGAATATTTTCGTCCTTCAGCTCAGGAATTGATCGGGGGTCATTCTTACAGACCTGGCTTTTCACGCAACCCCAGAGAAAATAGTCCAATATCCGCCAAATGTCCACCTCTTGCAGCTCCACAGATGTCCACTCTTTTGTCAAAAATTTCGATGACATTTTGGCATAATTGCGGTTCTAACTCACCAATAACGCGAATAATTTCATCCTTCAGCTGAGGAATTGATTGGGAGTCATTCTTATAGACCTGGATTTTCATGTAATCCCAGAAAAAATAGTCCAACGGTGTCAGATCACATGATCTTGGTGGCCAATTAACATCACCGTTTCCGGAGATTACAATACATAAAATAATTCAACAATTTGAACGCGTTGTTGTATTGTATACGAATCCATTTTTATAAAGGTCATACATTGCACTTCTCAAATATCACAAGACCCAGGAAAGTTCGTGACGCCATCTGTGTTTTATCCAAGAATTAAAAAAACCGTTCAATTTATATCGTTTCGAGTACCATAGTTCGTGAATCATTTTTTCTCAAGTAGTGTGTTGTTATATTACTCTTCCATTATATACAGACCAGCCTGGCGGATTTATTGCCACGTGGGAATCTCTTTTAACCAGAAATATGTTGAAAACCTTAAGTTACCCTTTTTAAGGAAGTTGGATACCAACGAGTCGAATGCGAAACCTCCGAGTTGGAATACTAGTGTCTTATCTAGTAGACCACGTGAGTTATCACACGAGTATATTGTGAAAGGATTTGACAATTATTTTAATTTTAATCTCAGTAGAACTTTAGTGTAAACTTCTATTTTATAATGGGTGTTCCAAATCGATCCAATGTGACGGAGTATTATGAAAGATTTTATGCCGTTGCTTGTCCTGTGGTGTAGGATGGTTTACCGCTTAGTGTAATGCCATGTTTACACGAGCTTAGTACTTGTCATTAGTGCTTCTCACTCGCACTTGTCACTCGCAGTTGTATCCACATGTAAACAAGCATATTAGTACTAAGCAAGTGCAAGTGAAAAGGAGGCAGACTTATTTACTAAGCGACAAGCAGCTACCCCCACCACAATTCAACTAAGCACTTGTTGCTTGCAGAGTCGTCTAAACAGCCGCGGCAAGTGTTTAGTGACAAATTGAAACGGCAAGTGAGTTGAACACATTTCTCAAAACAAGGCAGCGGTGGCGGTTGTCCATTCCGGACGGATGTCGTGCTACTAATACCTCTTCCTAACACCAACGTGTAAACGATTTCTTCTCACTTGTCACTAAGCACCTTAGTAGAAACAATAAGTACTAAGCTCGTGTAAACATGACATTAGATATACGGGTTGCGTGCAAAGCTTACAGCAAAGGAGTTTTAAGATGGTTTGGACATGTGGAGATAATGAATGATGAACAAAATGACTAGGCGAGTATACGAGTACAAGAGAAAAATGTAGCAGGAACAAATGGACCAGATTTTGAAAGAAGGTATAGAGAGAAGTAAGAATAAATTTGATTGTGCAAAATGACATGTATGAATTAGGAGAAGTTGAAAGTTGAGTGATTGTTTAGAAAAGTTTGGATATGTATTCTCTCTGTCTACCCCGTATAAGACGGCGTGATGATATATGTATATGATATATTTAATCATAGTAAATAACACACAAAGCTCCAGACCGCACAAAGGGGCATGGGGAGATGTATGTTGGGATATACTAAAAGAGACCGTAAACGAAACACCTGGATTCGCAATATAACAAAGGTAGAAGACGTTATAAAGGTGTGCAAAAGAATTAAGTGGCAATGGGCAGGACACGTAGCCAGAATATCAGACTCCCGATGGACATCCGAAATAATCCAATGGTACCCAAGAGGCATAAACAGGGTCCAGAAGAAGACCGAAGGTACGCTGGATAGATGAAATCAGCAAGCAAGGCAGCATTATATGACATTAACGAGCAAAATACCGAACTACTATATATGGAGTCAACTTGGGGAGACCTTCATCCAGCAGTGGATCGACTCAGGTTGACAATGATGATCATATGTAATCACAAGTATAAGTCTATCAACTAAAAGGAAAATTTTCTCTTAAGGAGACATTTTTTGCATTCTTTGATATTTTTTTTGTTTTTAGTGTTAATAATTTTTCATTAATTTATTCCAATTATAATTTCATTAATTAAATCTATTGCAGCTCTCAGGCTGATTGAATGTGTGTGTTTAATTTATTACTTACTATACCGTTTAAATGATCAAATGTCCCAAATGAATGTTTCCTTGTCAATGTTGCGATACAATCGAATGTTTTGATTAATTCTTGTAACACAATGTTGAAAAGACCAATCAAACATTAAGACTCTGTTACTGGTCCATGTGGCCTTCTAAGTTCATTGATATTTATGTGTTTTTTTTACTTCTGATCTTAGATAAGAGTTGAATTGTTTATTCTGAACTAAGAAATATATTAAATGATACCTAGTTTTTACGTATACCACACTGCTTCTCAATTTTTTTCTTGTTATTACTTCATGATTATTAAACTAACGATTGCTGTTGAAGAAATAAAATGAAAGGATATCTTCCGTAGGAAAATCGTATGTAAAATCTTCTCCCGAGCTCGCTTACTTGCATTAAGAGGGGAAGATTGGAATCTTTACGGCATTTATAATAAATAAATAATAAATAAATAAATATAGGTTTATTGATAGCAACATAGTATGTACATAATACATTTAAATATACTTCAAGAACACATAAATTGTAGATAATACATTAAAGATAGAAGCTATCAAAAGGTCTGGGCTCATGTAATAACATCCCCCTGGCCAAGATACATCCAACCAATAAAGGGCGAGCCCAGCCACGGGGACACTAGATGTTTTTCAGCCCACACCCTTGCACATGTACAATAAGAAGAAGAGAAAAAAAAAGAAAACATAGAAAATAAATAGATGGCAGGAAAATAAACAAATCCACAAATATCGCCTCAGATCAATTCAAACAAACAAATAAAGGTTCCTTGACAGCAACACAATGTGAACGTACATCTGTAGAGTAAATTCCTTCCGAGTATCGCACATACATCTCAAAATAAACTGCAGAAAATACATTTAAGAGAGAAGACATTAAAATGTCCAGGCTCATCCTACAAACACTCCCCCGGCCGAGATACACCCCACTAATGTAGGGAGAGCCTGACCGCAAGGACATCGGGGGAAATTTCACAAGAAGAAACAAATATGAAAGCATCCAAGTCATATTGCAGAAGAAGATACAAAGAAAATTAAGTATAGAAAGAATAAGAAACTCCTGGCTGAAGAACCTAAGAGAGTGGTTCCACTGGGGCACGGAGACATTGAGACAGGTCAGCTGCAGACGTTGTTAAAATAGACATGATGATTGCCAGCCTCCAACATGGAGAGGAATTTTGAGAAGTAGAAGAAGAAAACTCTTCTTCATTGATGCTCAATTCAAAGCGTCATGACTCTTTGCTATATCTGGAACTCGGCACACCACCTGTATCCATTACCTCGGTCTTAGTTAATTTTTAATGCCGCTCTTAATGATTATCTATTTAACTCCTTTATTTGATCCGTCCATCTCATAAGACACCTTTGTCTTGCTCACTTTCATTCAACTGTCTAAGGCCTCGGCCACACAGGTGGGAGCCTCGCTTGATGCTTAGAGCTATGTTGTGAGTTAGGCGACATATCCTAGCGAACCAACGTACCGCATACTATCGCAGTGGCCACACTACACGCTTCGCGCCACGTTGCATGACGATTATTCATCGAGTGAATCTCCTAGTGAACAGACGTGTTGGTTAATTTACAAGATGGCGGAAGTTTTAATGACAGCTGTGTGTAAAAGGGAGCCTTTGTAGAACCCATCGAGCAAATTATACAAAAATGTACCTGTAATAAAATCACGTTGGAATGAAGTTGTACATATAGTAAAGTAAATAAAGATGGTAAATTGTACTGAAATTAGTTAGTTTTGAGAGTGGCATCGTGTGTTGACTCAACCGCTTCCAAATGTCAAATGAATTTGTGCGTAGCACTTTGTGGTGGCTAGGCATGAAGTCATCTAGTATATGAGTCACGTAAAATCTAGCTTAACACCTAACGAATCACTTTGGTGTGGCCTCGGCCTAAGTGATCAACAATTTCTCTAGATTTTTTATAATTTATTCTAGCAATGTGCTCAAAGTACGTTAGGATTATTTTTCTGCATGTTGTCGAAAGTGTTTCGGCAATCTCAAATTTTCGGATGTAAGAAACGTTGGTGAATGAATTGTGAATATGAAGCATCCGCCTCTAACGTCACTCCTCAAAAGCATCTATCATGTTTCTTTTCTTTCCTCTCATCGTTCATGTTTCCACTCCTAACTTCCAGATTTTAGTTCTTCTAAGTTTAGACTTGCGAGTACATATTTGTACTAAAAGCCTTAATTCAAATTATCACTGTTTTGCTAGAGAACTTATAACAGAGTCAAAAGAGCATATAATTCTTTGTAGCAACATGCCTTAAGGACGTAAGGTTTCTTTTTCTCTCGTGTTGTCAAAAGTCTTTCGATAATCGACAATTATTGGACGACAGATACATTAGTGTTCTTTGTGGCCCATAGGATACGAAATATTCGTCTCCAATACCATATTTACGAATGCATTTATCATGTTTCAACTAAGAGAGTAATTCGATTAAGACGAGGGACGAATTAACGAGTACCTTTCAATATTTTGAAATGTCCATATTTTTTAGAACATATCTTATACATATCTTATACTTTAAGTGATTGAAAGTTAATTATGTTCAAAATGTTATCAAAGAATCATTTTCAACCTACGAAAGTACGATCATATAATTTCATACCAGAAGGTATTGAACTGGTTGAATGTTAGAAATAGACGCCAAATTCACTTACTGTTACTAATGTATAATATCCTTAACTGCCCCGTCGCACCCTCTTATCTCGCCGAAAATTTTCAGCGACTTTCTAATCATGGATTAGCGCTACGCTCAAACAGAGATTGTTTATTGGCCTTTCCAGTTCACCGCTCCTCTTTCTTTACGTCGTCCTTTACTGTCCATGCAGTGAGACTCTGGAATCAGTTACAAACCAATATAAGATTCGCTCCGTCCTTCCCATACTTTAAGAGCGACTGAAAAACCTCTTAATTTCTAGTCAATAAAATAACGTGTTTCATTCCTGATTTTCCTTTTCCTTTCCTCTCCACCATCCCTTCCTTTCCTTTTGATTGATGATATCTCACTTTATATTAAAAATAATGCTCGAGTGATTGTCCGTCTTTGTGGGGTTCGTGGGCATGTGCTCACGTATATGTTTATGGATTTCGTAGGGATGGATAGTCATTTGAATGATTTATGCAACCACGTTCATTGCTTCATTTACTTTTGTCTGGTTGGTTGGAAGAGATTGCCGCCTGGCATTAATCCCGCCAGATTGTATTTGCAATAAATGTATTAAAAAGAATATAAAAGAATCACGAGCCATGTTTTGATAGTCGCTATTCTATAAATTGTATAAAGAGTAAGCCCGAGGGTGGGGGTTGCAAAGCGTGTCCAGTTTGGATATCTACTCGTAAGTAGGAAACTGACCTTCCTTTTGATTCTTACTCCACTGACATTGATCTCAATTTTTAAAGTGAAGTCCTTAAAATATTAAATTATGCTGAATATTTTTAGCGCTACATTTAAGCGCATGAATTATTTACGTATGCTCGAGGTGGTTCAAGTTAATTTAATTATAAGGATCAATAAGGCTAGACATAAATTGAAACTTTGTTTCGAATTAAATTATTAATTAATTTTTTGAAAGAAAAAGCAATGTAAAATGTCACATTTTGTTAAGAAAACTAAAAATGTATGAAATTTTTATAGTATCATATAGTGTACAACCATTAAGTACTAAACAGAACATTTTTTATAGAATCACATAGTGTACAACCATTAAGTACTAAACATAACAATTTTTATAGAATCACATAGTGTCCAACCATTAAGTACTAAACCGAACAATTTTTGAACCTAGTTTTAAAAAAAACTAAAGCTGGTTTTACTTAAGGTTTCTCTTACCCCTTTTTGTTGATTAAAAGAGATTGAATATAGAAATAAGCCCGCCAAGTTATATTTTATATATCGAATGTATTATGTAATATAATACAATACAACATATATCATAATCATATTAAACTTATAATTAGTTATACGAATTGAATATTTCCATTTTTTTTGTGATCATACATTATAAAATACATCTTTCATGTAGCTTTCTGACAATTGTCAGGACAAAAGAGTAATTTGGCAGCACCCCGCTGGGCGAAGATTAATTGGTATTCGACTTGAGGTCAGGCGTCCGAATATTGAAGTTTTTGTCCTGCATTGACACATTCAAACAGCACTAAATTAAATTCAATGATTATTACACTTAAATTGAATATAGTAAAATCTGGTGTTCTTATTTCCATGCGGCAATTTCTTTTAACACTTGCCACCCTATGATGGATAGTGAGTGACCAGGACTTACATAATAAAATAATTTTATAACTAATTACAAAAAATAACCTAGCAGATTTTGCATCATTTTAATTTAAAATATACATTTTTCACTGGATGCTGAGCGTCCAGCATAGTGGCTGGCGAAATTGTTTAGCACAGTAAGGCAAGTGTTAACCAATCATAAAGGTGTTTTAGAGATCTAAAGTGTAAACTAGAGCAGAATCTGGATTTCAATGGGAATCGAACTCGCAACCACCTGTTCGACAAAAAAGTCTTTCCAACTAGGATATGGAGTCGTCTTATTTTGATTCATTTTATAATCTTATTTTTTAAATATGAATATATAGGGGAACCCGAATATCTTTTCATTCTAAGTTTCCTTTATTATCCTTCCTTATCATTAAACGAATTCTTTTTCTCACGATCTACCATTATTGTTAAGAATAAAAAATATTTTGAATTTAAGCATTTTTTTGGAAAAATCTGTCATGGATTTAAACAACTTGACACGTATACAAGATGAGTTGGTTGGTTGAAAAAAAATGCTTTGTAGCAATAGTCGTCAGATGTGGTTCAGAAATTGTTTAAGGAGAGTTTGAAAGAAACTTGATAACCGCGGGATATTAAATTTTTAACGTTTCAAAATATAACGAAACAACACGTCTTCTATCGGCTCTAGTAACTCTAGTTGATATACTAATGAAGGTAGGAGTATCAAATTTTAACTGTAACACTGTCTGACCATGCAATAGGCGTGGCCGGCCTGGTATCTGTCCATGCAAACTCTTACGTATTCAGGCTGGAAACTTATGGACCTTAGTAGTATATGCATTGTTCATTAATATAATTTTATCTCAAAAGCACTTTGAATCCTTCAATGGTTGTTCGCATTTGTTACTAAATTAATCTCGGTGGTATAAGTTTTGAAAATAATGTATGCAAATCAGGATGTTAATAATGAATAGCATATCGACTACCCACCAAACCATTGGTATCGGTATAGTTGTATCTGATTATAACGGTTAAGTTTTGTGTAAAAGAAGGCAGAATGAAGACCAGAAATAAATTAATACATGGATAAAATGAATATTTTAAGTTCGACAAAGAAAGGCGTTTTTAAATGGTTTGGACATGTAAATAGAATGAATGATGAAAGTAAACAAGTTAAAAGTGCAAGGCGTGCATTGAAGAGGCAGACCGAGGTAACGTGGCTTGATCAAATGGCCTAAATTTTTAAAGAAAAAAGTTATGAATATTAGAAGAATTTGCATGACGTGACTTATGAATGTGGAGGATGCGAAAGATACATGTTTGGATAGAAAAAAAGGGAGATTAGTTCTCTATACCTGTTCCGCAAGGGCCACGGTGTGATAATATGTAAGTAATATGACACAGGAGGAATTTCAATGAAGTTTGCTAAGATTTTTTTTAAGAATCCATGCCTAGTCAGTTGCATTATAACAATTAAAAAAACACAATTTATGGTATATATCAGTGCTCCGCAACCGGTGTGCCGTGGCACACTGGTGTGCCGTGAGCCGGATACAAGTGTGCCGCGGTCAAATTCAATGTATTTGACATTTTACAATTTTTCATTATGTATTTAATACACAATGACAAATTATTTTTCATAATATTGTCTATTTTTTCAAAATGTAGTATAGAATAATTATTATAACTAAATATTTTTTCAATGGTCCCCCAGCGCCTGGTGCCAACTGTTGAACACTGCGTAGTGTGCTTTGTACACACCATGGCCGCACCAAATTAGTCATAGACAAAGAAAAATGACCCTTATTAAAAAAAGAATATCCTCGCATTTCCGACAAAGCAATCTTAACACTACTCCCATTTTCGACGACATATTTATGTGAGCAAAGTTTTTCAACTCTTGTATTAATTAAAAATGATAAGCGGTCATGCTTAAAATGTCTTGACCGAGAACTTCGGGTTGCGCTGTCAAAAATCGAGCCGAATATAAAACTTTTGTGTTCATTGAAACAAGCGCAGGTATCACATTGATTAATTATTATTTTATAATAATTATTCGGATTGCGTAAAAATAAATATGTTATAGTTTTATGTATGTATACTTTTCAAATAAAAAACAAAAAATTATTTTAAAATTTGTGTATCAATTTAATACCTATATATTTTAGCTTTTGGTGTGCCGCGGAATTCTAGGAAGAATTTTGGTGTGTCGTAGGTTAGAAAAGGTTGCGGAGCACTGGTATATATGACCGTTTAGAATAGATTCTCTTAAATGCCGCTTTAATTTGCGATTCAAACTTGATTAAGAAATAAAATAATATTACAAAATAAATGTATAAAAGTTATATATAAAGATAGGAAAGTAATTACTGCGGCCATTTGATTAGGCACTTCCCCGCATCTACGTATATGAAAACATGTTTGGTAAAAAAACTTCAGAAAATTTACTAAGGGAAGATGAACTACAAAGAAACTTTTACAAATCTTTCAATATGTATAATAATAGTGACACATTCGACTTTAGGTGTAGTGTAGTATTCATATATATTATACTATTGTAGGATACCTACCTAAATAAATAAACAATTGTCAAATAAATAAGTGAATTGTTAAACATAATTTATTATTAAAATTGTAAACATACAGGGTCAATGACCGATGAACTATTTACAAATTGTCACATGCCAGGAACGTCAACAATGTTTACTCACAAATAGTATTTGCGTTCTGTCTCGCCGTCTCCGAATACAATTAAATATCTACCCGTCAATCAGTGCACGCGCGAGAGTAAGACAGAATATGTATCGCGAACTGGTTCACTCACTAGTATAAATTACCCACTCGCCGAGAAATAAATATTATTATTATTGTTCATTCAACTGTCAAGACTTGTTATTATTTACCCGCTATTCACTTTCGCTTTCATCCGCATTCCCGAGTTTTATATTTAAAATAAATACAAATCAAAATCATCACGACGTATCAAGATAAGCAACTCGCTACATTGATGACCCTGAACGAAAAGGAACGCAGAATTCGACTAAAACAGATATAGCGATGTCAACATCAACATCATCAGCACGTCCTAATAGGACACACGCTACATTTGTAACGAACATCGCTACACTATCATGAAGATTTCCGAAAAAGAGATGTCTTAAAGTATTTTCTAAAGTTGTACACCCAACCCATTTCTCTGTTTGTTACGTGTCAAGTGTATGTGCGATTCGTTCATATACCATCATAAATTTTGACATGTCAACCAGTGTAGCTTCTTTCAAAATTGAATTATCCAGTAAAGTATGTGAGAAATATTGTGTGAACAAAAATAGTCATTTCCTTGCACTGATCTCTGTACCGTCCTATAAAATGGGATATTTTCGTTTTCTTTGAGCAGTTAAAATAATATAAAGGCTTGCGGTTCTTCTGAGAATCGCGCGAATATGGGACGATCTCCAAGTACAACTGCACTGCACTGGTTTCTTAGGTCATGTTGCGAAATCTGCGAAGTGTTCATTGGAAACTTACAAACGTTCGATAATACATACGTTTTGCCTATATACATTCAAAACTGTTATATTTTCTGTAATAACATTGAAGATTTTTTTTATTGTTTTTCTAATTTCGTTGAACACGTTGTTTGTAACCTGGGAGATTTGTTATTAAATAGCAATATTTCAAATATATATTAACCTGATAAAATACGACCATGTCACGCAGAAATAGACGCAAAATCCACCTACGATATGTATTTTTATTACCATCCTTAATTGTCCCGTCACTCTCTCATATATCGTCAATAATATTCAGCATCTTTACGATCATGAACTTGAGTTACGCTCAAGCAGAGATTGTTTATTGGCTTTTCTAGGTTACCACTCATCTTTTTTACGTTTCCTTTACTTTTCATGCAGTGATACTCTGGAACCAGTTACCAACTAATGATAGACTAGCTCCATCATTGTTATGTTTTAAAAAACACTAAAAAAATCTTTTAATTTCAAGTAAGTAAACATCTTTAAATCCCGATTTTGCTTTTCTCTGCAGCAGCCCTTCTTTTGATTTATTATGTATCAGTTTATTTTTTATTATGTATTGTGTGTTAACATAAGTTGTGTCCGTTTTTTTCCAATTTGAAAATGAGCACCAAAAGTAAAACAAAATGGTAAATGTCATACGTCATTCGAAAGAAAATTTTCTGCTCAACAAGATATTGTGTTTGCTTTTACGTTATATATATTATTTTATTTGATTACAAGCCTTCAAAATGGAATGCCAAGTAGACGAAAGTGAGTATTTTCGACACCTACTTCTGTTCGCGTTCAATCGAGGGAATAAAGCTGCCAAAGCTGCTCGCAATATTTGCGAACTGTACGGTGAAGATGCTATGAATGAAAGGACAGCTCGTCGATGGTTTTTACGTTTCAAAGACGGTAATTTCGACCTGAAAGACATTGAGCGTTCCGGACGACCAGTGGACTTCGATGAGGACCGCTTAAACCATATTATTCATGAAGATCCCCTTCAAACCACCGTAGAATTGGCTGAGCAGATGAATTGTAGTCACATGACTGTATACCACCATCTTAAATCAATGGGAAAAGTCCAGAAGGTCGACGCTTGGGTTCCACATGTTTTGAGTGAAAACAACAAAAATCAACGTTCGACAATTTCTGCTGGTTTGCTCGCGCGTCATCGAGCTACGCATGACCACAAGCATGGTGATGAAAAATGTTTGAAGGGGATCTTCATGAATAATATGGTTTAAGCGGTCCTCATCGAAGTCCACTGGCTGTCCGGAACTGTCAACGAGCTGTCCATTCATCCACTGCATCTTCACCCTACACTTCGCAAATATCGCGAGCAGCTTTATTCCCTCGATTGAACGCGAACAGAAGGAGGTGTCAAAAATGCTCACCACTTTCGTCTACTTGACATTCCATTTTGAAGGCTTGTAATCAAATAAAATAATATATGTAACGTAAAAGCCAACACAATATCTTGTTGAGCAGAAAATTTTCTTTCGAATGACGTATGCCATTTACCATTTTGTTTTACTTTTGGTGCTCATTTTTAAATTGAAAAAAAAACGGACACAACTTATGTTAACACCCAATATTATATCATATATTGTTCAGATTTTTTTTACCGGTGAATAATGATTTGATTTTTTTTTCTTACCATGGAAATTCCTTTATTTACTTTTGTCTGTTTGATTGGAAGAGATTGCTGCCTTGCAATGCACCCACCAGATTGTTTTCCAAGGAAGTGTAAATAAATAATGCATAAATACCTCCTCATATATCTGAGAACCAAACATATAGGAATTACAAAAAAGTATTAAACTGATACGTAATAATAAGGAAAAAAACTAGTTTCCTATTCTCGCTCATCTTTCTAAGAAAGAGCATTGTGCTCAAAGAACTGTGAAGAATTTCTCTTCGCAGTTTGGAAGTTAGTTATTTATTTATTGTAAAAGTCCTTTTTTTAGTTCGGAGTATTTCTGTTTCTCTCTCTCTCTGTCTCTTAACATTGTTTATTGTTTCACTGTTTTACAAATAAATAATGTAATTATTTAATTTCAAATTCTTCTTTTCCCCACTTTTTTTACGTATTCCTTTACTGTACATGCAGTGAGACTCTGGAATTAGTTACAAACCAATATAAGACTCGCTCCGTCCTTGGCATGCTTTTATTGCAAATACAATCTAGTGGGATTATTGCCCGGCGGCAATCTCTTCCGACCAATCAGACAAAAGTAAATGAAGCAAGTTACGTGGTTGCATAAATCATTCAAATGACTATCCATCCCCACGAAAACTATAAACACATACGTGAGAATATATATGCCCACGAACCCCACAAAGACGGACAATCACCCGAACATCATTTTTCATATAAAGTGAGATATCATCAATCAAAAGGAAAGGAAAAGATGGTAGAGAGGAAAGGAAAGGAAAAATCAGGAATGAAACACGTTATTTTACTGACTAGAAATTAAGAGTTTTTTCAGTCGCTTCTTAAAGCATGCCAAGGAGGGAGCGAGTCTTATATTGGTTTGTAACTGATTCTAGAGTCTCACTGCATGGACAGTAAAGGAATACATAAAAAAAGAGGAGCGGTGAACTGGAAAGGCCAATAGACAATCTCTGTTTGAGCGTAGCGCTAATCCATGATTGGAAAGACGCTAAAAAAATTCGGCAAGATAAGAGGGGGTGGCAAAACAGTTAAGGATATTATACAATAGAGACAGTATGTGAATTTGGCGTCTTTTTCTAACATTTAATCAATTCAATGCCTTCTGGTTTGAAGTTATAAGATCGTAATTTCGTAGGTTAAAAATAAATCTTAGACAAACATTTTGAAGACGCTGTAACTAGTCCAGCTGTTCCTCTATAACATCCAAGTAACAAACGTCCGCATAGTCCAGAATTGGGAAGGGTTTGAAAAATTTTGGTTTTAGAAGGAAGGAATCTTTGCAACATTTTAAGGGAATGAAGGCCGAAGAAGATCCTTCGGCTTACCTCATTTATTTGTCATGGTAGAAATTATATGTCATGGTAGAAAAAAATGGGCCCTCATTGCCTACTCTAACAGGGAAATGGTGTAATGGTATGTATGCATACTTCGTATCAACAAGATAAACTATTTAATAAATTAAAATAAACCAGATTTATAGTACAGCCATTCCCCCTAAGCCATAAATTATTGAGCAGGAAGGTCAATGGTCTTGGCTGACAAGTAAGAACAGTACACGCCACTCCGGTCTGGTCAAGTCTGACTATCCACCGCCATCAGCATTGAGAGTGCAGATGGGAAGGTCCCTTCCGACTTGGGGACTTGAGTCGACCTTCTGAAGCTAGATGCTTTATGGGCTGTGAACTCACTTTGATTGTTTAATTATCTTTATAGATAGCTTTATTATCGCTAACAGACATTGGCACACATAGGAATGATCTGAAGAGGATTCTGTTTTTAAAATGCAGTATCTATTTTGTTTTTTGTTAACAGGTTTTTTAAAATTTATTTATTGATATTTTACTACCCCTTTGTGCCCTAGTTAGTAAGACACTTAATTTCCAACCCCAATTCAGTTCGATCCCACCACCCCTCATGCTATTTAAAAAGACAAAATAAAACTCCACCAGGTACGATCAACAGAAGAAGATTGAAATATTCTTTATGTATTCTTATTATTTTAAAATTTATTTAATTAACGACACAACAGTGTCTTTTATGTACAAATGAGCATATGATAAGTTATACAAGTACTCGTACTTAAAATTATTGACAAAAAATACAAAACGTTGTCTTAAACTAACATGTACGAGTACATGAGATACAAAACACTGTAATAATAATAAATTAAAAATACATTGTTTAAAATTATTTAGTATTAATATGTATATTTAAGTTCAATATATGTATGTACGAGTATATCACAAAACATTGCCAAATTTTACTTAACGTAATTGTCGAAGACTTGTTTTATAGTGGTAAAGAACTTAGATTTGTTTTTAGTGGAACAACGCTTACATAGAACAAGAATTTGATTTTTCGAGAATTTTATGGATATATCTTGGGATATAGAAAACACAAGGGCTCACTTGTAGAATGAGATGCAAGTTGCTTTGCTGAATCAAAACCTTCCACATCTTGATGCAGGGTTACTTAACTCCAGAGGCAAAGTATTGTCCTTAATGTTTCGTTTATACTAGGTTATTTATATTAATAAAGGAGAGTATAAAGTTAGTAGCTATTTCTAAATATTGTTTTATGAGCACCACGTCACTTAGTGACGAAAAAGGAACTGTTAAAAAATACTCTTTCTCCGGTGGCAATACACTTGAACATGAAAATAATAAGATCGACGATGGACTTAAAGTTCAACGTCACGGGAGATAGAAAACAACTTGTAGTTCAGAGAAGCTGCTTAAAACTTGGAGTTCAAAAAGCCCAGCAAGTTGACAGTGCTTTCGCCAAAAATTTAAATGCAGTAACATTATCTTTTAAAATCTAAGTAAGAAATCGGTCCGTAGATGTGTCGATGTAAAGTTGAATGTAGATCGTTTGGGCAATTGTTAAATCAATTTTCATTGCAGTATCATATAATATGATCTGCGAATTGATACAAAAAACAGAATATATTACAACAGGGTGAAAGAGCAAGATTTAAGCTTAAATTATCACCATAAACGCTCGCCTTTCAACTAGGGGCTTGGGTTTAAATTCCCGAATGGAATGATTCAATTGAAGAACTTTTTATAGACGAATAAACCTACCAGGTTATACAGTGTTTGACAAATGTGTGTAAATGAGCAAATTAATGTTAAAATGAATAAAATTAGTTAGGAAAACAATTGAGATATCTAGCGCTCAAAATATATGTGGTTAGGTCCAAAAGTTTCAAGAATAAAACAAAATTTTTGTAGTTTCATACATTCATAGAACGGTAAACCTTCTTCTTCTTCTTCCTTTAGGCCTGTTGGCCTGTTATGGTCCAACATCATCGTTTCCCTCTTGTGACGTCGCCTGCCAGCTGTCTCCATCTTTTGGGAGGTCTTCCTGGAGGTCTGCTTGCTTGGGGGATACTGTCCCTGATCACTCTTACGGCTCTAGGTTCCGCCATTCTGGATACATGTTCGTTCCAGAACCTTCTTCTCTGTCGTCCCCATCTGACAATATCTTCAACTTCGCACATCCTTCGGATTTCTCTGTTTCGTACTCTATCACGAAGGGTTTTGCCAGCGATACTCCTGAGTACCTTCATTTCGTTGGTTCGAAGAAGATTCTTGGTTTTGACAGTGTCGGCTCTGGACTCTATGCTGTATGTCATTATGGAGCGGACACAGGTCTTGTAACATATATCCTCACATCAACGGTAAACCAATTTTACAAACCCACTAAAAAAAAAATTCTTGAGTTTTGTCTTCAAAATGGTGTGACACTGCGGAGATTATTTCTTCGCCACTTTTATTTTATTTTCATGCAGATTGGATGCTGTTTCTTTTAATTTTAATCTTCTACTTGTAACGATTGCTCTTGGACTTATGCGGCTGTATCTGGAGTAAGTGCTTGATGAGGTTCATCTTCAGTCGATTACCTCCATAAGCGACACTTTAAAGCAATCTTTCATTGTTGAGTTTATCGGAGAAGATTCTACGTACATGGTATCTAAACGTCGTTTAATATCTACCGGACTGTTCCCTTATTTTGAAAAAAAAAACTCGAATACCAAACCATGCGATATTCAAATTTTGAATATTTCAGAATATAACGAATCAACACGTCTTCTGTTGACTCTAGTTCACATACTACTGCGGATAGATGTATCAAATTTTAATTATAACTTTGCCTGACCCTAAAATGAACGTAGCCGGAGTGACATCGGTCCTATTTCCACGATATAATCTATACTGAATAAGAACTGTGATCATAGAAAAATAAGATTGAATTTCTTTTCGATCACAGTTCCTTGAAACTATTTTTTCACCTCATAAGCAGAAATGAATTTTAATTCGATTCAATTAGTCTAACATACGCTTTAAATACAATAAAATTTACCACACTTAATTGTAAATCTAATGAATTCATTTCGTTCCATGTTATAGCCTTATTTTATTGTATAATTTAAATACATAAAAAAAAGCAAATATGATCTTGGAATACAAATTTTCATCGCTAATACACATTTTTAACGGTCGTTTATAAAAAAAACATAAATTTGAATAACCGTGAAAATAGTCTAGATTTTTAGTAATAAAAATTTTCATTTATTTTTATTGATTTTTCAAAGTGAAGCCTGTTTTTAAACTGCAGTTCAATGACACTTACAGGAAGTGCGACTCGAGACATTTTTAGCTAAATTTAGTTTCAGCTAAGGGGCAACGACAGTTGTAATTGTGTAGTTTTTTTTCACGTTTGTTTCTTGAGGTTACGAAGCGTCGAGATTATTTCGTTCTATGTATTTACGTACCTTGATTTTTTTAAACAAATGACATTTGATGCATTGAAACAAAATACGGGGCTTAGATATAAAAAACAGATGCGTGAGACTCTCGCGCTGTAGAAGTGAAACTTCTTATCTCCTAGGAAAAGTTGATTTTATATGATACATTGCTTTTTTTCCATTTAATTGTGGACATGGTTGGACGAATTGCGGACATGGTTGGATGAATTCCTCGAGTCAAGACCGGATGGTTTTTATCGCGCAGGCATTGAAAAACTTGTAGAACGTTGGCAAGAAGTTGTAAATAATGAAGGAGAATACATTATTGACTAATTTGTTGTAAAATAATGAAGGACAATACATTATTGACTAATTTGTTGTGTCCTCTTGTTCTCTTCATTTGGAAAAAAAACGGACACAACTTATGTTATCACCCAATCAATATTAAGTCATATGTGTTCTTATAGCTCCGAATAATAGTCGTTCGAGGGGAGTAGCATTAAGCGGGATTCGAACCGGCAACCTTTCGCACGGAAGTCCAGTGCGTTACCGTGTGGCCATACACCATTGATGTTACATAATAACATGGACAAAATACTTAAAGAAAATATCTTAAATGAGTTTCTTTTCGTATCGGGGATCGTACATATTCTTCCAAGTATTTATACGTATTTTCACAAAGTTGTTTCCACTTCTTTTATTCATATTCTACGTTTTTAAAAAAATGGAAGCTGGACGAAATAATTCAAAAATAATTCAAATTAACTTGAAAAAATATTGCGTACATAAATTCTTGACCTGATATTCTGATCGATTACCTTCATAGATGATTGAAATGCTGTTTAACGTCATTTTTATGGTGTTTATTAAGCATAAAACGTGGGTATAGTTTATAGTTTGAACCTTATTTCACACTATGTTCTTACGACCTTAAAATTGAGTTCGAACTTTGCTACTGCATAAGTTAATAGTTAAGTTGGTAAATAATCCGTCAATTTTATTTCATTGACAAAGATAAAATGTACATAACAAATATTTTAGTAAATATGCAAGTAATCTTCTAAGTGATGGACAAATATGTGGTACTCGGCCGAACACTAATTGCTAGTTAATTTTCAGTCACTTTGTGACTTTTAAATTATATTTTTATTGAAACAGAAAATGTACGAAACTATTGTCAAAGACTAAATAACAGGGCTGTGGAGTCGGATGAAAATTTACCGACTCCGACTCCGGCTTTATTTTATACTCCGACACCGACTCCGACTCCAACTCTTGATTCTGACGTCAATTTTTATTTTATTTTATAATTTACTGCGTCTACCTAATGTATTTATATTGACTTATTAATAATGGATACAGGTATAAATAAAAAATTAATTATATTCGTACACAAATGAAACAATTTAATAAAAAAATATATAAACAATACGCATTAAGCAATATCTTCACACTAAAATAATATTAAAAATATATATTAATATTTAAAAAAAGAATTAAATAAAACTTTTAAAATTATTAGAAAAACAAAACAGGTAGGTATTAAAAAAAATAAGAAAACCCTTTAAAATAAAAAGGTTGCTTCATTTGTTTTCATACGTCTAAACTAAATCTTATTTATATTGTTTATTTTATTTTTATTCAATATTGAATAGAATACAAGATTTTTGAGAACGCCTGAATGCGGCGGCATCTTCCGAAGTAATGAACGAATATCGTATGCTGATATAATACACTAACATTATTTAGGCATGGACACGCCGCGCGTGTTTTGAGCATGAAGCAGATGTTCACATGGACACGCCAGGCGTGTTCTCAGCATTGGATGAGTTAAAGAAAATGTTAAAATAATTAAACGGAGTCGGAGTCGGTCGATTTTTCCGACCCCGACTCCGACTCCAACTCCA
Organism: Odontocerum albicorne; assembly: GCA_949825065.1. Lineage (NCBI taxonomy): Eukaryota > Metazoa > Arthropoda > Insecta > Trichoptera > Odontoceridae > Odontocerum > Odontocerum albicorne. Next base: position 45,070,816 of record OX463845.1, on the reverse strand, counting down.
CCTGAAATGTTCCGACTCCACGACTCCGACTCCGACTCCACAGCCCTGCTAAATAAGGCTAACATGAATATCGTTAAGGGGGTAATTCTACTCTACAAATTTGAAAAAATCGTTTTTTTTGTTTTTTACATAGTTTATCTTAACCTGACGATGAAGGTGGAGGTCTTCGAAACCGATAGTAAACTCAAAATAAACCAGTGGAGAACACAAAAATATAAAATAAGTGTTTTATTTATTTATATTATTTCTTCTTACATAAAACTTGGCACCACAAAGTGAAACTAAAGTATTTTCAAAGATTCTAGAAAAAAAAACTTCGTTTTTTTTTCTATTTATCTTGAGATATATGAGCGATTTTGGAATGCATTTATATATGTACATACTCTATTGCTATCAATAAACCCATATTTATTTATAATATAACGAGAGTTTTTTTTTTATTAAACAAAGTAAATTATTGTACAAACGTTTGTCAAGGCTATACCTATATACAAATTTATTACTTAACTAATCTTAATTATATGTTATCATTTATGAACTTACTTAATCTTATTTTCCTACATATAATTTTATTTTATTTATTCAATCTTAATATACGAGATCTTAGAAATAATTAACACCTACATACTACTTATAACTAGATAACAATTCTTACAACTAATTAATAATTATTTAGCAAAAACAAGTCCACTCGTTCAGGCTACTTGTATTCCATCACATTCACTGAGACCTTGGTCCTCCCAGCTAATACTGTAGGTGGACTAGTCAGGCAACAGATAATGCTTCGGGAGCTTGTGCTTATAACGGAAGGGTAGGTCGGATTTACTCTCGTAAGCCCCCAGGGCAGCGGCTAAGGGATTGTTGTGATTTTGTTGGCTTTTATAGAACTTCACGGTCCAAGCGAGGATGTGGTGTTGTAGGGCTTCTTCTCGCTGTTCGGCGTGAAGTTGGGTAAGGTTTTTTTGGGATGGGTTTTAAAATATAGTTTTTTCTGCTATTTATCTTGAGATATATGAGCGATTTTGGAATGTATTTATATATGTGCATACTATGTTGGAATGTACTATATTTATATATGTACATACTCTATTGCTATCAATAAACCTATATTTATTTATAATATAACGAGAGTATGTAATAACGGTTCAATAATAATTTAGATAAGTGCATTAAAATATATAACTTAATTATACAGGGAAGTATTTTATTAACTGATTATACTTCCCAGGAAAGATCTTCTAATTTAAATAATTTTATTCATCGCTTATCAAATTAATTATGAAAATTGCATTGACCCTGTCAAATGGGTTAATTTCCATCTATTAATTTGTGTAATTTATAACTTATTTAAATGCAGATATCTGAATTCAAAATACGATTGTCTAAGATATAACGATATGGTATACACAAGAAATATATATTGTTTAAATTAATAGTATAATTACACGTGCACACGTGTGTTTTTGAATTCAGATTTCAAACCTGAGATAACCTCTGCAAGATTATCGTAATTAGTCACCTAAATTAATGTTACCTTTTTTGTCGAGAGACACCCGAGTTGTAAAGGTTTACTTTTTTAAATGTAACTTGACGATTACTTTGACGACCTTCGTGACTTAGTTGGCCTTTCAACTCAGGGGCTGCGAGTTTGATTCCTGACGGTATGCGTTTTTTTTTTAAAGCTACAATCTGGTTTTCACTTAAAGTATCTCTAACATCTTTGTGATTGGTTGAAAGAGATTGCCACATGGCAATAAATCCACCTTGTCGTACTGTATTCGAGTAAAGTGTTATATACAGTAATACGAAACGTCTAGAAAAGTTCAGTTGAATACTTGGGAAACCAGATACTGGAAATGGAAGTCTCTGGAAATAGAAGAAGATACCGTCCAAAGAATCGATGGAAGGATAGTATCAACGAAGGCATGAGAGATCTGAAACAGACTCCAAAGATGTCATTTGACAGAGCACGATAGAAAGAGGTGACTCATCACGAAGATCTCAAATAAATGGGAGGATGATGATGAATATGTTGAAAAGAATATTTCAAAATTTTTATATTACATAGCGTTATTTTTTGTTCTAATAAAACACAATTCCCTTTGAAAAATATTTTTATTAAAGCTCATGTACGATGTCTTACGACTAGCGCGAAATATTTCTTGAAAAGAACTTTCTATTATTGAAACGTTATTAAAGTGCCTTCTGTTTTGTCCCACCCAAAGCATCCCCAGCATTTTTTTAACTTTATCAGCGTAAACTTGGTTTTGGAAACATCTTCTTTAACACGAGTGTCTATAGACAATACTCTTTAAAATTTGCTCCTTGTTAATTTTGGCTATGTCTGTACCAATTCCAAGATCGTTTTGGAATCTGGCGAGTTCTCTATTTTTTCTTGTTATTGTTCACGTTTCACAGCCACATTTTGCATCCATTTTTTTTATTGCTCACGTTTCACAGTTACACGTGACAGCAAAATATTTTATTATTGTAAACATCATTTCTAATCACGTTTTTTTAAATTTTTTTATAAAACAACCCCTTCGGTACTTTAAATAATATTAATGTTTTTTTAATTGTTTCATAATGACGTGCTGTGTATTCAATACACATGTAAAAATGAGCGATTTAAAATCGTAAAAATAAGAATATTCATAGCCAATCGCTTAAATTAATCAAATTTGAAGTCAAAAGTGATAATAATTGAAATTTAATTGCTGAAAACATGAAAAAAAACATCGGCCGACGTTTACAAAACGGGCGAAAAAACCACCTCAAATGGATGCCCGAGAGCTACTGAAGCGAGAGAAGCGATTGAACTGAGATTCTATTTCTTGCGTTCCCATATACCGAAGTAGAGTGAGAGTGAGATGTGAATAGCGTCGCTTCCTCACCCATAGAGGTTTTTTTAGAATGAATATATACCTACGTCACACAGTGGCACACGTTTGATTGTATTGGTGAATTTATTCCCGATTTTTACAAAATATCTCTGATGTGGCCGATAAGTGCTAATTATTATTAATATTATTTTTTCATTCAATGCGTAAATGTATTACGGAGGAATACCTAAAATCTGAACCCAGTGTTTATTATATTTATAGAGATATTAAAGTTTTTAGAAGCAATGTGTTAAGTTACACATCACAGGGAAGGAAGGGTTAATACTATCGAGACAAGTATCATTTGGCCAATTCGGACAAAGGGGTAAAGATTCGGACAAAGGGGTAATAAATTCGTGATGGAAATGTCATCCACTCTATACGCTTTGCTTACTCAAACAAAGAAATTAAGCTAAAATTTTAAACTACTAAAAATATATTTCTGAATACTTTATGTACCTATCAATTTAAGTACGAGTATATACGGTGAAAATTATGTCAGTTGGATTTTAGATAACAGAGGTCATTAGCACATGGGCCAATACAATGTAATTCAATGTTGTTCTCTCAATAGCTTTATTATTAAATATACCTACAACCAAAGATAGTTAAGCACCTGTGTTGATAAACACATTATTTATTCTGTTTACATTTTCACGGTCATTATTCAAAGTAACTCACCCATATTTTCAATAATTTTAAATGAAACTGTTAACATTGTGATTTGAGTTGTGTCGAATCAGAGGCCATTCCTTTTTAGGCCATGAAATGTCAAAGACCTCTGTTAGGTTACTTATTGAAGTCAAACACAGACAGAACATTCCATAATGGAATTATTTTAAATGTCGAGGAAGAATTGAACGTTTTCGTGTCGATGTTAAAGGTGAAATGTGATCACTTTACGAACTTAACTGAAAAGGAACTTAACCCTTTGAATATGTGGTTTCTATCAATAGTAATCAGATGTGCATCATCATTAATAATCTACATTCAAAAAAAAATTTATAAAAATATATCACTCAGAATGTTCTTTTATCCTTATTATGCTTTATTTCCCTTTCTTACCCTTTATCAAATTCGTTTCCTTTTTTTTTTAATAATTAATAAATTTTTTTATTAAACAAAGTAATATATTGTTCAAATATTTGTCAAGGCTATACCTATATACACATTTACTACTTAACTAATCTTAATTATATGTTATAATTTATGCACTAACTTAATCTTATTTTCCTACATGTCATTTTATTTTAATTTTTTTATAATCTTAATACATGATTTCTTAGAAATAATTAACACCTACATACTACTTATAACTAGATAACAATTCTTACAACTAATTATTTAGCAAGAACAAGTCCACTCATTCAGGTTACTTGTATTCCATCACAATCATTCAGACCTTGGTCGTCCCAGCTAATACTGTAGGTGGACTAGTCAGGCAACAGATAATGCTTCGGGAGCTTGTGCTTATAACGGAATGGTAGGTCGGATTTACTCTCGTAAGCCCCCAGGGCAGCAACTAAGGGATTGCTGTGATTTTGTTGACTTTTATAGAACTTCACGGCCCAAGCGAGGATGTGGTGTTGTAGGGTTTCTTCTCGCTGTTCGGCGTGAAGTCGGGTAAGGTTTGTTCTGGGATGGGTGTTAAAAGATATCTCGAAAGCCTTGTTCTGCACTCTCTGGAGTTTCAGGTGATCCGTGTTGCTCACACTACCCCAAACGGGTGCAGCATAGGTCAAGATAGGACGAATAAGGGTTTTATATAGGAGGAGCTTATTTTTGTGAATTCCTTTCCTCTGCTTTTACAATTATTATTTAAAGATTCTAATGAATTCGTGCTTTACTTAAATTTAAACAATTTGTTTTATGAGTCATATATCAAAACAACATGATGTATCCAAGATGAACTGGTTGATTGAAAGTAACTGCTGTAAATAAATATGTCCGCCAGATATACCACGTGTACACAAAATAATGAAAATATTTTTTATATTAAAACAATATATCTCTTATCTATTAGTATTAGAGATCTATACTAAAGAAAATGTAGCATGGTCCCGGTGACGTTTCACAAATTTGCTCCAATACAACCTTGTAACGACGTTTAGTAATTTTAATTATTTTATCAACTTTAATATAAGCCACGATCCTAATAAATAGCAAGTTATTTAGTTAAATACATTACATAAAACTAACACTAATGACAAATCAATACATATTGTTACAAATTAGCAAAAATATTTGACAGTTTGTTATAAATCAAATAATATTTGGCTAGGGATGGGGTATACGAAAATTGGATTTTCGATTTTTTTATACATGAAATTAAATGTTCGTAATAAGTATTAATTCATTGTGGATCTTGGCCATTTAAAGATAGATACAAATCATTCAATACATTAGAAAGTCAGTATAATGAAAATTAGCACTTAAAACGTAAGTGTAGAGAAAACAATTTTTCGATTTATTAAAAAAAAACGATTCGATTTGTAAAAAAAAACTATTTCACCCCATCCCTTTGAGACATGAATTTTCAAATGTCCAGGGACCATGCTATATTTTCTTGAGTATAGTAAATAAATATAGGTTCATTGATATCAACATAATATGTACACACGTGTATATGTATAGTATATACCCTGAAATTACACATGTATTTTAAGGCAATGGAAAAGTAAATAAATTTAAGAGAGAAACTATCAAAAGATCGGGTCTCATCTCATAACATCCCTCTAGTCTAGATTCATATTCACCATGAGGGCGATTCCAGTCATGAGATCACCAGATATTTTGTGCTCAAACCTTGTATATGCAAAAAAATATATGTTATGAATACAATATTCTAGGCCGAAGAGATCCGTGCTGACGTGAGGAATTCCATGATGGAGAGACAAGCCATGGCGCGTGCCCTGCCCGTGGACATCCCCGTGCCCATGATGACCAAGGAGCAGGAAGCTCCCGTTCAGGACCCTGAGAGGCCTCACTGTAAGTATAACATAACACCTCATGTATCATATTTATCATCATGTCACTGTTGGTTGCAAATACTGTTGCGGTGAGAAACTTCGAATCTTTCAATGATTCAAGTCACTTAGGCCTCGGCCACACAGGTAGGAGCCTCGCTTGTTGCTTAGAGCTACGCTGCGAGTTAGGCGACATATCCTAGCGAACCAACGCACCGCATACTATCGCAATGGCTACACTGCACGCTTCGCGCCACACTACATGACGATTTGTCACCGAGTGAATCTCCTAGCGAACAGACGCGTTGGTTAATTTTATTGTGTCACCGTGATTTTACAAGATTGCGGAAGTTTTAATAACAGCTGGGTATAAAAGGGAGCCTTTGTGGAACCCATCGAGCAAATTACACAAAAATGTACCTGTAATAAAATCACTTTGGAATGAAGTTGCACAGGAAGTAAATAAAGATGGTAAGTTGTAATGAAATTGGTTAGTTTTGAGAGTGGCATCGTTTGTTGACTCAACCGCTCCCAAATGTCAAATGAATTTATGCGAACCCCTTTGGTGTGGCCAAGGATGAAGTCATCTAGTATCACATATGAGTCACGTAAAATCTAGCTTAGCACCTAACGAAACACTTTGGTGTGGCCTCGGCCTAAGGCTAAGGTCACACCGAAGTGCTTCGCTTAGTGCCAAGTTAGGTGCTATGTGACTAATAGACTAGGTGACTATAATAGTCACGTAGTGTAGCGCGAAGCGTGCAGTGTGACCATTACGATAGTATGAGATGCGTTGGTTTGCTAGGACATGTCACCTAGCTCGCAGCGTAGCTTTAAGCACCAAGCGGGGCTCCTACCTGTATGGCCGAGGCCTTAATGACATATGTATCTATGCTGTCTTTCGAATGTCTGAAAAATGTTCTTTCGAAGAGGAGTAGAACTGAGTGTCTGAGAGAGACGTTCTTTCGAAGAGGAGTAAAACTTTGAAGTTGATTTCTTCTTCATCTAATAAATCGATTGGTCCAAATCGATTTATTATATGAATTAATATGATTGAGCTTCGTCGTTGCTGAACCTGTTGCATAGAATGCCTTGCTCCTTAGTGTTAAAGATATGGGTAATCGTACAGCTTTAGGAAGCTCTTGAAGACAACCGTCTTTGGAAGGTCTTATCAAAATGTAAGATAACATGTGAACACTGCACACATACACACACTACACCTAAAGTCGAATGTGTGATCGAATATCACATATCGGAAGATCTACATAGGTTCCTTTGTAGTTCGTCTTCCCTTGTTAAGTTTTCTTTGCGGGTTTCTTTACACATATGTTTTTTTAATCTAATGCCCTCAGTCATTTTCTTCCCATCCTCACACCCAACTATTTTTATTTATGATGTTTATAATCCCTCAATAATAGTGGGTTTGAGTTCAGGGTTAGAGCGCCCTTGAAAAATTTTCTCTCTAAACTGCGTTATATAATATACCGTTTAGTTATTATTATTATTTCGAACAAGCGAGAGTTTTACACTCCAAACGGGTTAGCTCCGAATGCCAGTAACACGAATAGGGCGCAGAAGATCTCGTAGGTTACTTTGTAACGATAATTTTGAAGTGAGACTAACGTAGCTTCTACCTAGTTACCACAAAAGAAGACATAAAAACTTCATGATAATATTACCAGTGAATAAGTTCTCAATACAACAGGTGTTTTTAGTGTGACACTTGTATTAAAAAGGCTTCACTGGTTCAACCATAAAGTAAAAACGGACAAAGAAAGACTTCTCAATAACGTGCTGTAATAGTGAATTAGCAGGCGCGGCAAGAAATCACGGACGCCATATGCTTAGATTTAAGAACATCTCCAAAAGAGACATCTTGTCATTCGACTTAGATGTTCTGGACTGGAAGGAGCATGCCAAAAACTTAAACGTATGTAGAAGTATTTTTTATGAAAGACAGCTTCTTCTCGACCAGGTTTGGCTAGCTAATCTGCGTAGGAAGCAATTCTACGAAGTGCCGAAAGATTGTCTCCATGTTTGCATTAGATGTGGGAGAAGATACGAGGAGGGCATCATCAACGTAGCTTTATTGGCTAGTTTTGTTTTCGAAGTGCCATCTCCTTAAGGAGGTTTGCCACCATCATTGATTTCTTTATCTTGTTTATTGCAGCACGGAACCACTCTGTAGAACTGTACCCAATCCGTTGCCGTAGGTTCTTAAGTCAAGATATGCGGCGTCTTCCTTTTCTTCGTTTGCCATTTATTATTCTCTGGTGTTAAAATGTATTGTGTGATTGAGATACTTTAACAGTTTTAAGCAAATCTCGGTTTATTATTCATGCACACAATTGTTTGTGATTAAGGGTTACATTTATGATACAATGAACCAAGAAAATTTTGAAGATAATAAAAATAAAAACATATTTTATATAGTGTCGTTTTGAGAGCAGGCTTTCTTCAAGGGACTTTGGATTCGAGCCTCTTATTATAGAAAAATAAAAAATATTAGAAAAAAATACGAGTGTAAAAATTAGTAGACTGAGCCATTAGATAAGGAAATTCTCCACATCTGCGTGTGTTCAGAAAAATATATTTGGTAAGAAAACCGCAGAAAATTTACCATCCAGCGGGGATCGAACCCGCAACCTCCGGATCGGCAGACAAGTGTCTTACTACCAAGTGGCTTTAGGTGAAGCGATGTGCATTTGTATAGCATTCATACATAATCACAAATTTCGATAAAACCTTCCAAAAAGAGCTTTGTGCTTTCTAAAGCGCTGTTGAAGAGAGTCTGCTCTCTAAACCATTTTATATAAATTGTTAGAGATCAAGAGAGCTACGTGAATCGGTAGATAATTTCGCATCGATTAACTGGTCACTAACGTAATTTTTTTTAGCAAATATATTTATTAAACTCCTTATCTAGCATTTGCATCTCGTTTAAGAAAGGTCAAAAATTAATTCAATTGACTATAGCGTGTATTTAAGTCGACATTTGACGCTGTTTTTATATTCAGCTGTCAGATTGGGAGTACTTAATTGTTATTTATTGAAATATTCGAGACACCTGCAAAAATGAGAGTAACGCCCCGCTATTCAGGATCGCGGATTTTTTTTGTCATGTCAATCGATCAACACGAGGTTCAGTTATAATTGTTCAAGTTATATGCTTTCTGATCAGAAACATGTGATTTGTGTAATAATGTAATATTAGAAGTAAATATCACAACTTTTTTACCAATGTATCCCGATCCCGTATTTTAACGTGATAAACAAGATAAACAAGTCTTGTTTGTGCTCCCCTGAAGATGAGGTGAAATCCTTGAAACCGGTAGGGTTATACCGTCACAAAAAATTGTTTGATAAAAATAATTACAATGTCTTTAAACCTCCACAACGTTAATGCCATAACTATAAACAACAATGATAAACAAGATTTGCGTCGAGTCCCGATCCAGTGTTTTCACGTGGTATATACCTCTTCCGATAAAGGACATATTACTAGCATCTATACTAGAGAAAATGTAGGATGGTCCCTGTGACGTTTGAAACGTCATGACTCAAGGGGATGAGGTAAAATAGTTTTTTTTTACAAATCGAATCGTTTTTTTATAAATCGATAAATAGTTTTTCTCTAAACTGACGTTTTAATTTCTAATTTTCATTATACTGACTTTCTAATGTATTGTATGATTTGTATCTATAGTATCTTTAAATAGGCCAAGATCCACTATGAATTAATACTAATTACGAATATTTAATTTTAGGTATAAAAAAATCGAAAATCCAATTATCGTATACCCCATCCCTAGCCAATGTAGACTGAAGTAATGACTTTTGACAAACGTTACCAAATATTATTTGATTTTAACAAACTGCCACATTTTTGCTAATTTGTAACAAGATGTATTAATTTGTCATTATTGTTAGTTTTATGTAATGTATTTACCTAAATAACTTGCTATTTATTAGAATCGAGGCTTATATTAAAGTTGATAAAATAATTAAAATTACTTAACGTCGTTACAAGGTTGTATTGGGGCAAATTTGTAAACTGTCACTGGTACCTAGTATAGTAAATATTTTTTAAACAATTCAACTTTAAACTATTATCTCCTGATATATTGCATAGACAATGAAAATATGCATTTATGAAGGCGATTCTTACGTTGTGTCATAATTTGCAGTGAAGAGTTAGATTTTGAATATTTTGATATATCAATCTGGTAACTATATTCTCGGAATCAATAAGTGTGTCAAAACTTAACTGACAAAAGACCTGAAGAACTTGCAGGTTGTTTAATAGTATATAGTAATGCACTTGAAAGACCATAAATGAGTCCCGGTACATGTGTAAGGAGTGTAATATACGAGTAGATCTCCACAAAGAAAAATGTTAGCAGAATTATCATACTTAACTAACATAAACGAATAAAGTATTTGACACAAATAAAAGGGTCTTTCAAATTGAGAGGTTTTTTTAATTGATTTTTTTTTAATTCTTGAATAAAACACACAATTTGCTTTGATTTCAAAAAACCTTTTATTGGTCATTGAAGTATAATGTGTGACATTTAAACACAAAAAACAATATCCGCCAAACGTCCACCTATTGCAGCTCCACAGATGTCCACTCTTTTGTCAAAATTTTCGATGAAATTTTGCATAATTGCAATTCCAGCTCACCCATAACACGAATAATTTCGTCCTTCAGCTCTAGAATTGATCGGGGGTCATTCTTACAGACCCGGCTTTTCACGTAACCCCAGAGAAAATAGTTCAACGGTGTCAGATCACATGATCTTGGTGGCCAATTAACATCACTGTTTCCGGAGATTACAATATATGAAATAATTCAACAATTTGAACGCGTTGTTGTATTGTATACGACTCCATTTTTATAAATGTCATACACTACAGTTTTCAAATGTCACAAGACCCAGGCAAGTTTGCGACGCCATCTGTGTTTTATACAATAATTAAAAAAAAAACGCTCAATTTGAAAGACCCTTTAGAAGATGTGTGTTGATATAAAAAAGTATGGCTCTCTGCCTTCTATGAATACCCCGACAGAGAAATGGTGTGATGGTATGTACCTATGTATGTGAACTTTTATTCTTTTATTTTCTAAGAAATTATCCAGCTATGTAATGTTTTCGACTCTCCTTTTTAAATCAGTAACCCTTTGATTTCACCGAACAAATTATCTAATTTTATCTAATGATTTGCAAATACTGAGAAATTAGCAGAGGAAATAAAAGTATGCGTGAGACAAAAATGAAAAACACATGACATACATTACACTTCTCAAATATCACATTTTTATAAATGACATACATTACACTTATCAAATGTCACAGGACCCAGGCAAGTTCGCGACGCCATCTGTGTTTTATCCAAGAATTAACAAAACCGCTTAATCTGAAAGACTTGTTACAATATTCTTATAATTTAATCAGATATACCAATTTTAAAAGGCCCTACAAAAATTAGAATTCCTCATAACATGCCGGACACTGGAAAAGGTTGTCATACTTTTGATCGGGGTTTAAAGTGTTAAGAGCTCCGTTTTATATACTTTATTTAACCTGAAACGATTTTCGCTAAAAATTTAAGAAATTTATTGGTACGAAATAAACGTTGAGACAAGTTATATCAAATTTTAAAACAACTTTTTGACTTACTATGTAAATTTTTGATAAAATATATTTAATATATCTTTTTTATTTCAGATGTTCAGCCAAGATCTGTGAGGTCCACCAGGTCCGTTGATTCTCTGTTGCACCGTGAGAAGAGGGTCAAACGCTGCACGTGCGACTGCGCCTGCTAAGCGCAGCCCTCTGTCGGCAACCACAATAAACTTTTCTTTACTTCTTATTGCTCTGACTTCATAGATGGCAGGCTACAAATTTCAACGGCCATAATTAACTGTTTTTTTTCCAAGTTCAAAGTTATTTTTCAAAAAAATTGAGTTATTGTTTTATGTTTGCCATTTGATTGGATGAAATTAAACATATTTCTTTGCATTAGTTTTCAAGCCACAAATATACAAAAATAACAAAAAAAAACGAAAAAAAAAATAAATCAAGGCATACCGAATATTTCTTTGAGAACAAACCTTAATTTTTTTCATTCGTAAAAACTAAATATTGAAGGTTAAAAAAAAAGATAATTATAGAGAAATTATGTGATTTTTGCAAAAAAATATCAAGTGAAGAAAACTTAATTTTTTTTAAATTTTACAGTTCCGTCCAAAAATTGTGATTTTAATTAAGATACAAAAAAATATTGAATTACAAATTTTAATGGTTAATTGCGTAATTTTAGGGTTTAAAATGGTAGTTTAACATATAAGAGTTTCATTGGTCGGTGATGCAATATCTTATTTTTTTAATATATTTTTTTCACATGTATATAAAATACAAATTTTATTAAAGAGTTGCAAAGTAAATGCTTCTTTTATTATGTAGATAATAAAAACATGGGTGTTTTTATTATTTAATTTAGTGATTCTCATTTGTAAGGAAAATCTAAGACATATTATGTTTAACTTTTCTGATTTAAATAATTGTAGACACAGTGTACATATTTTGGTCAATAAACTTTTCCAAAACCGGTAATTTTTTTTTCATTTTCTTTTACGCATTCAAAACATGTAACCCTTATGTTGTTTATAGTTAAGGCATTAACGTTGTGGAGGTTTAAAGACATTGTAATTTATTTTTATCAAACACTGTTTATTCCACTTTTTTGTGACGGTATAACCTTACCGGTTTCAAGGCTTTCACCTCATCTTCAGGGAAGCGCAAACAATACTTGTTTGCGCGTCTTGTTTGTGCTGCCCTGAAGATGAGGTGAAAGCCTTGAAACCATACAAAAAAGTGGAATCAACAGTGTTTGATAAAAATAAATTACATGTAACCCTTGTGTACGGCGAGAGGTCAATAAATTCGCGGAATGAAGTGGAAAAAATACTTTTATATTTTCAATTTATTTACCATAAACTCTAAAAGATTTTTCAGATCTTTCAATAATAAGCTTATTTAAAACCCACAAAAAATATATTTGCTTTCGCCCTCAAAATAATCCGAAATTGCACTTTTAACTTCTTCATTGTTCGTAAATTTCTTCCCTCGAAGTTCTTTTTTCATATTTGTAAACAAATAATAGTCAGACGGAGCCGGATCTGGGTTGTAAAGAGGATAATTTAATGTTTGGAAGCCACGGTTGTGAAGAGCAACCAATGTAAGATTACTTTTGTGTACGGGTGCATTGTCATGCAAAAGCAGCACCCCTTTTGTCCATTTTCCTCCCATTTTCTCCTTCACAACTTATTTTAAATGCATTAGTAGAGCAGAGTAGTACTCTCCAGTTATTGTGATGCCCTTATCTTTGTAATCTAACCGCAGTATGTCTTCCGCATCCCAAAAATTGGAACATGTTTTTTTCAGCCTATTGCGACACTTTGAATTTATTAGGGAGCTGTGTGTCCTTTTTATGCTACTGCATAGATTCCTGCTTTGACTCAAGCTCATAACAATGAACCCCAAGTTTCATCTTCAGTGACAGTTGGAGTCAAAATCTCACCTTTGTTGTTTCTGCAGAGATCCAAAAACTATCGTGAATATTCAACGCGTTGTTGTTTTTGAAGTGATGTGAACATTCTGGGTTCCCACCTTCCACTGACATCTTTAGGTGCTGATGGAGGATATTCAAAATGGTTGTAGGTGATACTTCAATCCTCTCTGCAAGCTGTTATTTGTTTAGGCGAGCATCTTCCAACACAAGCTTCACTGCTTTTTTTTTCGATGTTTGAAGAATTGCTTTCAACATCCATACTGGTTGGAGGTCGTCTTCAATTAAATCTCTTCCTTGCTTAAAAATACTATGAAACTTGTAAATCATCGTTTTTCCAGGGTAACAGTCCTCGTAAATCGTTACCATCTCATCCAAAATGATTTGAGACGTTTTTCCTTGTTTTGTGAAAAACTTAATGACGGTGTGATACTAAATTTTTTCCATACTTTGGATGTTATTAACATATGACATACTCTCCCGGCAATAAAGGTAAAGGTAGGAAAACCATTTAGACAGTCGATCGGAGCGTGGTTGTTATTGCGACAGGATTTTGAGTACTTGGGCTTTCAGGATGAATGACGAGTGGAAGGGATTTATGTGAGCTTGTGTGTGTCGGTTTCTTCTTGTTGTTTTAATTTTGGTTGTTTTTGTATTTGTGTTTCTGTGTATTTTTTTTTGTTTTAAATTTTGTTTTGATTTTGTTTTTTATTCTTATGATTGTGTGCGGTATAGTGTGGGATGAATATTTTTGTTCTTTCTGAAGTGATGATGTGTGAGGTGTTGAATTTCGCAAGATGTTTCCAGTTGTAGTTGAGTGTCACTGTCAGGTTGATGAGAGCGTGCAACGGGGTTTTGTTTTTGTGTAATCAAAAAATCGGAAAGAAGTATCGATTTATTTTTCTCATGCTAAATATCCTCAGTGAGATACAGGCAAAAGCCTTGTTTACTGGGGATACGACAAATAAAAGGCAACAAACCCAGATCCTTTAAAATTGTATGTCCAAATCAAATTATCTGTTGTTTTTCTCAAATTGTGTATATTTCTTGTCATGTGTAAAAATAAATAAATATCTTAAACAATACTCTCAAAATTAGACTAACACTTAGTGAATATACTAATAATGAGACATATTATCGGAACACGCGTTCATTCTGCGAATTTATTGACCTTCTCTCGTACTTAATAATAAAGTCAATATGTGCCACTTTTTATTTTAATATAAAAGTTTTCTTTAATCACTCAATGTTGTTTAATTTATATAAAGATGATTGAATAGTTGTAAGAATGAGCGAAATGAATGTATGTTAACTTGATGAAATGGTTATGCTTGTTGAAAATGAAGGAGATTTATAAAGGATATAAGTGAGCTATATAGGACATGTGTAGTAAAAGGTTTGAAAAAAAAATGTAACGAAACCATGGTTATGGTTATAGAAATATGTGTGGCAAAAAGTGTGAGCGTTGTATGGGTTAGTTAAAAAAATTGAAGCAATCTAATTAATCTGGTAAGTTAAAAAAACTGAAGCAATCTAATTAATCCTGTTAGTTTAAAAAAAAAAATCAAATTAATCTGGTTAGTTAAAAAAAACTGAAGGATTATAATTAAGGTAGTTAGTTAAAAAAACTGAAGGAATCTAATTAATCTGGTTAGTTTAAAAAAACCGAAGGAATCTAATTGATCTGGTTAGTTAAAACAACTGAAGGATTATAATTAATCTGGCTAGTTAAAAAAAAACCGAAGGATTATAATTAATCTGGTTAGTTAAAAAAACTGAAGGAATCTAATTAATCTGTATAGTTTTAAAAAAGTAAAGGAATCTAATTAATCTGGTTAGTTAAAAATACTGAAGGATTATAATTAATCTGGCTAGTTAAAAAAATTGAAGGATTTTAATTAATTTGATTAGTTAAAAAAAAACTGAAAGAATCTATAAAATCTGGTTACTTAAAAAAACTGAAGCAATCTAATTAATCTGGTTAGTTAAAAAAACTGAAGGATTTTAATTAATCTGGTTAGTTAAAAAAAACTGAAGGAATCTAATAAATCTCGTTAATTAAAAAAACTGAAGCAATCTAATTAATCTGGTTCGTTAAAAAAACTTAAGTAATCTAATTAATCTGGTTAGTTTAAACGACCTTAGCAATCTAATTAATATGGTTAGTTAAAAAAAACTCAAGCAATCTAATTAATCTGGTTAGTTAAAAAAACTGAACCCATCTAATTAATCTGGTTAGTTAAAAAAAACTGAAGTAATCTAATTAATCTGGTTGTAAAAAAAACTGAAGTTATCTGTTATTTGGGTAGTATGTTGACGTGTGATGGGCAAGTTAAAAGGGACATTGAAAAAAGGGTAGTGACAGGGAACAAGGTAAACGGGGCACTACTTGTTATAAAAAACAACCGCGCAATATCAACTGTAACAAAAGTGGCACTACATAATAATATGTTATACCCACCTTGATGTATGGAAGGGAAACTTGGACTTGGCAGAAGAAGGATAAAAGTAAGATTAGTGCTGATAGTGGACATAGGCGGTATGTAACTATAGAAACATCGAAACAAGAAGGCAAAAATCCATTGCAATATTCCTAATAAAGGTTTTCCAAGGTTGCTTTAACTGTCCCGCGATTCTAGAAGCACTTAGTTTATATGTACCCAATAAATATAGCCGAGCAAGGAATCACCCCTTGTTCTACATACCAACTTACAGGACGAATATCATGGCTAAACACCCAGTCACGCGTGGTATAGAGATATTGAACCAACTGAATGACACGGTTGATATATTCTCGGTACCGCCTAACAGTATGAGAAGAATCCTGGCTGATATTATTCCTAACGAATAAGCTAACGCTAGAAGCAGACCCTCTATGTGTAACAGGAGAAATCCGTGCAAAAAAAAAGTGAATATTGAGGAAAAATTGTGGAGTGTCAATGTTTGATAGAAAGGAGGAACGAATGCATGAGAAATGAATGCGTGTTTTAAGTAAGATCAGCAAAGGAGCTTTAAGATGGTTTGGACATGTGGAGAGAATGAATCATGAAAGAATGACTAAGTGAGTATACTATATAAGTCAGAAGTGCAAGATGTGAGTAAGATTTAGACAGAGGAAAACGTGGCAGGACTAATATACCAGATTTTGAAATAAGGTAAAGTATGAATAATAGAAGATTGTGTATTATGAGATGTAAGAATGTGGAGGAGATAAACATTGTGTGCTTGAATAAAACGTTTGTAGTTCTGTTCTGTAGGCCGAGCGCTGACTGTAGGCCGAGCGCAGCACCAGATGAGAATAGTGATGTCGGATAAACCACTAAAGAACACCGAGGAGTTTGTCTACCTCGGGAGCAAAATAACATAGGACGGTCGGTCCAAGAGCGAGGTCGACAGCCGTATACATCAGGCTAGACTTGCATTTAATAAAAGGTCGAAAATAATAGAATCAAATAATATAGACCTAAAACTGAGAATACTCCTCATCAAGACCTATGTATGGAGTATCTTGATGTACGGCTGCGAGACATGGTGCCTATCCGAAAGAGATAGACGAAGACTAGAGGCTTTTGAGATGTGGTCCTATAGAAGACTATTAGGAATTTCCTGGAGAGACCGCATCACAAATGAAGAGGTTCTCCAACGAATCGAAGGAGGAAGGCACCTGTTCAGGATCCTGTCCGAAAGGCGTGCAAGATGGATCGGTCATATAATACGACAAGAGGGCCTCTTGCATGCCATAATGGAGGGTATGACCGAGGGGACAAACTCTAGGGGACGCCCACGCCGAGAGTACCAGGAGGACATGTTGGTGGACGTGCGCTGCTCAACATATACATACTTAAAAAGAGCCGCACAGTTCAGGGGGGAATGGAGGAGAAGAGTTCAAATTGCTGCAAACCAGTCTTAGGACTGCAACCACGGAAAGGAAGTTCTGTTCTCTCTGTCTACCCCGCAAGGGACACGGCGTGATGATATGCATGTATGTTATTAACTCAATGTGATACATAAAAATAAAAGTTTATAAATATGAATATATGTATGACATGCTATATGAATGTGGCAGAAGTGAAAAATGATGCGGACATCAGTTCTACTATATAATATGGAAATCGCGTGATGATGTTGAACTAACGTTGCATACATGGTTTCACCCATAACCGGAAATAAATTGGACAGATTAGAGTCTTTATAAATTTATAAGTCAGTACATCGAGGCAAACATCTAGTAAACACATATATCCCAAAAAGCTCTCCGCTCCTGGCCGAGATCGTTCCATGCCTCCTTCAGCCCTCAGTCCCCAACACAAATGTCCCCAACTGTTAAAAGCGTGTATATCGGTACCAGTCCGAACAGAATTCATTATTGTTTGTGCTCCCCTGAAGATGACGTGAAAGCCTTGATACCGGTAGGGTTATACCGTTACAAAAAAGTGGAATAAACAGTGTTTGATAAAACATATTACAATGTCTTTAAACCTCCACAACGTTAATGCCTTAACTAAAAACAATATATAAATCAAGGGTACATCGATTAAGTCCGAACGATGCTTGAAGGTTTCCAAAGGGACCTTCATTCAGCTTTACATTGGTCCATTTTTGGACTGATTAACTTCTCCAATCTAGTGGCATCAATGGATAGTTTCGCTGCATGCAAAGATTATTGTGTAAGTTCTGGTGATTTGCTTGGCTATTTGAACTCAGGGATTTAAACTGCTTTATAAATACATTTATAGCGTTGTGAGTGACTATTCTTCTCCCGTGAAGTCCGTCGTTGTTACTGTTATTTTCACAAGTATCATCACCGGAGGAGTCCCTTTTGATAGTTCTTTTTTCGTCCCTACGTAACGTAATGTTCATAGAAAATAAAATAAAAATTGATCTTCTTGTGCAGGTTGCGTAGGATGGCGGATTTATTTTGTCCCCATAACTGCGTGGGTGGGATTCTAATGGGTAGTAGAGCTACGATGGAGTATGCATGGCTGGAAAGCATACTTCTACAAAATGTTGCAATGTCACCAGTTACACTACTACCAAGTCCAACTCTCTAGCGTCCACGAGTCGTCTCTCAGGCCCCGCAAACCCCGGCCAATGTGACCACTGACATTTCCATTAGTGTCATAGCAGATAGCTAGTGGACGAATGGCGAGTTTCCAGCGCCAAAAAACTGGATCCACCCAGCTAAGAGAAGGTTACCCCACCAGAAAATCCTCCAGAGAAAAAGCAAGAGGAAACCACTTTGGATATCCCTCCCCTGGAAATCGCTACGGAGAGAAATCAAGCCACGGCCCCGAGTCCCGGGCGACCCTTAAATGGATCAGGGGTGCTAATCTCCCAGCTCGACATCGTGAACAACAATATACGTATAGGAACCTGGAATGTAAATCTCCTGGCTCCACAATATACGTGATTGGACTGGTATAAGGGGCGTTGGGGATCTTTTTCGGGCTGCCGGGGACAGAAATGCTCCTACTCTCAGGTGATATTCAACGTTGGGGGGACCTGACATGACACTTGGAAGAAGAAGAACAGCGTGGGTGATGGCGGGATCGAACTGAACCGTTGAACCAACGTCTGAGAGTAAAACTCTTTAGAAATGATGACATGCAGGTTTAAAACGAAGCATCATTATTAATTGATGCTGGCTGGCTCCACTAATCCACCAAGTTATTGATATTATAAATGTGAATTGTGTGTGGTTTGAGCTGAAATTCGATGAACAAAGTCAGGATAACTTAAGAGTGTAGTGTTTGGTCTTTAAAAGCAGCTGTAACCATATGAGGGTAAATCTGTAAATTGTTTATATTGAAGAGTACGGCTTGCAGATAGATAACATTGTATTCTGCCTCGAACCACTGGAGTAGATAAATGACTTATAGTTCACCAGCGTGTGTGAGAAATATTTCTATACGTAGACAGGCAAAATTACTTACACATGTCTAGCGCGTGGCACTTAAATTACCAGGTGAAATCTTTGATCGAAACTTTCATTTATTTTTTTATGAACCAGGAGTCTTACAACTAAGAAAAATCTGTTGAAAGAAAAAATCTCGTCTGAAACAGTCATGAAAATAATACATATTTTAGAATCCTGCCACATAAAAGAAAACTGCCATCTTACAAAAAAAGTTATAACGAAAACGTTTTTCGTTGGCAAATTTAGAAATAAGTAAAAGGTAAACCCTGAAACTTGTTTTAAACGTCTTCAAGATAAGTTTATCAAAAGTAATACAAGATGGCGCTCTCACAGAAGATACGTTTTATTTAACGATTTCTGATTCTTAGGGTGACTGGTAAACTCTTATACCAGTATACAGTAAGATGATATGGAATAAATAAATAAATACGCTATTAAATCGGAATGGATAAAGTCGTCGCATAAAGAGCGAACCCCGTGTTAGAATCATCTCTTTTTTATTTGGTATCAAATATCATTAATCTCGCGGGATAGAAAAGCAAAGTATCAGTCAGTCTTTTTTGTAGTCTGTAAGAGAATTCGTCAATAAGAGTCATCCTAAGGGTTTTATCTGGGCCTTGGGAGGTGTAAATAATTACCTAACACCCCTAAAAACGATTGATATAGCCATTGGCTACATTTTATCGCATCTCTAGAATAACCTTAAGTTACGTTTTATCGTGTTCCTGATTGAAAGTAGATGGTGATATTAACCTTTCCCTTCCTGTGCTAAAAAAAATCCGCCCGTTCCGGTGATGTGTATTTTCAATACACATGTAAAAATGAGCGATTTAAAATCGGAAAAATAAGAATATTCATAGTCAATCGCTTAAATTAATTAAATTTGAAGTCAAAAGTGATAATAATTAAATTTTAATTGCTGAAAACATGAAAAAAAACATCGAAAGACGTTCATAAAACGGGCGAAGAGACCACCTCGAACGAAAGCCCACTGACTACTAAGCGAGAGAAGGGAGAGAACTATGATTTTATTTCTTGCGTTCCCATATACTGTGAAGTAGAGTGAGAGTGAGACGTGAATAGCGTCGCTTCTCACCCATAGCAGTTTTTTAGAATAAATATACCTACGTCACACACTGGCACACGTTTGATTGTATTGGTGAATTTATTCCCGATTTGCACAAAATATCTCTGATGAGGCCGATAACTGCTTATTAATATTAATATTATTTTTTTCATTCAATGCGTAAATGTATTACAGAGGAATACCTAAAATCTGAACCCAGTATTTATTATAATTATAGAGATATTAAAGTGTTTAGAAGCAATGTGTACTAGTTACACATCACAGGACAGGAAGGGTTAATAAAAAATAGTTGTTTTTAAAATAGGTTTGTTGTGTACTGCTGCGTTCAAGTTTCTGCGGAATAATTGGAGTATGCAAAAGTTTTATCATAGGTATAGCTTGCTTTTCACCTTCCGTGAATAAATTGAATTCTGATCACCATTTCGTTTTGTAGTTTAATATGGTCAAGAGTTTATGCTAGAATTTTTATTTTTATTTGATTTTAATTTTTTTTTCCTGGCGGGCTTATTGCCATGGGGCAATCTATTCCAACCAACCAGAAAGATGTTTTTATAGGCCCTAAGTGTTAACCAGACTGGAATCCTATTTAAAAAATCTCGGTTCCAGCGGGGATCGAACCCGCAACCTCCGGATCGGCAGACAAGTGTCTTACCACCAGGCCACGGAGGTCGTCAATTTTCCATGTATTTAAAGTGATATGTTATAACTACCTACTTACTACTGTGATAATTGCAATTTTTTATTTTTTCCTTTCACATATTCTAACGAACGCAATTAATACGTCTCGTAAAACCCATCAATTGAACAAAATAAGGGAAAACGGGTTAGCTCTATTTAAAAGGCGAGAAAACCAACGCGTCTTCTTATATAAATAATTTTCTCCTCATTTCGTTCAATAAATGGAAACAAATATGGACAAAAGTCATTTTAATTAGATCTCTACTATCAAATTGAGTAATATTACTCTCAGATATCTCTCTAGGTTGTTTTTGTAAATGGAATAAACTCAATACAAGTTAATCTAGTTCAAATATGCTAATATTTTTGTTATAAAAGACGATTGGTCCAAACGGATTCATTTAAAACTTGTCTCTTTGTATGTAAGTCCCTTAATGGAATGTCTCCATTGTATATCTTGGATCTTTCGAATGTTTCTTGGAGGGGAGTAAAAATATGAGGTCAGTTTTATCTTCATTAAATTAATTGATTGTTTCGAATCGAACCAACGAACGGGATAATATGACAGGACTGTTGACGTTGTATTTAACCTATGGCGTGTAATAGTCTCTAAGTGCTAGATTGATTTGTTTTATTTATTTTTTTCAAAACAGGCTTAGCCCAATTACTTTGAAAAATACAAGACATTAAAAATTAAGAAAAATTAAATAGAAAAAAATAAAAAATTATATAAAATAAAAAATAATGTATATGCATACATACGAGTATATTACACACAAACATATGATACACATATATTCACAGTCACTTAAGTACGTTGATGAGTGCTTTCTAACGCGCTCGATCTAAGAAGAAAATTTACTTTGGCTTTTGGTAATGTGATATGAAATATGTCAATATCCGAAGCAGTCCCGTTCAGAAGAGTTAAGGCCCTTCCAACAGGCATAGCGGCTGGAAGACCCGTTCTTTGGGAGCCGTATGCAGTTTTAGAAACCACTTGAATATAACCCTTTTTAGTTGTTTTATCAAAATATATGATCACATGTGAACACTTCACTTAAAATGTTACTATCATATTTAAAATTTTGTGTTTCTGTATGTTTTTTATTTTTATTCTTATGATTGTGTGCGGTATATTGTGGGATGAATATTTTTGGTCTTTCTGGAGTGATGATGTGTGAGGAGTTTAATTTCGCATGATGTTTCCAGTTGCAATTGAGTGGCACTGTTTGTCAGGTTGATGAGAACGTGCAACGGGGTTTTGTTTTTGTGTAATCAAAAATCGGAAAGAAGTATCGATTTATTTTTTCAAGCTAAATATCCTCAGTGAGATACAGGCAAAAGTCTAGTTTACTGGGGACACGACAAATGAAAGGTAATAAACCCAGATCCATTAAAATTGTATGTCCAAATTAAATTACCTGTTGTTTTTTCACAAATTATGTATATTTCTTGCCATGTGTAATAATAAATAAATTAATAAATATTCAAGCAGACCAATAAAGATTTATTTGTAGTTCGTCTTCCCTTTGTAAGTTCTTTGCGGTTTTCTTACCAAATATATTTTTCTAAACTAATGCACATACGGGAAAGTACCGAATCTGATTACCACATTGACCATGTTTCTGTCCTTAACTCAACTTATATATTCAATACGTAATATTTTTAACTTGTAAATAAAATTGGGTTTGAATCCCAAGTTAGGGAAACATTGAGGAGTGTCCGTTCTGTAAACGGCGCTATATAAATCTTTTTATTTTATGGACTTAATTGATAACTGCGATGGAGAATCGTTTATCAAAATATGATGTTCCTCAAAATAATTACAATATTGCTGTTAAAATATGGAAATTCACGCTCAGGAATAGTTACTAACGGCTCCTTTAAGAGTATTCTACTGTACAAAGTAGAAAAAATTGTTTTTTTTAGTTTTTTTACATATTCTCAAAGTTTAGACCTTTAGAAATATGTTCTCAAAAAGAAATTTAAAAATGCTCAATATTTACGAAGTTATAGCTATAAATGAGGCAGCAATTACGCCGCACCGGAATGACTCGGACAATAATGTCAACACTTTAAACGCGTTTTTCTGGAACTACTTTTTTCGACCTGGTCGACATAAAATTTCAAGTTTTATCCAACCGATTGCCTTCAAATTTTTTATGAAACTTTAATAAATGTTTTTATATCTCCCTACCTTGGAAAATAAAAACTATTTCTTTTACAATACTATTTTTAAAAAAATTAAAAAAAGGGTACAACATTGAATTTTTTTTTCAAGCAGCCGCCATTTTACGATTTTTTTCTCTTTAATACCAACTATAACGATATTATTTTTCATCAAGAAACTGTATATGATTTTTGTTTCGAATTAATGTCAGGTTCCCAATCATGTCGACCAGCTTACCCCCTTTTTTACAAGATATGAAGCTGGTAACATATTGAATTAAAAAAAAAAGATTCAAAATTTTTTTTGTACATTCTCAAATCATCAATAAACAAACTGTAAAAAATGTACACAAAATATATTTTTTGTTTTTTTTTTATTTAGTCTGTAAAAACGCCCAAAATTTTCGCCTCTAGAGTAGAATATCCCCTTAATCGAGTATTCGAGTTAGCCACTATTAAAGTACACTTGAAACTTGTTATCCGTTTGTCGTA
This sequence comes from Odontocerum albicorne, assembly GCA_949825065.1. Classification (NCBI taxonomy): domain Eukaryota; kingdom Metazoa; phylum Arthropoda; class Insecta; order Trichoptera; family Odontoceridae; genus Odontocerum; species Odontocerum albicorne. Next base: position 45,047,050 of record OX463845.1, on the reverse strand, counting down.
CGTATTGATAATATACAACCGCATGCAGAGTTGAAATAATAACCTTGTAAATGAGCTTAAAATTATCCTGTTATTTTGTATGGATACGAATATACGAGTATTTAAGACAACAACAGTCTAGAAATTAGAGAATATTTTTTTGTATTTATTTGATTATTTTCTTTTGTATCTACAGTACAAGATTGATCTAAGGCTGTGTGAAATGTTTAACGGAATCAACGTCGATAACTTGAGTGATAACAATATCAGCTCTCGTGACAGGCCGTATTCAACAAAAGAGGAAGTAAAACCATTACTTCAGACTGCACCGCTACTTTTCAGAAAAATACGTTACATATCGGAATGTTTCTTTTCATTTCTCCTATTTCCTAGTATAGTCAGGTGAACTGTAAACAATCTGGAACAATATAACTGATTCAAGAAATGTATACATATACGAGTACACCATTACTTCCCTTTTGAGGTAGGCAGAATGGACAGAATACCAGACTCTCCATTTGTGACACACATCTTTCACCTCTTCTCTATCTGTACACTTTTTCATGTAACTCCTACGAGCTTTCTAACTTTTTATTATACGTTTCCTTCTTTGAAAATATCATTTGCCTGACTAGTCCACCTACAGCATTAGCTGGGAGGACCAAGGTCTGAGTGAATGTGATGGAATACAAGTAGCCTGAACGAGTAGACTTGTTCTTGCTAGTTGTAAGAATTGTAATCTAGTTACAAGTAGTATGTCACCTACATACTACTTATAAATCAGATCTCAGAAATTTAATAAACTTCAATTGGTTACAAACTAATTTGTAACTAATTGAATTTTATGAATTTTCTGATGGTTATAAAATTCATTACTTACATAATTTCAATTGCTGATGATACCGATAAACGATCTAAATAACGTTGTATGATTTGAGATTTTCACAATTATTTTAAGACATGGTAAAGAAGTTTTTAAAAATTATTAAATGTAAATTATAATAATTAGTTCGATTGTTGGGAGGACCAAGGTCTGACTGAGATGGAATACAAGTAGCCTGAACGTGTGGACTTGTTTTTGCTAAATAATTAGTTGTAAGAATTGTTATCTAGTTATAAGTAGTATCTAGGTGTTAATTATTTCTAAGAAATCATATATTCAGATTGTAAAAAATAAAAATAAAATGACATGTAGGAAAATAAGATTAAGTTAGTTCATAAATTATAATATATAAATAAGATTAGTTAAGTAATAAATTTGTATATATACTCGTAGATATAGCCTTGACAAATATTTTTACTTTATATTACTTTGTTTAATAAAAAAAAAGTGTCCATAACCATTTGTAATTTAGACATTTCTCAAGAAAAGAGGTTAAATTTGCCAGAGTTAAAAATGTAAAAAATGAAGATAGAATCGTTATTTAAAATCAAATAGATGTTTTTTCATTGCCATCATGGAAAATGATTTGCGAATCCGAGGACCTTCGTTTGAAAGCATAATTTAAAATAATCTATTTATAATTATAAGATTGGCAATCTAAAACCTGTGTTTTATTGATCATTTTTTTATATTTACAATCACTTCAATAATACAAGAACAGATAAAAGTTCATTAATGTATTTCTTATGTTTTCTCGTGACTCATAATTTCCATAGATGATATTCTATATCGTGCATTCTTGACTATTCAAGGTTGCCCGTAAATCGACTTTTATGTTATAACTATATGATCTTTCAAATTGAGGGTTTTTTAATTCTTGAATAAAACACACAATTTGCTTTGATTTCAATTTTTTTTATTGGTCATTGAAGTAAAATGTATGCCATTTGTGTTTACAATAAATAATATCCGCCAAATGTCCACCTCTCGCAGCTCTACAGATGTCCACTCTTTTGTCAAAATTTTCGATGACATTTTGGTATAATTGCGGTTCTAACTCACAAATAACGCGCATTATTTCGTCCTTTAGTTCTAGAATTGATCGGGGGTCATTCTTATAGACCTGGACTTTCAAGTAACCCCAGAGAAAATAGTCCAACGGCGTCAGATCACATGATCTTGGTGGCCAATTAACATCACCTTTTCCGGAGATTACAATCCATAAAATAATTCAATTAGATACAATAGATACAATAATTCTCAATTTGAACGCGTTGTTGTATTGTATACGACTCCATTTTTATAAATGTCATACATTACACTTCTCAAATGTTACAAGACCCAGGCAAGTTTGCGACGCCATCTGTGTTTTATCAAAGTATTTTAAAAACCGCTCAATTTGAAAGACCCTTTAGAAAAGATGGATGGTCCAAGAGTTCTTTACATGACAATGCATAGAAATCTCCAGGAACACCTCAAAGACGATAAAAAATAGCTGGAGGGCAACATCTCACTTGAGGCAATCCAGGTATTGGTGGCCAATTAACATCGCCGTTTCCGGAGATAACAATATATACAATAATTCTCAAATTGAACGCGTTGTTATATTGTGTACGACTCCATTTTTATAAATGTCATACATTACACTTCTCAAATGTTACAAGACCCAGGCAAGTTTACGATGCCATCTGTGTTTTATCAAAGTATTTTAAAAACCGCTCAATTTGAAAGACCATTTAGAAAAGATGGATGGTCCAAGAGTTCTTTACATGAAAATGCATAGAAATCTCCAGGAACACCTCTAAGACGATAAAAAATAGCTGGAGGTCAACATCTCACTAGAGGCAATCCAGGTATTGGTGGCCAATTAACATCACCGTTTCCGGAGATTACAATAGATACAATAATTCTCAATTAGAACGCGTTGTTATATTGTATACGACTCCATTTTTATAAATGTCATATACATTACACTTCTCAAATGTTACAAGACCCAGGCAAGTTTGCGACGCCATCTGTGTTTTATCAAAATATTTAAAAAACCGCTCAATTTGAAAGACCCTATACTTCACAAAGACAATACTCTAAAATTCAACTAAATTGTTTTTGTTTACAAGTTGAATATACGAGTATATCATATATTTTTGAGAGATAGTTTATAAAACACCATTTATGAACTGACTCATACTAATAGCACATTAATTTAACAGATGCATAACGCAATTCTTTTTCTTCTTCTTCCTCTTGGTCTTGGTCAGTGGTCACCAAACTCAATAAGGATGTGAGCTACTTTCGGAAATTGAAATTGTCCGGTGAGTTATTTATACATATTCCTTCTTAATAATTTTTTATCATTGTCCTTTATCGTGCCATAAACAATATTATTATATAACTTAAAATAAATTAGGACATCGGACTTCCAATAAAACAAAATGCGTACTTTAATTATTTATTTATAAAAAAATAATAATTGAAAAATATCTTGAAATATAGTAATTGAGTAAAAGTAAAAATAATTAGTGAAAATAATTAGAAGCATTCACTTTCCTCCACATTTTTTTCAATTCTCGGTGAGTACCTTGTCACTCCCAATCCGAATGCAATTATCAAGATGTACATCGGTGAGTCCGTTTCTGTATTTACTTTTAACCATCTTCATAGTGGAAAACATTGATTCACATAAGTAAATAGAACAAAACAATGCCTTCATTTTGAGCGCAATTCGAACTAAAATTTACTTTTCTGTTGGGACGAAAGCCCATACAGATTCTACAGTTGAGGCAACACTTTTAAGTGACAAATCATATTGAAATTCTATTTCTGATGAAGGGCCATCTTCTTGAAAATTTTAGACGATACAGCTGGATAGTTTTTCAATGTCAAAATTTATAAAAGAAGCTGAAACAAATTGTCCAAGCAGCTCAACTTTTTTCAAGTCACTAAACCGCAGATCAAACAGTTTTCGTAAGCTTGAAAGAATCCGGACATGATTTTCTCCTCTGTAGATTTCACGATTTATTTCTTTTTCCAGCTTTTCTTTCAAACAGGGTGTGTTTAACTTCTCCACGACTTAAGTTGTGCTCCCAGAATGTAAATTTGTTGGAAAATACCTGTAGTTTAGAGATCATTTCCTCAAAAATTTTATCTTGTCCCTGAAGTTGAACATTCAGTTCATTAAATTTTTCTGTAACATCCACAAGAAATGCAAAATCACGCAGTCACTCAACATTTGCAAGCTTTGAGTATATTTCATCACTTTCCTTGAAAAATTCGACTATTGTAGGTAGAAGTTCATTAAAACGACGAAGAACATGTGGAATGCCAAAGCAGTGTATTGTTAAATATTTTAATATGGAGTCCAGAAATTGAAAGCCGAAACTTTTGATAAATTTAATTGTTACTAAAAAAAATATGATATAGTGATAAAAATAACACAGTGATGACTGTGATGTCATTCATTCATCTAAATGAGACAACTAAGTGACGTAACTCCGAACTGATCAGAAGTCAGACACATCTCCATCTGTGACAGAATGACAGAAAACATGGACAGAAGCCTCTAAGTCCAGCTTAGTTATTTCAACGATTCCCATGCAGATGAGCTAATTAAGCCTGGACGTAAATAAAATAACCTTCACGAAAAATATTTTTTCAAAGGTTCCACTTTTTGGCTTGTTTCTCCCTAATGCAGAATATCTTAACCAAATCAAAAGATGTGACTTTTGCAGGTGTCTATAAATCTAAGACAAGGGCGTCTCTGGTTCCTCTTGGTGTCTGTTACTTCACCATAACACGTTTTAGGAAGTCTTTTTGCATCAATTCTTACTATATAGCGTAGTTTTTATTTAATTTGAGGGTCACCATTATACCAAAAATACCCGCTTAATTGAGATTTTTTCATTTCAAATCTTATCCTGTCACAATTATCAATATTCTGCGCGAACACCGCTTGTGAAAGTAAGTTGTTAAGTCTTATTTCGTTGTGGACTATATCATATGCAGTCCAGGTTTTACTTCCGTACAGTAAAACACTCTGGATACAGGCCTAATAAAATATCATTTAAGATATCATGAGTTGTTGCTTTCTCTTTACCTTTTGTGACATCCTCCCGAAAGTAATAAAAGCTAACAAAAATAACATTTAAATAAACGAAAGCTAGACGAAATAGATTTTGATAATGCAAAAATGAACTCATAATAAAGAACTTTTTGCATTTGTATGTGTGTTAATTATATTTTGAATTATTTAAACTATTTATATCTCTTAGAAAAATCTTTGCGAATTTTAAATATCTGATTGAAATACTTGTAAAATTAAAATAAATTATATTCAATAATTATGTGTGTGGTATTCACAAATTGTTTGTAGGCAAAAATACCAGATTCTCATCCATTTCTCTCATTAATACAACTAAGATTCGTTCATTTTGTTTTTTTTTTTCTTTAATGTTTAGCATAACTTAAATTCACCTGCTATGTGGATGACGGAACGAGTGTCAAGAGATTTACTTTCTCACCATATAGAAAATCAATACATTCTAAAATAAAATAAATATACAATGTGTTTTTTAATCCAAACAGTGTTTTATAGAGAAAAGTCAACACATAAGATATTTTTTCTTTATACCTCAGATCTATTTACTGCTGCAGATTCACCAACTAGGGTTATACAATTACGGTGCATTAGAGAGGAATACAGTTAATTTGTGCATAGAGGAAGGTAAACAATGGACTACAAAGTTTTAGAGATCTACTGTTTTTCTCTCTGGGAGGTCTTTAGATGTTACTGCAGACACTATACAAAATGATGGGATTCTTTTAGAAAGGTGAATTATGAATTGGGTTATTTTACACAACATTTCTCATATAAATACGTAACTGTAGTTGCAATTTGTAACTATCTAATTAAAACCAAAAGAGTAACATCACATGTAACTTTAATACTACACTAAATTTAAAAGAAAAGCTATCCAAAATGCATTCGACCTGGCCTTTTCTCTTGTATTGTATCACGCTTTCTTGATTTTATAGTACAATATAATAACTTTATTGTAATGAGGCAATCTATTCTATAGTCCCTACGCAAAATGTCAAAAGGGTATTAAATGAATCGAACTCATAACAATCGAGTTTGGAGACAGATTTTCTTACTAATTGGGCCATGGAGATCGTGTTCCCTAATTTGGGTTGTCTTAATTTAGAGAGCAAATTATTTAAAATGAGCCTTTAAGAAAAATCTTAGAATTTATAGCATTGTAATTTTTGTTGTCTGTGACAAGGTTTTCAATGAGTGATTAGGGATGAATGTGCACTTAAGACTGATGTATTAGTAAAATAAAGAAGAGCTTTCTGAAATTCTTAAGCCAATACAAAGCAAATATAAAGCTCAAAGATGGGTAGAAGGCGTGAAAGAAAAATATCATGGAAAGTATGATTAGATCGTGTAAATGATATTTTGAAAGAAAGAAATGTAAAATAAATTAGAGTAACTAAAGGAATTGTTTGCTGGAATGGATGTGGTGAAGATGAAAGATTTGTTTCGTGAAAATTTGGTCCTCTCTCCTGATTGGGTCAAGCCGTGATGCTGTAAATATATTTTGATTAAATTAAAAATATTTATTTTTTTATTAAACAAAGTAAATTATTGTACAAACATTTGTCAAGGCTATACCTATATACAAATGTATTATTTAACTTATCTTAATTATATGTTATAATTTATGAACTTACTTAATCTTATTTTCCTACATATCATTTTATTTTATTTATTCAATCTTAATATATGAGATCTTAGAAATAATTAACACCTACATACTACTTATAACTAGATAACAATTTTTACACTAATTATTTAGCAAAAACCAGTCCACTCGTTTAGGCTACTTGTATTCCATCACATTCACTCAGACCTTGGTCGTACCAGCTAATACTGAAGGTGGACTAGTCAGGCAACAGATAATGCTTCGGGAGCTTGTGCTTATAACGGAAGGGTAGGTCGGATTTACTCTCGTAAGCCCCCAGGGTAGCGACTAAGGGATTGCTGTGATTTTGTTGGCTTTTATAGAACTTCACGGTCCAAGCGAGGATGTGGTATTGTAGGGTTTATTCTCGCTGTTCAGGGTGAAGTCGGGTAAGGTTTGTTCTGAGATGGATGTTAAAAGATATCTTGAATCCCTTGTTCTGCACTCTCTGGAGAAAGATTAATTATTTTAGTATGAATAAAGTAGGGCTAATTGCCCTATCAATTGATATTTATTATCAAGATAAATTGATTTTAATATATATATTTTAAAATTAAAAAATCATTTTTGTTTAAAGCGTTGATATTTTATTTTATTTTTAAATAATAATATAAAAAGCAATCAGAGCAAATACGTTTGCAACAGAATATTTGCCATATTTTCATAATTTGCAAACAACATTGAACAAAGATCACGCGTTTCTCGTCACGCGTGATATTAAAATAACTTTGCTGTGAAAAAATTTATTGAAATGTATTTTTTATTCTTACCTCTATAAGGTCAAAATTATATATGTAAGTAGTGCATTACTCGTTTATTTGCAGAATAATTGCGGATGTGAAACGAAACCCATTATTTAGTTTTTAATGCGTTATTTGAATATTGGTACATCATCTTTAAATTAATTGTTTCGAGTTGGTTTGAATCATAACATTAATTATTTTGATTACGAAAATCACGAGATCATGAAAACGAAATGTTTCAGGGAGCTGTGAGAGAGTTTTTGAACAAAAAAGTAAATCTTTTGTTCATTCATACACAATACTTTTGTTAAATGTACCGGATGTAAATTTAATTTAATGTAAATTAAATTTAATCAATACTTTTGTTTAATGTACCGAATAATTATTTATGCAGTCGTGAATTTAGATTGTTTTCAATGCCGTATTTACAAACTGAACTCTTTATATGTTGTTTATAGTGGAGATTTAAAGACATTGTAATTTATTTTTATCAAACACTGTTTATTCCACTTTTTGTGACGGTATAACCCTACCGGTTTCAAGGCTTTCCCCTCATCTTCAGGAGAGCGCAAACAAGACTAAATGCTGTGATAATTTCTATATAGGAAAGACAGGAAGATCTTTTGAAAAGAGATTTCGTGAACACAAATCCGCCTTAACAAATCCTCTCATTTATTCTGAAATGGCTAATCATTGTCACCGTGAAAACCATAGTTTTTCTATCGATGATGCCAAATTCTTACATATCAGTAGTAACAGAAATAAATTGGACAGATTAGAGGCCCTAGAAATTTGTAAGTCAGTACACCGATCCGAACATCTGTTGAACAGTTATTTCCCAAAAATCTCTCCTCTCTTGGCCGAAATTGTCCCATGCCTCCCTCACCCCTCAGCCTCCAACCATTGAAGCGTGTATATCGGTACCAGTTCGAACAGCATTTAGTCTCTTGTTTGCGCTCCCCTGAAGATGAGGTAAAAGCCTTGAAACCGGTAGGGTTATACCGTCGCAAAAAAGTGGAATAAACAGTGTTTGATGACAATGAATTCTTTATAATATTACCACTTGCACACGGAATGATCTTGTTTAATAAATGTTATGATATCGACATTTTTCAGACCTTACCTTGGTGAATAAATTGAGGATTAAACTCCTTAATTAACTTTGTAGGTATAGCTGAGTCACTTTACATGGAAGCATGAGTAAAGTTGTTCCTGTTGTCATCGTGATACATTAAGACTTAATCATTTATTTTTTCTTGTTTTTCATGCAATTGGGTTAGCCTGTATTAAAAGTAAAATAAAATAAAGACGTAAATTTCGAGAATTATGTTAACTAATAGATAAATCTTAGTTAAGAAACGGCTGTTCACGATTTGTCTGCGACGAGTACTCTAATTACTTGTTTATATAGCATGTAAAGGTGAAGATAATTTGGAATTGATCATCACAGCATTGTAGATCCTTCGAGCATCAATAAAGTTCTTGAAGAGTTCAAATCATAATGAAAACATTGCGTTAAGAAATTATTCATTACATTATATAAAAAATATCATGTAAACATGATTGTAAAACACATTTTTAGGGGTTATTACTCCCTGTGTATTTGTATCATTTTGCGATTAATTTGGATGGCCTGTGCGATCAGCCCGAAACGTCAAGTTAGTTATCCTTTTTTTTCTTATTAAACATGGTTATTATTAACTATGGTACAAATTATTAATAATTATGGTACAAATTATTATTAATTATGGTACAAATATTTGCCCAGGCTATCCTATATATACCAATTTATTACTTTACTTATCTTAATTATGTATTATCATTTATGAACTTACTTAATCTTAGTTTCTACATGCCATTTTATTTTTTTTTAAAACCTTTTTTTTCCACTTTACATGGATTTCTCCCGTTACACAAAGAGGGTCTGCTTCTAGCGTTAGCTTATTCGTTAGGAAGAATATCAGCCAGGATTCTTCTCATACTGCTAGACGGTGCCGAGAATATATCCACAGTGTCATTCAGTTGGTTCAATATCTCTATACCACTCGTGACTGAGTGTTTAGCCATGATATTCGTCCTGTAAGTTGGTATCTAGAACATGGGGTGATTCCTTGTACGGCTATATGTATTGGGTACATATAAACTTAGTGCTTCTCCAGAATCGCGGGACAGTTAAAGCAACCTTGGAAAACCTTTATTAGGAATATCGCAATGGATTCTTGCCTTCTTGTTTCGAGGCTTCTATAGTTACACGCCGTGAGAAGTTCGCCATGGTGAGCATATTTTGGGTAATCGCCCTTTGATCTGTACCATAGATATCTGAGGATTTTTTTGTATTTGTTCTATATTGTTTTTATATTTGAGCTAATGAGGAGTCCAAACCGTAGTTACATATTCTAATTTGGTTCTAATTAGATAATTGTATAAGTTTCGGAGGATATCGGTGCTGTTAAATTCTCTTGATATTCTCATTATAAATACATGGATTCTTAGAAATAATTAACACCTAGATACTATTTATAACCAGAGAATAATTTTTACAATTAATTATTTACCAAGAACACTCGTACAGGCTACTTGTATTCCATCTCATTCACTCTCAGACCTTGGTCCTCCCAATAATCGAACTAATAATTATAATTTACATTTAATAATTTTTAAAATCTTCTCTACCATGTCTTAAAATAATTGTGAAAATCTCAAATCGTATGTCATTTAGATCGTTTATCGCTATCATCAGTAATTGAAATTATGTAATGAATTTTATAACCGTTAGAAAATTAATAAAATTCAATTGGTTACAAATTAATTTGCAACAAATTTGTTCAATTTAAAACTTGATTTGCTGTATTTTTAACCGTTAATTATTAAAACAGCAATCGTTACGAGTATTTGTAAATTCGCGAATACTTGCCAATTTTTCAGGATATTACGAAATTTGACAGTACTCGTAGGTGTGATAGAAGTAACATTGGTGCGAATATTTTTACATTGGAATATATTATATTGGAATTTCGGTAAAATTAAAAAAAATTAAAATAAAATTTACACAGCGCCGTTTAGAAACCTCACTTATTTTCTAACTCAGTTTTGACCGATTAAGATTTATTAAAAAATCCTTGAGCAAAACGAAATAAGTAGTGGTGTACACTCTGTATTGTTAGCAAGAAACAACATCCAAGTAGAGTTTCTCCTATGTACCTCCCTTTTATTTACGTAATTTACTAGCTTTTTTAAAAAAAAGTAAAATAAATAGATGCCATGTATGATGTTGTTCTGTTAAAAAACATAACGAATATTTGTTGAAGTGAAACATCTATAGGCGCGGTAGGGCAAATTGTCCCGCACGTCACGAAAAGTGAAACGGTGTATTATAATATTATTAAATTATTATTAAATATTTTATTCATTAATTTATTATGTATTATTTTAATATTAATAATTATATATAATTAATATTATCAAGTGTATTATATTATTGGTAAAATTATTATTATTTATTATTAAAAATACTATTTTTGTTACTTATATATTATTATATTTTAATATTAATATATTTAACATTTATTAATTTTATTTTATTTAATATTCATTTTAATGTTTATTTAATATATATTTATATTCAATATATATTTATATTTAATATATAATTATAATAAAATATATATGTTAACGTAATACATATTAATAATTATATTATTATTATATTAAAATTAATTATAATATAATTAATTAATAATGTAATATAATAATATTATTAATAATATAACAAAAATAATTAAATAATTATTTAAAAATAATTAATTTAATAACAAAATAAAAATATTAATATAAAAAAATAAAAATTTAATATTATTACGTGTATTATATTAATATTAAAATTATTATTTATTATTAAAATTATTATTATTTATTATTAAAAATATTTTTTTTTATTCAATTAAGAGAGATTTTCTTGAATTAAATTCTGCATAACCATTTCCTAAAAAAATCGTTAACAAATGGAATAAAGCAATGCATTAAATGAACTTTCGTAGGAGCTAAGAAGTTTCAATCTACCGCGCGAGAGTCTCACGCATCTGTTTATGTTTTAAGAAATGACGAAATTTTTTTATTTTATTTATACACGCAAAACAGATAATTTTTAAACAAAACCATAAATTGCATTCCTAATTACCAGTGTTTATGTCATACATAGTTCAGTCATGTTAAAAGGTTACTGAAGGTACTTAACCTTATGTAAATTCCTTTTTCAGTCAATTCAGCAACCATTCTCGTAACTCCTGAAAGTGTTGAACAAAATATGTCCACATCAGTGCTAACTACCGTATTGTTTTATTCGCATATTTTAGCTTTTAGGTTGCCTTAAAACTGTCATCGCGATTATCATTTTCACACTGTGGTGACTTGTCACCGAAGGAATTGTTTCTTTAAAACTTTTTTTCAACATTACGTGATATCGCGCCCTATAAATAAAAACGATTTCAATCTTTAAGTATAGATCACGCTGGATGGACACTTATTGTCTCTTACAAAAGCGTGGGTGGTGGTGGTATTGTTTGGGTACAGTTTTCTACTGAGTTATTCCGGACTGCAGTTAACGAGATCAAGATAATAACCATGATGATGGCTAACCCTATATTGAAGGGCACCTTGAAAAGAGAAGAATAAATGACACAATTACATTCTGAAAAAAAAAAAAAGGCTTTAAAAATGTAAAGTTTTTTAAGATCGAGTATTGTTCTTATTTTGTTCATGCCATGATGAGTCGTGAATCGATCTCCAATGCAATCAAATACATCTTCAGTACTCAATTTAAGGCGATTTCACGCGTTACCATACCAAAATAATTGGATCTATCCCTTCGGGGTATTCCGGCAATTATACGCTTCGTGATGCAGTTCTCAGCCATCATGCAGAATGATTGGATTGCTTTGAAAATACTTTCAAGGATGTCTGAAACGGATTTCATTACACTTAATCGAAGTGCACGCGTAAAATAAAATAAAATAAACGATAGAAACTGACTAAAATATGTGTAGGCAATATTTAAATAGAAATTTTTTGACAGTGATGATGACTTCTTTTCATGTTGTATATCAAAGATGGACAAATGATTGACACGTTCAGGATATTAATCCTTTATTTTTCTCCATTTATCCTGGTAAAAAACACATAAGTCATAGTAAAAAAAAATTAATTTGAAGCAACATTGAAACTACGACGTTATCAAGGTGACCAATAATCACTGTAGGTATTTGACGACCGGTCAGAAATCAAAATTATTTTTTCTAAGCAGTTTTTTTTCATTTATTTATTGGGTGTTAGCATAAGTTGTGTCCGTTTTTTTTTCAAATTAAAAAATGAGCATCAAAAGTAAAACAAAATGGTAAAGGTTATACGTCATTCGAAAGAAAATGTTCTGCTCTACAAGATATTGTGTTTGCTTTTACGTTACATATATTATTTTATTTGATTACAAGCCTTCAAAATGGAATGGCAAGTAGACGAAAGTGAGCATTTTTGACACCTCTTTTTGTTCGCGTTCAATCGAGAGAATAAAGCTGCCAAAGCTTGATTTTTGTGGTTTTCACTCAAAACATGTGGAACTCGAGCGCTGAACTTCTGGACTTTTCCAATTGATTTAAGATAGCGGTATACAATCACGTGACTACAATTCATCCGTTCAGCCAATTCTACGGTGGTTTGAAGGGGATTTTCATGAAAAATATGGTTTAAGCGGTCCTCATCGAAGTCCACTGGTCGTTTGAAACGCAAAAACCATCGACGAGCTGTCCTTTCATTTATATAGCATCTATACCGTACATTTCGCAAATATCGCGAGCATATTTGGCAGCTTTAGTCCCTCGATTGAACGCGAACAGAAGGAGGTGTCGAAAATGCTCACTTTTGTCTACTTGACATTCCATTTTGAAGGCTTGTAATCAAATAAAATAATATGTGTAACGTAAAAGCAAACACAATATCTTGTACAGCAGAAAATTTTCTTTCGAATGACGTACAACCTATAACATTTTGGTACTCATTTAAAAAAAAAAAAAAAAAAAAAAACGGACACAACTTATGTTAACACCTAATATATTTCAATCAATTTATTAATTATATTTCGGATTGTGTGTAACGATATAAAACGAAAACGGACATAATCAAAATCTTCTAAGATTATAGTCCACAATATTATTCTTGTACCTACTTTGATGTATGGTAGTAAAATGTAGACGTGAAAAAATACTATAACCAGAAAAACTAGAAATATGTTAAAGAGGCCATAAGTGAAAACCAGACTAGAACCCATTAAAAAAAAGTGATCTAATAATCAAACCTGCCCGCAAGTGAATCCGCTAGGAATTGAACCTGGGGCACCGTTAGATCACAGCCGCATACAGTTCACTTGAGGGCATATACGCCACATTGAACCATTATGCAAAGTGCAAAACTGAAAGAAAAAGAATGCATAAGTTAAGTCTATGAATTTTCATTGATTTTCTTAATTAAATTACAAAAAAAGACAAATAAAACAAAAGGATGATGGAATAATCAGCCTCTCAGTCTAGATCAAAGATTGAAGAAATACTGAGGAAGGGCCCTTCTGAACTTAACAACATCTTACTTAAAAATAATCACTATATCATACACGAAGTAAGATATAGTCTTTCAATTATGGCATTCTCACGATTGATGAATTAAAACGTGCAACTGTTCCTATCAAACTGTTAAGACACCACACGTTTTATAATCTATCTCCACTCTAAGTGAAAAGACAAGTAAATTTGTCAAGTATGCGATATATGGGTGAATATTGAAAGATTGGAGCAAGTTGAGAAATTAAATCTGCTGTTTGGGTGGAATTTTCTCCTAGACGTAGATGAATTGCAGAAAGTTGTATGATAGATGCGATGCAAAGGATCTGAGAATGAATGTCGTAAAATGTATAGAAATGGTGATAGAAAAGTGCGAAAAAAGATGTAGATTCGTCTAGTATGCGATATATGGATGAATATTGAAAGGTTAGAGCAAGTTTAGGAATTCTGCTGTTTGGGTGGAATTTTCTCCTAGACGTAGATTAATTGCAGAAAGTTTATAAGACAGTTGTATGAGAGATGCGATGAAAATGATCTGAGAATGAATGTCTTGAAATTTAAAGAAATGGTGAAAAAAGTTGTAGATTCGTCTAGTATGCGATATATGGATGAATATTAAAAGATTGGAGCAAGTTGAAAATTTTTGTAGTTTGCGTGAAATTTTCTCAGAAAACAAACTAATTAAGGAGAACATCGAACGGTGTGAAGCGATAGAGAACAAAGTCAATGTGGTACTAAAACATATATAATCAAAGCAGGTAGTATCCAAATCTGCTAAGATTGTCTACAAAAGTATTTTGGTGTCAACTTTGATGTATGGGAGTGAAACGTGTGCGTTGAAAGGACTGATAGGACCCAAATAATATATGACAGAATATGAAATAAAGTGATTGGGACAGATGTGAACTTAAGGTTGGTGTATTGAGTGAGTTAAAGAAGAGACGATGAGTGGAAGGCATGTAAGAGGATGACCAAGGATAGTATAGTTGAATAAAGTGAATTATATTTTTACATAAGGAAACGTAAAAAAGACAGAGTTATTTTAGGAGTTGTTTGAGAAGGTGTATGAATGTGAAACAAACTAAATATGTTTGTCGAGATGTGAAAGCTTAGCGATTTGTCTTTCCTTCCTATCCCGACAGGGAAACGGCTTGAAGAAATATATTTATTTATTCAACACTTCATTGTAAAACAATTTGACAAGCGGCAATCATTTCTAACCGACAAGATAAAAGTAAATAATGGAAATCACATGGTTGCAAAATTATTGAAATCATTATTCACCTGTAAAAAATATTGAAATCATTATTCACCTGTAAAAAATATTGAAATCATTATTCACCTGTAAAAATTATTGAAATCATTATTCACCTGTAAAAAATCATGAACTTTAATATAACACTAGTTGCTACCCGTGAAATATTCACGGAAGTAAAATAAATTCTACATTTATGAAAATATATATTCATAAATGTAGAATTTGTTTATACATATCATTTATACATCGTCCCCTTTTACACTGGTTCAAAAATTGTTATCTAGGTATTTAAAATTTGTTCAGTATAGTTTCCATCTTTTCATTTATCACGGACCCACCGAGATTCAAATTTCGAATTACTTTCGGAGAGAATCCAAGTATTCTTCTCTCGCTCTCTTGTATTTAAAATTCAATTCTCGTATTCTTTCTTTGGCGACAACCGTCGTACGGGCTTTGGCCTATTTATATTATGATTGAATATATAAGTTGTAAAAATAAAAGGAGACATTTATGAAAGTAGACTTAAAATAAAAGTGTAATTCAACCAGTCATCATCGTCATCGACCTCGTAGTCGAGGATCCCCTCGCCATTCCAAAGTCAATTCAGTTGGAAATCGATGCTGTGCCGTGGAGTTTCCACCTCTTTCTTCTCCTGTTTAGTGAGTGAAATGCTGCACAACAGCAAACTCACCGGCCACTGCGCTGTAGTGCATCCGATAGCACACCTGATGTGAGATGATCGAAGTACATCGGCTTGTTTTCTCTGTCTCTTTTTTTAAATAATAGGTATGACCGAAGTAATAATAGGGATTCTTATACCTCCCGAATACTAAGCGGAAAAATGTATGTAAACCATTCAAAGGGAGTCGCAAAGCATGGGGTTCAAACCAGCGACCTTCCGCATGGTAGGACAGTGAGTTAAGCCATGCACCTTGCAACCAGTACCGTATTAGCCCGACTATAAGGCGAGGTTTTTATTTAAAAAGGCTACACGTAAATAGGGGGGTCGCCTTATATTCGAGTCACAAACATAGTGGGTGAGAATAAATGCACTATTCGCGATTAGCGAAATGGCAACATTGTAATGATAGCGTTCAAAAGCCGTCATTGTTTACACATAGCCTGTGCGTAGTCATTTCTGATAGTTTTTGAGGTGTTTATTTTGTACTGTGCTTCGTTTTGCATCTTTACGACTACTGCCTAAAAAAATATTATGACTGACCATATTTAAAGACAAGGAGCTCGAAAAAATCAAGTGAATCAAGGAATACGCAAAAGCTATGATTCCAATTTAAAGGTTATGGTGGTGTGTGCTGCAGAAACACCAACAACTGTGCGGCTGTCAGACAATTTGGTTTCAAGGAAAATAATGTTAGACGTTGATGTTTACAAAAACATGACTTGATGAATGCGCATTCCTCAAGAAAAGAATCAAATTTGTAATGAGACCATCATCAATGAATTAAAAAAATGTTGCATATTCAATAAAATGGACGGTGCTGAAGATAATATTTTGTGGGAAAATATAATTGAGGATTCCGAAGACGATAATATCATTGAAGATGTGACTGATGCTGAGGATGCTACCTATATAGCCATATGTGACTCTGACTGATCTAGCTACTGTAGTTGGATTTTTCATTTCTTATTTTCACTTTAAACATGTACTCTGTATTAATAAATATTTTTCGTTAAACATTTTGCATTTTATTTTTCATAATATTGGAGAAGAAAAATTTTGTTTCCTCCAAAAAGCAGATTAAAAAATAGGGGTCGCCTTATAATCAGGGTCGCCCTATAGTCGGGTCAATACGGTATGTAGATATTTTATGCAGTAAGTTGCTTTTTAATTAACCACGATAATGCCTTACCTCGTTGTCACTTACGAACTATCTGAATGCTTTGACATTGCGTTTGTTTTCATTTCCTTTGATCATCTTCGATGAGGGAAATTAGAGATATTTATTTTAATTAACATGTCGACATAACTATATATTTTCCTAGTTATCTTGCTGTTTTCTTTCTAATTGCCATTTCTAGTTGCTTGATGATCACCGTCTTATAAATATTCATGGGAAATATCATGACGTTTACGAGTATGTTTACTTTCCAAAAGTAAAGTTATTGTCCTCAAACTCTACGCTTCGTTTTAATCAAAGGTTGTGGCTTCAAAGTTGTGCACCTCATTATTTATTAATTTATTTAATACCTTTTTTGCAAATACAATCTGGCGGGCTTATTGGCTAGCCTAGCCTAACCTAACCCAGCCAGACAAAAGTAAATGAAGCAAGTTACGTGGTCGCATAAATCATTCAAATTACTATTTCCCCCCCCCCCCAAATCCATAAACACATACGTGAGCACATGCCCACGAGCACATACCTTGCAGGTTAGTTGGTAGAGATTACCATAACATATATCAGTCAGCCCATCAGGTTGTATTGGATTCGAACCCACTATTAGTGACATGTAAAATATATTACAAAATAAATACATGTAAGTCGAGTAGAAGGGTAGGAAGGTTGTAGTTGAGCCTAGAAGATAAAGTTTCCCTTATGATTAAAAAACCGCAGGAAGCTTCCCAAGGGAAGACAAACTACAATAAAACCTTTGTAGATCTCCGGATATGCAATATTTACATATTTGTATTTAGAATTTATTTCAGAGCATTTAACATATTTCAGATCATAATGTCGCAGTTAATCCATCCCAGATATCGCAATCTTCATAGAAATGGAGGCTTCACAGGAAATCATTTGTTGAACAAAAAAAATTGATTATTGAAATAATTCACCGCTTCATTCATATCGGAAATATCGTTAAAAATCTCTGAATTACAATAATATTAAAAGCATTTTTTCAGACGTTGTGAATGTTTTCGGGAACTTTCGTTTTTCTCAATCACAGTTATAACGTAAAACAGAACAAAATTATGAACATCTTCCCTTAACAAAGGAAATTTAAAAGGGAGATACAAACGAGTTTAAGTAAGTTAATACGAATTTAAGGTTGTTTCTCCTATGGAGTGAAAAACCGTGTTGATCTATGTAATGTGAAATATCATAGGAAGGCAATATATTTTATACATGATTTAGCGGTGTGAAAATTGAAATCTCCCATGACCAACATTCTTCTGTCATGGATGAGACCTGTTTGGGTGGTCACATTTGTAAAAAATAAAATGATCGCTTTCTTTTAAAAAAATATAGCAGCACTCTCTTAAAAGTAATGCACAAAATAATTAAATTTACGATTATACGAGTATATGAACACTACAACCCACCTAAAGCCGAATGTGTTACAATTTATCGAAATATGGTAGGTTTTCCACAGTTTTCTTACCGAATGCATTTTTTTATTTCCGGGGAATTAAAGGCCGCGCCAACCACCTTCTTACCCTTAAATTTTATTTATGTATTTATTTTGTAATACATTTAATCTGCCAATAATAGTGGGGGCAAATCTCGAGTAAGAGCGCTCTTTTATTAATAATTATAAAAAAACAGCATATAAAGATCCGTTTATAGAGCAGACACTTCTTAAATATATTACAATGAATGCAATCTTTATTTATAAGAACATTATTTTAAAGTGGAAACATTATAATGAATGCAATATTCATTGATAAGAACATTATTTTAAAATGTAAATATTATAATGAATGCAATATTTATTGATAAGAACATTATTTTAAAATGTAAATATTATAATGAATGCAATCTTTATTGATAAGAACATTATTTTAAAATGTAAATATTATAATGAATGCAATCTTTATTTATAAGAACATTATTTTAAAGTGTAAATATTATAATGAATGCAATATTTATTGATAAGAACATTATTTTAAAATGTAAATATTATAATGAATGCAATCTTTATTGATAAGAACATTATTTTAAAGTGCTAACATTATAGTGAAAGCAATCTTCATTGATAAGAACATTATTTAAAAATGTAAATATTATAATTAATGCAATCTTTATATATGAGAACATTATTTTAAAGTGTAAATATTATAATGAATACAATTTTTATTGATAAGAACATTATTTTAAAGTGCAAACAATATAATGAATGCAATATTTATTGATAAGAACATCATTTTAAAATGTAAATATTATAATTAATGCAATCTTTATTTATAAGAATATTATTTTAAAGTGTAAATATTATAATGAATGCAATCTTTATTGATAAGAACATTATTTTAAAGTGTTAATATTATAATTAATGCAATCTTTATTTACAAGAACATTATTTTAAAGTGTAAATACTATAATTAATGCAAACTTTATTGATAAGAACATTATTTTATCGTATAAAATAGGATTCTATAGACTTTTTATTATTTGAAAATGTTTCTGACAAACTTAAAAACGGGTAAGAAACCTTGTAATGAAAAAATAAACCTGCATTATTTTTGTGTGTGGGAATCGAATATCATACTCCCGGTTTGAGTATAAGCGTTTAACCACAAACCCAAGAAAGTCATCAGAAAATGGAGAGAAGTAAACAGGAGAAATCAAAGATTATTAATGGGTCTCTCTCAAATGAATTGTGCATGTTTGAATTGTGTAGGAGGAATTTATGGCAAAAGGTGGTCGCAGGAATATTTACAACTATTTTGTGATGATCGTGAATTTACTTATTATAAGGAAGTATATTATAACAGTACATTTACCGTAACTTAAATCAACTTTTATTTTGTACGATAAAGATAAATCCTTGAGGGTTCGCAGGTGTTTCGAATACCCAACATTACCACTATTCACTTAATTATATAATTAGTTTAATGTCGCTAATATTATAACGTTTTGAAATATTTTATGGTATATTCGTAAAAGCTCCAGACCGCCCAAAGGATCATGGAAGGATACATGTTGGGATATATTAAAAGATACCGTAAACAAAACACCTGGATTTGCAATAAAACAAACGTAGAAGATGTAATAAAGGCGTGCAAGAAAGTTAAGAACAAAACAGGAGTTCATTTGGACATTTGAACAACATCTTCAAAAGTAATCTCCCAATAACCTTGAAGCGAAGGGTCTACAACCAGTGTATTCTCCCAGTACTTACGTATGGCTGCGAGACATGAGCACTGCACAGTAAAGAACGCACAAAAGCTCCAGACCGCACAAAGGGGCATGAGAGGAGATGCATGTTAGGATATACTAAAAGATACCGTAAGTGAAACACCTGGATTCGCAATATAACAAAGGTAGAAGACGTTATAAAGGTGGGCAAAAAAGAATGAAGTGGCAATGGGCAGGACACGTAGCCAGAATGTCAATATCCCGATGGACATCCGAAATAATCCAATGGTACCTAAGAGGCATAAAGAGGCCCAGAAAAAGACCGAAGGCACGCTGGATAGATTAAATCAGGAAGCATGGCAGCATCACTTGACACCAACGAGCAAAAAATCTAATTATTTGGAGTCAACTTGGGGAGACCTTCATCTAGCAGTGGATCGACCCTGGTTGACAATGATGATTATGATGATTCGTAATATGGAAGATATAACTGTTCTTCTCCTCAGATGATCACTTTTAATCTACAATAAAATGTTGAACAAGTCTTAAGTGAAAACGACATAGGAACGTTTAAAAAATAATCAGTGTACCAACGAGTATCAAACCCATGCCCACTTGGTTTAACGACGAATATAATAATAATAATGTTAATAATTATAATATGACAATTTATATAGCGCCATTTAGTGAGCAAACTCTCCTCAGTTCCAACTCAGAACTCGAAGAGACTATTTTTGATAGATTAAACACACAAAATTAATATATACATATAAGTTGAGTGTACGGATATTAACGTTGTAGTTACCGCTTTTAAAAAAGCTTTTGTAGATCTTACCATATAGATCTTATCAATAAAGCTACATATAATAAAATATTGATTCGTATCACAATTAAAAACATTCCTTTCATTAAAATTATTGTCACGATCTCAAATTAAAGAAGAAAATTCTCCTGGATAAAAATTAAGTTTGTACAAATTGAGATCCTTCTCATGCAGAATTAACATCAAACGATGGCAAATTATTCCTTTTATAATGAAAATTACTAATAAAGCTCTGCGAAACAACATACGTGCATGATTACCAAGTGTCGATTTGCAAATTCAACCAGTGTCGGAACGTGGATAGAAAAAGGTCTTGATATTCTTTTTCTTTGAAAAATGAACTAATTCCAGAAAATCGAACTATTTAAGCCTTTCGTATAACATGGTGGTAAATAAACTAAGTCTTAAGTTTAATAGGGTAGAAAATATTGAACTAAATCTTTCATTTAACAGGGCAGCAAATATTGAACTATGTAAATCTTTTGTTTAACAGGGACGCCAAATATTGAACTAAATCTTTCATTTAACAGGGTAGCAAATATAGATTTAAATCATTCTAACAGGGTAGTAAATATTGAACTATTTTTTTTCATTTAAGAGGGTAGCAAATATTAAACTTAATACTCGTACAGGGCATGGAAACCAACAAAATTTTCTGTATAGTTATTTTGAAAATAATTAATTTCCTCATCGGTGATAGTGTATTGCAAAACTTACAAGTTTTGCCTTTTTCTATTTTACTAGTTTAACAAGACTGATGTGTTGGATAAGACGAAGAAGAGCACTTCGAAATAGTTTGGACATGTAGAAAGAGTGAAAGAAAAAAGACTAACAAAACAAATAAGTAGTGCAAATTTAAGTGGAAGACATGGGAAAGGAATGTCAAGAAAAATATGGTTGGATCAAGTGAATTATATCATAATTTATGATAAGCAGCATACAATCTACAGAAAAATTTCAATTCATATGTTAAATATTCTATGAAAAAGCCGGTCGGAAATTGAATCCGCCAGGAATCGAATCTAGGGTGCCCACTTGCTTAGCCTGAATTGATTAGTTCTAAATGCTAATATAGACCTTAAACTGAGAATACTCCTCATCGAGACCTATGTATGGAGTATCTTGATGTACGGCTGCGAGACATGGTGCCTATCCGAAAGAGATAGACGAAGACTAGAGGCTTTTGAGATGTGGTCCTATAGAAGACTATTAGGAATTTCCTGGAGAGACCGCATCACAAATGAAGAGGTTCTCCAACGAATCGAAGGAGGAAGGCACCTGCTCAGGATCCTGTCCGAAAGGCGTGCAAGATGGATCGGTCATATAATACGACAAGAGGGCCTCTTGCATGCCATAATGGAGGGCATGACCGAGGGGACAAACTCTAGGGGACGCCCACGCCGAGAGTACCTGGAGGACCTGTTGGTGGACGTGCGCTGCTCAACATACACAGACTTAAAAAGAGCCGCACAGGACAGGGGGGAATGGAGGAGAAGAGTTCAAATTGCTGCAAACTAGTCTTAGGACTGCAACCACGGAGGAGGAAATGCTAATCACTAGTCAATTAAAAAAATACCAATAGTTTATTGTATCTTAACGTATCTTACCCCTATTGATAATGCAAAATGTTGAGTTAGTTAGACACCCCTGTAACAACTGGTTGTATGATCAAACTGGCTGACTGAGTTAGATTGCAGTCAGAAAAAAATGAGAAAAGGCTGCCAGACTGATTTACTCAGTTGGAAAGGGTATTGTTACCATGCTGTGTGGAAACGTATTGCCGAAGACAAACGACGAACTCTGCTTTAACGGTTTTAAACTCAAGAACTCAATTAATGGGATAGAGTGAACTGTTAAGCGAATATATCATACATAGGAAAACTATGCAAATGAATTCATGACATACTTTTTTAACTTTGTGCCATAATAAATTATTATATAACCTTTGTTACATTACATTTAGAACTAATCTATAGTTCGTATCTATGGTATCATATTGTATTTCAACAGTATTTTATCGACCATTAAAAAAGGTTATAAAAATAATACTCAAGCTAGAATTTTGAGCGCGCATTACTATAAACACAACTTGTCACAAAAAATATAAACATTTACACGAATCATATAAAAAAAATATCGAAAAGCAGTAGACACATGCATACTACCCACCACACATAAAATACAAACATGAGACAGGACATGGCTGAGGTAATTAAAGGCCCTAACATACAAAATAAACGAAAAAAGTAATCTAAGAAAATAATAAAAATAAGCATACGCACAATCAATTCACTCCAATACAAAAAAAAAAACGTCATAACTCCAACATATTTATAAATATTTCAAAAAATTAACAAAACAAATTGAACGAAAAAAAAAGGGAAAACATCAACGAGAGTCACGCCGTGGCTTCGGATTTATGGTTTATTAGACCAAGAGTTCCCAAAGTGGTCAATATCGACCCCCTGGGGTCGATTAGATTTTCCTAGAGGTCGATAGTTTCAATAAAAAAATTTGCGGGTCGACGACAGCAAAAATAGACCCCCTTAATACTGCTATTTGTTTGTTACTTCAAAATATCTATGATTCCAATAGGTACCTAATTAAGAATATCTGTCAATATTTGCACTTATTTTGAATTTAGATACTTATTTCATAAATGTCAAAAAATTTAAAAAAACTCTGCTCGTATTTTTTAGCAATTAAATATTAAATGTTGCACAAGATAATGCTATAATCCGTATGTAGTCCTTTTATCTTTTTCAATCCTTAATTTCCAAGAGATTAAAATGAAAAGTTTGATATCTAGTGAAATATTTAATATCGAGTACTGTGTACATACTTATTAATTTGAGTAAGTAAAATAAATGACTAGGAAGTCGACGGTTTTAAAAGTTTTTGGTAAAGGGGTCTGCGGCCAAAAAAAGTTTGGGAACAAAAACGTTCCTAAGAGAACTTTTAAAGGCATTAAGACTGTCATCAAATATGTCCGAGACTGCTGCATAGGCATTACTCAATCGATACAATTTGGGTACGGAAGAATTCGAGCAAGAGTTAATTCTAAAATTCTCGCACTGGAATACATCTTGTAGTCTCGCACACTTCTCGAGGGAATTCGGAAGTCAATCAATTTCAGTAATTTCGGACAGTCAATTATCCCGTATGGAACGAATCTATGGTATCGTATGGTTCAGTTAGTTCTACTGTGTTTATGAATCAGTCAGGCCATAACCATGAATGAGCTACCCCATAATCATGGATAATCCCGGATATTCCACCATTAAAGAGATTGAAGAGTTCGGATTAGCTCTTTCCTTAAATCATTTCTTAGAAGTGACTTTCTTGCGCAAGTCACATCAGAGTTATCGCGTACGACGTCGAAGTGTATCTTTTTTAAGTCTCCGTGTCTCGTATTAGAAAGTTTAATGTGATTTCATTCGTCAAGATGATGGGGTAAAAAAGTGTCACACTACGCTAGGGTGCTATTGTAGCAGACAGATGTGATTTGTTCTTCTCGTTTTAATTTTTTAAGTAATTTATATTTTTTAACCATTTTGGTGTTCCTGAAATATTTGCTCAGTGTTCAATTATATTTAAAATCTATTATTTTTGATTGGTTTATGTCAATTACGATTGTTTTCGCCATTTTAACGTGTTGATTTTGTTATTACAAGATTCCAATTATTATAGTTGTGCAATATTTATTGTATTGAGGATATTTATTTTTGGTTCATGTTTGTTTTCTCAGTGAGTTATTTTGCAAATGGATCGATCTTCGTCTGTCTTCAATGTTAGATATATGAGAGATGTGTGCAGCTTTAGGTAAACCTTGAAGATAGTCCTTTTCGGGAAGTCTTGTCAACATTGCATATGTGTATAAACACTACACTCCATCTACTACCATAAATCGGAAGATATACAAAGCTTTATTTGTGTTACTATCATTTATCGGAAGATCTACAAAGCTATATGTATGTTACTATCACATATCGGAAGATCTACAAAGCTACGTTTATGTTACTATCACTTATCGGAAGATCTACAAAGCACTATTCCTGTTACTATCACTTATTGGAAGATCTACAAAGTCATATTTATGTTACCATCACTTATCGGCAGATCTACAAAGCTATATTTATGTAACTATCACTTATAAAAGATCTACAAAGCTATATTTATGTTACACTCACATATTGGAAGATCTACAAAGCTATATTTATGTTGCTATCACTTATCGCAAGATCCACAAAGCTATATTAATGTTACTACCACTTGTCGGAAGACCTACTAAGCTATATTTATGTTACTATCACTCATAGGAAGATCTACAAAGCTATATTTATGTTATTACCCACTTATCGGAAGATCTACTAAATTATATTTATGTAATTATCACTCATTGGAAGATCTACTAAGCTATATTTATGTTACTATCACTTATCGGCAGATCTACAAAGCTATATTTATGTAACTATCACTTATCGGAAGATCTACAAAACTATATTTATGTTACACTCACATATCGGCAGATCTACAAAGCTATTTATGTTGCTATCACTTATCGCAAGATCTACTAAGCTATATTTATGTTACGACCACTTATCGGAAGATCTACTAAGCTATATTTATGTTACTATCACTCATCGGAAGATCTACAAAGCTATATTTATGTTACTATCACATATCGGAAGATCTACATAGGTCTTTGTAGTTCGTCTTTCCGAGGTAGGTTTCTTACTAAATATATTTTTAGAGATATGCTGAAGCGGAGACTTTCATAATCCGCCGGCACAGCCGCAGGCACGACCTTCCTATCCTTACACTTAACTTGTTTTTTTTTGTAATATTTTTATATTGTCAATAATAGTCGGTACAAATCTACGCTGTTTAAACTATAATTTTATTATAATATTATTATTCACAAATTTGCCACTGCAGTACACCATGCATATAAAACTCTCATTGAAAATATTCAATATTAAAAACTCATACGGTATTACTGTTAAAAAATCAATTCTGCTTCTGTACGAAGTTTAAAAACTTTAACGGATATTACTAAAACCCATTATATAATAATTTTTGGGGGATAGTTGACTGAAAAATATATAAAACTGGACTTGGTGCCGAATCATTTCAAAGGGGTTAATCACTTCAAAGGAGTTTCTTTTTTTATGCTTGAAACTAAGAAAAATTGTTCGAGAGAGTAAAAAAGAAAGATCTTATGGTATTAATACGATTTAAATGGCCTATAACCTTCACTACTACAAGGAATCAAAGGCACCCTGCCTTCCCTGTGATGTGTAACTAGTACACATTGCTTTTAAAAACTTTAATATCTCTATAAATATAATAAATACTGGGTTCAGATTTTAGGCATTCCTCCGTAATACATTTACGCATTGAATGAAAAAAATATCATAATATTAATAATAATTAGCACTCATCGGTCACATCAGAGATATTTTGTGAAAATCGGGAATAAATTCATCAATACAATCAAACGTGTGCTAGTGTGTGACGTAGGTATATTCATTCTAAAAAACGGCTATGGGTGAGGGGAAGCGACGCTATTAATGTCTCACTCTCACTCTATTTCGGTACATGGGAACGCAATAATAGAATCTCAGTTCGGAGTTGTGTTTCTTCTTTCGAGGTATAAAATACACATTGTTAGTGTTTCCGTCCCTTCAGTAGCTTTGGGGCTTTCATTCGAGGTGGTCGCTTCGCCCGTTTTGTGAACGACGGCCGATGTTTTTTTCATGTTTTCAGAAATAAAATTTCAATTATTATCACTTTTGACTTCAAATTTAATTAAATTAAGCGATTGGCTATGAATATTCTTATTTTTTCGATTTTAAATCGCTCATTTTTACATGTGTATTGAATACACAGCACCGGAACGGGCGAATCTTTTTAGCACAGGAAGGGAAAGGTTAAAGTGATTTTTATTTTTACGTAAGTAATTAGTTGATCCATTGATAATAATTTAATCAAAAGGTTTTTCTCCTGATTATTCTTCACCCACAATTCTTCGCCCACAATTTATCTCCTCCACAATTCATCGCAGTCACTCTTTTTAACAATTCTTCGCCACATATATAAAAAAAAGTGTATTTAGATAAATATGACAGTGTAAATTTACAATGTCATTTTTATGAATTGTTTAACATTAGTCTAAAATTGTTTCATGTGATGCCATATAACTTACATTTTTATATGATCTTTACATATTGTAATATGCACACGATATAGTGGATACTGTGGAACAAACTTTCAAGATTAATCAGATGTGATTCATCCATTTTTACATTTGAGAGATAATCGAAAAAACATTGTATATTATTAAAAATATTATTTCAAGCTAATTTTCCTTTGTTTCCCTTCCTTACCCGTAAATAAATTTAGTTTATCATTATTTCTCGAGCTCGGTCATTAATTTGTTTAATATTTTAGTTAAATTTAAATTAACTTTATCTGTCACGGATTGAAATAGTTAAATGTATTCAAGTTGGTTGGACGAAATTGTTGTAAAGCAAATAGCTCACCAAATGTAACATGTTCAATCATAAAAGTACTCAAAATAATAATAATAAAAAATAATATTTTCGAAGACTCTTGATTTAAACGTTTAGATAGGCGATAATGTCAACGACAATCACAATAACATAAAATGCGGAATTCGTATGCAATGGTTTGACAATGATTACCTCCAATCAAATTATCTATGGTTTTTAAATATATGTATATATACATAGATAAAGATTTTTGACATAATATTTTTTATTAATATGCGTGGCATATAATTTTTAGTTCAGAATTGTTAGCCAGGATTTATATTGAGTAAATAATGTTTCAGATACTATTTTATCAACATTTTGACATGTGCAATAGTGAGTCACATAGGTGCGTAATATTCTGCCACAAATAAATAACACAAGAATGTTAATAAAACGTCGGAAGGTAACTTCTCTGAATATTATAAAATACGAATATATTATGGGATTGTGTGTTACGTCAATGTTTGGAATATAACCGTCAAGTTACATCACGAATTGTGAGCAACGTAGTAAACACGCCAAAGTGTATTGAATCGAATTGCGGTAACGGAGACTCGTAGTCGACAATTCATTTTATTTCATTTTCCATTCTGGCAACACTTGTTATTATTGAGCGATACCATACCGCTTCATGATCGAAAATAATGATCAACGCAATTATAATAAAACAAGCAACGATCAATTATTTCCTACATTTTAAGAGCGCCATTTTCTCAGAAGATTGGCAATGATTGGTACAATTACATGACGATTCGGAAAGTTTTGAATTATCAGCTGTAACTTGATTCATTTTACACTTTCTTTCTAACTAATTTCTTAAAATGTAATATCAATTGGGTATTTTTGGATATTCACCGATGGTGTTAATATTCCCCATACAAAATTTATTTTATATAAATGGAATTACACAACATATATATCATCACACCATGTCCCTTGCGGGGTAGACGACAGAGAGAGCAGATCTCCAAACTTTTCTTTCCAATCACATAATTTTTGCCTTCTCCACATGCACACGCTTAATCTTATTTATTTATTTAACATTTTTATCGCAAATAAAATTTGGCGGGCTTATTGCTGGCGGCAATCTCTTCCAACCATCCAGACAAAAGCAAATGAAGCAAGTTACTACAATACATGGTTACATAAATCATTCAAATGACTATCCATCCCCATGAAATTCATAAACATATACGTGAGCATATGCTCACGAACCCCACAAAGACGAACAATCACCCGAACATTATTTTTCATATGAAGTGAGATATCATCAATCGAAAGAAAAGGAAGGGTTGGTAGAGAGGAAAGGAAAAGAAAAATCAGGAATGAAACACGTTATTTTACTGACTAGAAATTAAGAGTTTTTTCAGTCGCTCCTTAAAGCATGCCTAGAACGGAGCGAGTCTTATATTGGTTTGTAACTGATTCCAGATTCTCACTGCATGGACACAGTAAAGGACAACGTAAGAAAAGAGGAGCGGTGAACTGCAATGACCAATAGACAATCTTCTATTATTTATAAATACTTCTCACTTTACCTTGTTTCAAAATTTGGTCTATACGTGTTTTCATCGTCGTCTACTTCATCATCGTTTACTTCTTCCACGTACACCTTACACTTCTGACCTGTACACTGGTTTAGTCATTATCAATTCAGTTAAAGAGCGAAGCTGTACCGTTGCCCACCAGCAAACTCACCGGCCACACTGGTGTACTGGATCCGATGGTATAATGAAATAAGACGTACGGAACACATCGGCATGTTTTCTTTTCCTATTTTTAAAAGAATAGATCTGACCGAAGCCATAGAGGTATTATACCCTTGAATACTAGGCGGAAAAAAATACCTGTCATTTGAGGGGAGTAGAACAGCGCGAGGTTTGAACTGGCAATCCTCTGCACGAAAGCGCAGTGCGTTACCGTGCAGCCATACGTACACCTCATTAAATATTGTAAGAAGATATTGTGGGAAGAAATAGTCTTACGATTGTGTATAATGATTTATTTTATTTAATTTTTATGCATTTATATTGTGTTTTCCCATGAATGTCAAGAGTGACGCCCTGTTTGCCCAGTGCCCGCCTATAGATGGTTCCGCAATGTGTTAATAACTGTGTATATTCTTAAATTATTGTATTTTTAACTGATTGTTGACGTGTGTATTGCATACTTATGCTGTTTTCTTTTTTTAATGACTGTAACTGTTCATTTATTTGCTTTAAGAAAGTGTTTTAATTGTTTTTTTACAATCGTGTATCTCCCATATTTATCATATATATATGTATTAATATTTTAAAAAAGTCACACACGTTTCCCCATATACACCTATACAAACAACATTTTATATTTTACTCACCATCATCTCACCTCCATTAATTTCACTCACACCCATTTAATATACGAGTATATAACCATGTGTAACATCGCACATCGACAAATCTATATATATTTGTATGTTATATTATTTATATATCATCACATGTATATAAGTATTTAACGTTCTTATTATTTCTCATAATCATTCATCAAAAATTCAAAAAACTATCCTTCCCCGTTTTCTAAAAAAGAACCAAAATATCCAACCAAATATCAAAACAGTCAACACTCATCCGATGAAGGAGTAAGGCGTCTTACAATTGGACCGAGACTCCGAACGAGTCATTCATCTCACTTGGCTTGTTTTTTTACTTCTTTTGTTATGAATAAAGTACTCACTGCTCAGGGTTTAAATATTGTTCGAACGTACAATATGCCGTTGCTACATAAATATGTACATAAACACCTACATACACACATATTTTATATCAAGGTAGGCAGAGAGAGGAGAGTAACAGACATTTAATCGCGACACTCATTTTCGCTTTCTCTACGTCTATACCGAATGATCTTCAGCACCAACTGCAAGAATTGGCTGAGGTGTCAGTAAAGAAGTTCGTTTAAAAATGAATATATCAAAAACCAAATACATGATGAACAGCTTTGCTACCCCAAAACCAATAAACGTAGATGGAAAGTCGCTAGAACTTGTCCAGGAATATGTGTATTTGGGCCAACTTATTCCCTTTGTAGGTGGTATATCAGAGGAAATAGCACGAAGGACAAAACTAGCATGGAGCTCATTTGGACGCTTGAACAACATCTTCAAAAGTAATCTCCCGATATCCTTGAAGTGAAGGGTCTACAACCAGTGTATTTTCCCAGTACTTACCTACGTATGGCTGCGAGACATGGACGCTCACAGTAAAAAAACACATAAAAGCTCCAGACCGCACAAAGGGGCATGTTGGGATATAATAAAAGAGACCGTAAACGAAACACCTGGATTCGCAATATAACAAAGGTAGAAGACGTTATAAAGGTGTGCAGAAGAATGATGTGGCAATGGGCAGGACACGTAGCCAGAATGTCAGACTCCCGATGGACATCCGAAATACTCGTAATCCAATGTTACCCAAGAGGCATAAAGAGGCCGAGAAGAAGACCGAAGGTACGCTAGATATATGAAATCAGGAATCATGGCAGTATCACATGGCATCAACGAGCAAAAAACCGAAGTATTTGGAGTCAACTTGGGGAGACTTTCATCCAGCAGTGGATCGACCCTATTTGACAATGATGATGATATCTTCTCATATAACTACTCCTACGATTTCTTTGACTATATCTACGTTTTTTTTTTACTGAATATCTTTCACTTAATCCAGCCATACTTCTCTTGGTCTTCCTCTCACAAATCTTCCACTCACATATATAGTACACTATATCTGTTTTGTTAACCTTTCTTCTCTCATTCGTTTCACGTGCTATTTCAAGTATGTTACGTTATATATAATATTAACCAATATAATATAAATAAATAACACGCCTTAAAATGTCGAATCCTTGACAAAATGTTTCATTTAATTTCAAGACAGTCTTTTTGTTTGCAGAGTTTCTGAAAAACGGTATATTTTCCCCTTCACCAGGGTGAAAAACATTAACAAAAAAATATTTTTTATATTATCTGTTCTTAGGATTTCACTGTTTTAGTGTAATTTTTAAAAGCGTAAATAGAATAGATAACAATCGATAAAATAAAAGCTAACTGAACACGTAAATATTGTCCAAACTATTGAATATCTGAGCGAAGCTTGAATGTCGTTAAAAGTAATGTAGACAGTGTATTTTTTTTTATCAAACACTGTTTATTCCACTTTTTGTAACGGTATAATCCTTCCGGTTTCAAAGCTTTTACATCATCATCAGGGGAGCACAAACAAGACTGGTGATGAGGCGAAAGCCTTGAAACCAGTAGGGTTATACCGTTACAAAAAATGGAATAAACAGTGATTGATAAAAACTAATTACAATGTGTTTAAACCTCCACAATGTTAATGCCTTAACTAGAAATAAAATATAATTGTAGACAGGTTGATTGCTGTTGAAATGCAAGATTTGGGTAGAATTATGAAAAAAACGTGTAATTGAATAAGAAATAAAAGCATGAGAAAATAGAACTGATTGAAAGGTGTGTTGCTAACGATGAACAAAAAATACATTTGTGATGGTCATACATAGAGTATGTTTTTTTTTTGGAAATTTAGAAGCAATAAAAAATGAAGAAAACAAATGCAATAAAAAATCAATTCGAGTAGTGTAGAAAGTTTGAGAAGATAACATAATCATATTTAAAAAAAAGTTTAAATAAATGGAGAGAATGCATGACAAGATGTATATAAGTGGCAGAAAGTAAACGTGTATTCTCCAAGATAGAATTAAATTAAGATTTTTTTCTTTTGCTTGCGCCAACAGGGATTTATTTATTAAATACTTTATTGAACAGTGTACAATATAGCGAGATTATTGCAATATAGCAATCTCTTCCGATTGACCATACACATATTTTACAAAATTAAGAGTTAAAGTTGAAAAAATAACATTTTCGTTGAAGAGAAATAAGATCAATGGAATAAAAAATAATAAAACGACAATTTATATTGCGCCGTTTGGAGAGGAGACTTTCCTCAAGGGCGCTCTAACTCGGAATTTGAACCCTTGACAGATAAAAAATGCAACAAAAAAAAAACAAATTGAGTATGAAAATGAGATCGTAATGGCTGCGGCCATTAGTAAGGCACTTCTCCACTTCTGCATATGTTAAGACACACATATGATATTTACTAAGAAAACTTACTAAGGGAAGACAAACTAAGAGTACGAAGAAATCTTTGTAAACTATCAATGTACCACATTCGGTTTTAGGTGGAGTAAAATTTATATGTGTACTGTTGATATATAATCGTCAATTTTGACAAGACTTCCCAAAATGGGTTTCTTCAAGAGCTTCCTAAAGCTGCACACACTACCTACATCTCCCAGGTGGACAAAAGGCATTGTACTGGTTGAATGTTAGAAATACACGCCAAGTTCACATACTGTCTATTGTATAACATCCCTAACTGTCCCGCCGCCACCATCTTATCTCGCCGAAAATTTTCAGCGTCTTTCCAATCATGGATTAGCGCTACGCTCAAACAGAGATTGTTTATTGGCCTTTCCAGTTCACCGCTCCTCTTTCTTTACGTCGTCCTTTACTGCCCATGCAGTGAGACTCTGGAATCAGTTACAAGCCAATATAAGACTCGCTCCGTCCTTGGCATGCTTTAAGAAGCGACTGAATAACCTCTTAATTTCTAGTCAGTAAAATAACGTGTTTCATTCCTGATTTTTCTTTTCCTTTCCTCTCCACCATCCGTCTCTTTCCTTTTGATTGATGATATCTCACTTTATATGAAAAATAATGTTCGGGTGATTGTCCGTCTTTGTGGGGTTCGTGGGCATGTGCTCGCGTATGTGTTTATGGATTTCGTGGGGATGAATAGTCATTTGAATGATGTATGCGACCATGTAACTTGTTTCATTTACTTTTGTCTGATTGGTTGGAAGAGATTGCCACCTGACAATAATCCCGCCAGATTGTATTGCAAAACAAGTGTTAAATAAATAAATGTTAACTAAATGACATCATGATTTCTATTATCGTGGTAATTAATTTTACCTTGGTATTGATTCTATTTGATACTAAAATCAAAATAAAAAAACAAAGAAAATAAAGAAGAAAATACAAATTAATAAGGACCACGATGGCCAGGAACAGAAAGGGAAATCGGAAAGAAGGATGATAGAAAACCAGGATAAACAACCTACGTCATTGTAGGGAGATGTAATGTTTTTAAAATGGTTTGTGAAACACACTAATGTGAGAATGGTGCTGTTTATTATATAAGCTGGTATCTAATTCTGCTGTGGTGCATGATCTAACGGTTAGCATTGTCGCTAAGTAAACGGGAGCCCCACGTTCGACTCCTGACGGTTTCACTTTCGCATTTCTTAAATCGTTTTACATCTGACTTCATATACTCGTATTTATGTTGTTCATATATAATCTTATCGTCATTTCTAAAAGCGCTGTAAAGAAATTTATTAAAGCGATTTGTAATTTTTTTTTAAATTAATGACTGATCAAACCTATCGATAATTTTGCAACTTTGATCTCTTTGTCATCGAAACTATGGGTTTAATCTGTCAAGATTGTGGGCTTGCTGAATCAATAGCTTACACACAATCAATTAATACACATACATACGTCTTCTATATACATGATTGCAATCATACTCGAGCACGAGGAATTATCGATCATCATTGTATGAAAGTAATAATAGCGACGACGGACTTAATGTTCGACTTCACAGGAGATGGAAAATTACTTGTAGCGCTGAAAATATACTTATAAAGTGGTTTAAGACCTGGAGACCAAACAGTCCATCAAGATAATAATATTTTTGCAGAACACTTTGAACGTCTGGAATCAGTTACAAGCCAATATAAGACTCGCTCCGTCCTTGGGATGCTTTAAGAAGCGACTGAATAACCTCTTAATTTCTAGTCAGTAAAATAACGTGTTTCATTCCTGATTTTTCTTTTCCTTTCCTCTCCACCATCCTTTCCTTTCCTTTTGATTGATGATATCTCACTTTATATGAAAAATAATGTTCGGGTGACTGTCCGTCTTTGTGGGGTTTGTGGGCATGTTCTCACGTATATGTTTATGGATTTCGTGGGGATGGATATAGTCATTTGAATGATTTATGCGACCACGTAACTTTGCTTCATTTACTTTTGTCTGGTTGGTTGGAAGAGATTGCCGCCTGGCAATAAGCCAACCAGATTGTATTGCAATAAAAGTGTTCAATTAATAAATAAACTTAGCAAAACTACCCTTTGATTGAAGTAGCCTAGTTAGCAGATATGCTAATGTTAACTTGAATGTAGAGATCTTGGGAAACTATTAACTCGATTATCATGGTAATAACACAAAATATAATCTGTGGATATTTATCTAAATGAAAAAAAAAACATCACCACAGCGAACGATCAAGATTAAAGCTAAAAAAAAGGTTCTAGAGTGTCTTACAGCAGGGATATTGGAGATAAAACGTGAGTAATTTGTTGAAAATTTCCTTCTAAAAATCATAATACGAATCTCTTATTATAAATAAATGCCTTCAAGGAAGTAACCATAATCTTTGAGTTAATATATTAAAAAAATCAATGGATAATCTATTTTATCTTCAGCGATCATATCTCAACTCATTCACGGCCTTTAAGTGTCCGGATAATCTTGCTTATTGCTCTAAGTTTTAACCTCCAAGTATTTGGTTAATGATCCCTGTTTTTCATTTATCCTCGCTCTAAATACGTTTCTTTTTTAATCTTTCATCAATCATTACATGGTTATTTCTTGAAGCGGCGCATAAAACACACAGATTATTTGAATGACTTAAGTTTGGAAAAGAAAAAGTTAAGAAATAACAGTAAAAAAACGCCCTTGACTCGATCGGGTATTCAATCGTGTTAGTTTATAATAATTGTTGCATAAAATCGCTGTCATTATTTTTTAATCGTATGTATCGATGATGAAGGCCCATAATTATTTAATACCTGTTGATTTTGAGTAATGCTTTCCTGTAGGTCCGTATGAGAAGTTAAAGAGTTTGAAGATGATTTATTAAATACATAATATTGTTAATAAACAAGTTCATCAAGAGATTTTAAATAATAATTTGAAGAATATGTATTTAATAGCGTTGTCCATGACAGCAGAGGTATTTTTGAAGTATAGTAACATTTATTTGGATTTTTATATTATCTTTTTGATATCGTCTTTCACTGTCCATGCAATGAGACTCTGTCAGCAGTTATTTGTAGGTGCGAAGCGTGGACGATGTCAGCAAGATCCGCAGAGATGTTGGACACATTTGAAGAGGTGTTACGTAAAATCCTGGGGCCCGTGAACGATGGCGAAACTTGGAGAATAAGATACAATGATGGCGAAACCTGGAGAATAAGATACAATGGAGAATAAGATACAATGATGTATAACATTTATAAAGCTGCCAGGCTCTCTGTACATGCCAGACTGAGCAGGCTGAGATAGTCTGGGCATGTGCAGGGAATGCCGTCATCACGGGTACCTAAGAGGATCCTTAAGGGACATCCGAGCGGAAGAAGAAAGGTCGGTAGACCTAGGCTGCGCGATGGGAGGATGAGATGAAAAGGACGCGGCTGCTACAAGTGACATATTGGAAGGCCTCGGCGGGAAACAGGAGAAGTTGGAGACAAGGAGTGATAGAGGCCAAGGCCCGATATGAGCTGTAGAGCCATCAAAGAAGAAGACGTAGCTGTTACCAACACAAATATAAGGCTCATTCCCTCATTATTAAAAAGCGACGGATCGATGCGTTTAAAATGTGGTGTTGGCGCCAAATTCTCCGGTTACCATGGACAGCCATGAGAATAAATGTGACTGGAGTGACTGCGGCGGAATTTTCAATATCGGACGCTCGTCAATCGACCCGGGACCGATTCAGATAGCAGGAGACCATTAAAAGGGTCATCGACAGTTGCCGCCATCCTCAGACATAAGGGACCAGACAACGGAGAATGTAAAGTGTTTCATTAATGTAATGTAAAATCAATAATGTAAATTGTTTTCTCACTTTTATTTTATTTATGTATATTGTTCGCGAATTTTGCGACAAAGTAACTTAATTAATTTACTTTTGTCTGATCAGTTTGAAAAGATTGTCATCTGGTTATAAGTCTGTAAATTTGTTTTACAATGAAGTTTTCAAATAAATAAATGAAGACTGCAACACTTTCGAAATATGAACAACAATTTAAATCAATTTAATGTGATAACTTCTTCTTCTTCCCAGTGTCATGTCAGATCCCCCCAACGTTGAATATCACCTGAGAGTAGACATCTTTGTCCCCGGCAGTCCAAAAAAGATCTCAAACGCCCCTTATGCAAGTCCAATCACGTATATTGCGGAGCCAGGAGATTTGCCTCCTGCCAACTTCGGCCTTCTATTTTGCCTTGAATGATCAGGTGCAGTAATTTGTACTTTGCTCCTCTAAGTGCATGACCCAAGTAGGACACCTTTCGGATTTTAATATTAGTGAGCAACTCTATCAACTTTGGCTCTTTGAAGAACCCTTGTGTTGCTGACCATATCCATCCAGGGTATCGGTGGCATTCTCTGGTGCATCCACATTTCGAATGCTTCCAGTCGGTTCATACTACTAACTTTGAGGATCCATGATTCTACTCCATGCAATAACACTGATTAACCGTTGTCGAAGTTTCAAGTTTAGATTATCATCGCAAAATACGCTTCTCATTTGATAACTGATACCCAATTTTTTTTTTAATTTGTTGGAAACATTTGTCAACATTTTCAACCCTGCCTATTTTACACGATTTATTTGTGATACCCAACTATTCTGGATGAAAGCATTTGTACGTCTTGCCATCAATGGGTCTACAAATACATGCCTGCAATTTGATAAAGTAAAAAATATCTTTTTCGCACATAAACTACAAGTTAATCATAGTTTTAAGCGATGTGTTCACAGTTCAAGATTTATCGAGTTCATTAAATCGGTTGCGTTGTGAAATTACTGTTTTGATACTCACGCCATTTTTATTGATACGATATCCAAATCTGGGCCATATTTCCATATCGTTTGATTATTCTTTGTCGAGCTTTTTCATTGAGGTGACCATTATTAATATCCTTCGAAGACGAACGATGAGAAAAACGGTACAAATTTGTAGTCAAAACTGTGCTTGTTAATCTGTATCATGACAGTGCTTTCGACGTTACAAGTGCCATAATGCAGAATGGTCTGCCTTTAAATAACAGTAAAATAAAAATTTATATCGCGCTATTTAGAGAGTAGACTTTCCCTCAAGAGCGCTCTATTTCAGGATTTGAACCCATTCGTAAATTTTGATAAGATCTCACAACAAAGATGCTTTTTAACGTTGCACATACCACCCATATCTCTGACACTACGAGGCAGACCATTTCACGCCATAGGAATAGCAACGGCAAAATATGTATTGTAATACCCCTAACCCACTCAGACACAGATTCGAAAGACACAATGGAGATATCCCATTAAGATACGCCATAGGAATAGCAACCGCAAAATCTGTATTGTAAATACCCCACCCCACTCAGAAACAGATTCAAAAGACACAATGGAGATATCTCATTAAGATACGCCATAGGAATAGCAATGGCAAAATCTGTATTGTAATACCCCACTCCACTCAGACGCAGATTCGAAAGACACAATGGAGATATCCCATTAAGAGGTTTAAATACAAAGATTCAAAGTTTGAAATCAATTCGTTCGCGACACTAACGTCATTGTTGACTTTTTAGAAACGGGCCAGTATGGCTATATTAATGATTACTAGATATCAGCTTAGTATTGAAAACAGACTGCAGTCTAGAAGTATGTATACAGGAAAACTAGCAAAAATAGAGTTACAATAAACGAGATGCGACACAACAAATTAATCAATAAGAGTTTTATTTCCCTTGTTGGAATATACATCGATGTACAAATTAACTGCCTTAGACTACTATAGCAACGGCAAAATCTGTATTGTAATATCCCTACCCCACTCAGACACAGATTCGAAAGACACAATGGAGATAACCCATTACGATACGCCATAGGCATAGCAACGGCAAAATCTGTATTGGATTACCCCTACGTTTTCTATAAACCTTGATTAAGTATTATAATTTAAGTACATGTTAGACATTATGGATGGTGTGTATAGGGTTCAGATTTTAGGTATTCCTCCGTAATACATTTACGCATTGAATGAAAAAATAATATTGATAATAATTAGCACTTATCGGCCACATCAGAGATATTTTGTGAAAATCGGGAATAAATTCACCAATACAATCAAACGTGTGCCAGTGTGGGACGTAGGTATATTCATTCTAAAAAACCACTATGGGTGAGGAAGCGACTCTATTCACGTCTCACTCTCACTCTACTTCGGTATATGGGAACGCAAGAAATAGAATCTTTTACTCGCTTCTCTCGCTTAGTAGCCAGCCGGCTTTCGTTCGAGGTGGTCGCTTCGCCCGTTTTGTGAACGTCGTCCGATGTTTATTCATGTTTTCAGTAATAAAATTTCAATTATTATCACTTTTGACTTCAAATTTAATTAATTTAAGCGATTGGCTAAGAATATTCTTATTTTACCGATTTTAAATCGCTCATTTTTACATATGTATTGATGTGTATTGAATACACAGCACCGGACCGGGCGGATTTTTTTAGCATAGGAAGGGAAAGGTTAAGCATACTGGAATCCCAATGATTTTTTTTTTGGTTTGAATGCGTGAATGCGCCGTTACACATCAGCAAACTGACCGGCAATACCGCTGTACTGAATCCGATAGCACATCGAATTGACACATTGGAGTACACCGAGATGTTTTTTTTTCTCGTTTTGAAAGTATAGATATATCCTTAGTCACAGGTTACCTTATACTCTCAAATTGTAGGTGGAAATAATCCCTGTGTCATTCGAGGTGAGTAGCACAGGGTGGAGTTCTAACCGACGATCTTCTGCACGGAAGTCCTGTGCGTTACCACGCGGCCATGCACCTCTATCAAACCTGAAACCCCCACGTGGAAGATCAGCGTTTTACCAATCAGGCCGCAGAGGTCGTCACTTTCACTGAACTCAACAATTATTTTTTCAACCGTGAGTTTTTTTTACATCCACTTTAACTATCAAGTCAGTCGATACAAAGCTTTGAATTGATGAATGATGTCTTATACAAACTGTCTCGTATCTATGATTCTGTTTTTATTCATAGAACGTATTCATATCCACGAGTCCACTGCAGTTTGGCTAACTTGGTGACCGTATGCAGATAATTTCTTAAAATGGCTCTTAAATATTGTTGTTTGCCCATTCACGACTGCTCCTTATCGTGCAGAGAGGTCGTGCTGAGTCTGCAGTCGATCTATCACAGAGATGGAGCGATTTGGGTAATGACTCCGGAGTGCAGAATACGTTTAAAATACTGTATTGCAGTGTTATCTCTAATTGCTGCAGATCTGAACAAAATCGTTTGCAAGAATTTATTAGAGTAATTGACTAAGCGACTATCAAATATGAATGCGTGAATTTAAGAACATAGGAATATGGCTTGGTGTGATGCATTACATTAACAAAGAATTGTTAGCGTAAAGAGCAGTTTTGCCCTATACAAAACAATTATTAGAAGTGGTGGCATATGGATGCGAAGCATGGGCACTGACAGCTAAATCCGAAGAGTTGCTTGATATTTTCGAGAGAAGAGTACTACGTAGGATCCTGGGCCTCTATGAATGACGGCGAAACCTGGCAAATACGATACAACGACGAGCTGTATAATATCAACAAAGCTCCCAGGCTATCTGTAGATGTCAGACTGAGCAGATTGAGATGGGTCGGACATGTGCAGAGAATGCCATCATCGCGAGCACACAAAAGAATCCTGGAGGGACACCCGGGTGGGAGAAGAAGAGTGGGCAGCCCATGACGACGAAGTTGAGAGGGACGCAACCCGGCTGCTGCAGGCGCAGGATTGGAGGGTCGTGGCGGAAGACAGGAAGAGTCGGAGGCGAAGATTGACGGAGGTCAAAGCTCGATATGGGCTGTAGGACTATCGAAAGAAAAAGAAAGAAGGAGCATTTTTGAAAGTGATATACATATATCAACGAAGAACAAACACTGATTTAGTTTTCATTCAGACTGCAGTGATGTATTTTCAATAACATACGACTGAATAGTTTTTTAAATCTTCTTTTGTTCGTATTTAGAAAATATTTTAACATTGAGACACGAAGAGGAAGAAATAAGATGGAGCAAAATATCACATATGCGATCGAGTTATGTACAGAAACGATTCATGTACTTGCCTCCTAAGTTATTTAATACATTACCTAAAGCCATATGACATATTATTTGACCCGACTTGTTTTTACAGTGTTCTAACTTCTGTGAAGGGTTTACTGGTTTAATGTCTTAGTGAATATTAAATATATTGTTATGAAACTTTGCACATATGTTTAAAATACTTAAAATTTATTTAGTTGAACAGTTATTCTTTTTTTTTTTTTTTTTCATTTTCATTTGAAGAGATTACTTACTCACATATGTGCCGGGTATCACTTCTCTTCTTGTGCCTAGCACACACATTGCAAGTTCTGCAGGGTTTTTTTTTGTCAGTTAATGGAATACATAAAAAACCCATGTTAAGCCAATTTAAAAAACAAATATTTTACACATGACAAGAAATATACATAATTTGTGAAAAAACAACAGGTAATTTAATTTGGACATACAACTTTAATGGATCTGGGTTGGTTGCCTTTCTTTTGTAGTGTCCCCAGTAAACTTTGCTTTTGCCTGTATCTCACTGAGGGCATATATCATGAAAAAATAAATTGATACTTCTTTCAGATTTTTAAATTTATAAAACCCCGTTGTATATTCTCACCAACCTGACAAATAGTAACACTCAATTACATATGTATATGGTCTTCCTTCCGTGGTTGCAGTCCTAAGACTGGTTTGCAGCAATTTGAACTCTTCTCCTCCATTCCCCCCTGTCCTGTGCGGCTCTTTTTAAGTCTGTATATGTTGAGCAGCGCACGTCCACCAACAGGTCCTCCAGGTACTCTCGGCGTGGGCGTCCCCTAGAGTTTGTCCCCTCGGTCATACCCTCCATTATGGCATGCAAGAGCCCCTCTTGTCGTATTATATGACCGATCCATCTTGCACGCCTTTCGGACAGGATCCTGAGCAGGTGCCTTCCTCCTTCGATTCGTTGGAGAACCTCTTCATTTGTGATGCGGTCTCTCCAGGAAATTCCTAATAGTCTTCTATAGGACCACATCTCAAAAGCCTCTAGTCTTCGTCTATCTCTTTCGGATAGGTACCATGTCTCGCAGCCGTACATCAAGATACTCCATACATAGGTCTCGATGAGGAGTATTCTCAGTTTTAGGTCTATATTATTTGATTCTATTATTTTCGACCTTTTATTAAATGCAAGTCTAGCCTGATGTATACGGCTGTCGACCTCGCTCTTGGACCGACCGTCCCATGTTATTTTGCTCCCGAGGTAGACAAACTCCCTGGTGTTCTTTAGTGGTTTACCCGACATCACTATTCTCATCTGGTGTTGCGCTCGGCCTACAGTCAGCAGCTTTGTTTTGTCTTTATTTATCTTCATACTGTAGTTATTTTGAAGAATGCTTTCCATAGTTGTTAAGGCCTTTTGTAGCTCCTCTTCACTTTCAGCAACCATAGCAATATCGTCAGCGAACCTTATCATATCCACCTTTTGTATATGGTACATCACGCAAAATCAAACTTCTCACACTTCGTCACTCCATAGAGACCAAAAACATTTACCCCCAAATATATCGCACATAATCATAAAAGTAAAAAAATAAAAATATAAGTATATAACAATAAATAACCCCACACTCAAGAGCTCACACAAACCTTTTCCACGAGTCATTCCCTTGCAAGCCCTAGTACTCAAACTCCTGTCGCAATAACAACCACGCTCCGATCGACTGCCTAAATTGTTTTCCTCCCTTTGTCTTCATTGAATTCTACACCCCATTGTATGTCATGGTAGCTAAACAGACATATTGCCTTTGGGCAAAAGGTGTTTTAACTCTAGGGATGGTGAACATTTGATCAGTTGCCATGCGTGTTATGTATCTCTGCTATCTGAGTCTGCATCTTCCCTTCCTCTCGATGATAGTGCCAGAGAATGGATTTGAGATGTAAATTGACTATGTTTAGGACCCGATACTCCATGAAAAGCTCCGCTGTGGGATACCGGGCAGGAAGCTTATATTAACACGTTCGCTGCTAAAGACGCCCCTGGGGTGTCAACACATTCTTTGTAGAGACGCTGATGACGCCCGTTGCGCGTCATTCGATTCTCTTTGTTTGTATGGTACCCGAATATTTTAAGATTTTAAGGTTTCGAAAATACCGTAAGATTTTAAGGTTTCGAAAATATGATTTTTTTCAGTACCTCTACACTATTCTATATAAATACGTATCGCAATGAATGTGTTAAGGGCGCGTTCTCACGGTTCAAGTTTAATTGACCGATTATAGTTGATCAACAAAAGGCGAATACAGGACCGTTCTCACGGTTCAAGTTTGGTTGACCGATTAAAATTGATCAACAAAAGTTGAATACGACTTGAATCAGTTTTTGCTCACACTTTCACATTTGATTACTAATAAATAAAATAATATATGTAACATAAAATCAAACACAATATATTGTAGAGCAAAAAAAATTTCTTTCGAATGACGTATAACTCTTTTACCATTTTGTTTTACTTTTGGTGCTCATTTTTAAATTTGAAAAAAAAACGGACACATCTTATGTTTACATCTAATATATTTCTTGTCATGTATAAAATAAATAAAAAAAAATAAGGAAAAAGAGAGTATGTGTGATAAGATGTATGATTGTGGGGACGAGGTGTAAGTTGTGTTCATGGATAGAAAAACGTGGATACCTCTATCCTCCCGATCTATTCCTAAAGTGACATGGCATAATCTTGCGTGTATGTATAATATGTGCTATTTATGGTGTTTTGCCGTAGAACTTAAGAGAACATTTCCAATATTGTATTAATTACACTTTTCTTCCAACCTACCAGAAAGGTGTTTTAAAAGAAGCCATAATTTATAATCAGATTAGAACTTTTTTTAAATTTATTTATTCCAACGGGAATCCCCGGATTGAAAAAAAATTATATCGTTTTACCAACTTGACTACAAATGTTGTCTTGTCATATTAAATTTCATTATTCGATAGTAATATCGGATTATTGCTTTGTAACAAAAAAATAATAAACTTTCGAATTTTTTTTTGTACGTGTAATGTTACAGACTACAAATATTATATATGCATTTAGTAACATGGCGGCAAGTGTCATTGCTCTCATCCATTCTCCTGATCAAAGACCTGACCCATCCAATGAGCCGTTTGATTTCTTATGCAAATAGATTAAGAGTCGTATGTAGATATAAATTAAAAGCTTATGAACCTGCTTTTCGATTTTGAAATAAAAATCAGATTTCATTAAGAAATAATTTATATTCTTCAAGTTTAATCTCTCCA
The DNA here is from genome assembly GCA_949825065.1 of Odontocerum albicorne. Lineage (NCBI taxonomy): Eukaryota > Metazoa > Arthropoda > Insecta > Trichoptera > Odontoceridae > Odontocerum > Odontocerum albicorne. Next base: position 45,002,845 of record OX463845.1, on the reverse strand, counting down.
TTTCACAAGTGACTTGGTTATTAAAATGTATTAATTAATTTGCTGGAAAGCCCATCCAAGGACGTGCGAAAGCAATTATTAAATACTTGTTAATTAAAACTTACAAATAGTTTTAATTAACAAGTATTTTAATTAACAAATATTTACAACATGGAGTGCACGGTCGCGCGGCACTGGACTTCTGTGTGGAAGGTTGTTGGTTCGAACCACGCGCGGTGCTACTCCTCTAGAATGACACATGCATTTTTTTTCGCCAAGTATTCGGAGGAACATGAATACTTTTGACTATGGTTATATCAACTCTTTCAAAAAAAAAACAATGTGCTCCGATTGTCTCACTTCAGTGTGCCATCGGACTTGTGAGTTTACTGGTGTGCTACGGCCTACTGGCTTTAAAAAAACACAAAACTCCATGATACAGAATTGACGATAGAATGGCGAGAGGATCCTCAACTAAGAGGCTCAACAATGACGACAATATTTACATCAGCAATTAACCGTCAATGATGACGTAAGTCAATAATTTTTTTCAATATTATTATTATTATTATTATTATTACACATGACAAGAAATATACACAATTTGAGAAAAAACAACAGGTAATTTGATTTGGACATATAATTTTAATGGATCTGGGTTTTTTGCCTTTCATTTGTCATATCACCAGTAAACTAGGCTTTTGCCTGTATCTCACTGAGGATATTTAGCATGAAAAAATAAATCGATACTTCTTTCCGATTTTTGATAACACAAAAAAACCCCGTTGCACGCTCTCATCAACCTGACAAACAGTGACACTCAACTACAACTGGAAACATCTTGCGAAACTCAACTCCTCACACATTATCACTCCAGAAAGACCAAAAATATTCATCCACAATATACGGCACACAATCATAAGAATAAAAATCAAAACAAATTCAAAACAAAAAAAAAAAGAAGAAAAAAAGAAAAACACACAGAAACACAAATACAAAAACATCCAAAATTAAAACAACAAGAAGAGACCCACACTCACGAGCTCACATAAATCCTTTCTACTCGTCATTCATCGACCGCTGTGTTTGTCTTTGTGCTGCTTATATATAATGTCGTCTTGCTGCAAACCGATCGTCCCTTCCTTTAAGCCCCTACACACCTCTTTTGACCACCATCTTGTCATTTTGATTTCATAATAATAAGTCCGTAATACTATCGGGGCTTTCTTTCTTGTCTTCTTTCAGTATTTAGGGTGTTTCAGTATTTAGTATTTCAGTATTTTGGACATGCCTCGTTTTTTAGAAAAGTTTTTCTAGAATTTTTTTTTTTACCATTTTGTACCTTGACGACCAAGTTACCGAATGAATGCACAAAATGACGACAAAATGATTATTTGTTCCACGTGTTTCCGTTTTTTTCTAACTTCTAATTTTGCGAAATTTCAATATTTTGCGTCAATATTTTCGAGACTGAATTCATTTAATAACTTTTGACTAACAAAACACCCATTTTCGTGTACGTAAAAAAGCTTGAAAAATAAACAAATCAAGATAAAATAAAACAGGGAACGCTTTTCGTTATTGATGATATAAAACGTCAAAATCTACTAAATATGTAATAACATTTGTTAGTTATACATATTCCCACTTTTCACTCGAAAAATTGCCATACCATGAATACAAGTATGTTAAAAGTCACCACAGAATAATTATTTGTTCCACGTGTTTTCGTGTTTTTCGTCTAATTTTGAGAAATTTCAAAGTTTTGTGTCAACCTTTTCAAGTGTAAATTAATAGTATTACTTTTGACTTACAAAAAACAATTCTTCGTCAAAGTGTAGAAAAACCGCATTGACGTTGATTATGATGTAAAACGTTAAAATCTCCTTTGTTTTTTTTATACAGAAATTGTATACAGCATTTTCCCTCTAAAATCTGTCATGGAAGACCGAGTTTACAAATATGTGTACAAAATCACCTGAGAATTATTATTTCTTTTACATGTAACATGTTTTTCGTCCCAAATGTCTAATTTTGAAAAATTTCAATATTTTCAAGTATAAATGAATTGTGTTACTTTTGAGTAACAAAATACAAATTTTTCGTACCAAAATGCTAGAAATATAATAGATCAAGACAAAGTGTAGTAGAAAAGCATTAACGTTGAAACATATTCATGTGTACAAAATCACCGCACAATTTCTATTTGTTCTACATGGTTTCATGTTTTTCGTCCCAAACGCCTAATTTTGAGAAATTTCAATATTTTGCGTCAATATTTTCAAGTATAAAAATGATTTTTGTTACTTTTGACTTCCTTCCGTGGTTGCAGTCCTAAGACTGGTTTGCAGCAATTTGAACTCTTCTCCTCCATTCCCCCCTGTCCTGTGCGGCTCTTTTTAAGTCTGTGTATGTTGAGCAGCGCACGTCCACCAACAGGTCCTCCAGGTACTCTCGGCGTGGGCGTCCCCTAGAGTTTGTCCCCTCGGTCATGCCCTCCATTATGGCATGCAAGAGGCCCTCTTGTCGTATTATATGACCGATCCATCTTGCACGCCTTTCGGACAGGATCCTGAGCAGGTGCCTTCCTCCTTCGATTCGTTGGAGAACCTCTTCATTTGTGATGCGGTCTCTCCAGGAAATTCCTAATAGTCTTCTATAGGACCACATCTCAAAAGCCTCTAGTCTTCGTCTATCTCTTTCGGATAGGCACCATGTCTCGCAGCCGTACATCAAGATACTCCATACATAGGTCTTGATGAGGAGTATTCTCAGTTTAAGGTCTATATTATTTGATTCTATTATTTTCGACCTTTTATTAAATGCAAGTCTAGCCTGATGTATACGGCTGTCGACCTCGCTCTTGGACCGACCGTCCCATGTTATTTTGCTCCCGAGGTAGACAAACTCCTTGGTGTTCTTTAGTGGTTTACCCGACATCACTATTCTCATCTGGTGCTGCTCTCGGCCTACAGTCAGCAGCTTTGTTTTGTCTTTATTTATCTTCATACTGTAGTTATTTTGAAGAATGCTTTCCATAGTTGTTAAGGCCTCTTGTAGTTCCTCTTCACTTTCAGCAACCATAGCAATATCGTCAGCGAACCTTATCATGTCCACCTTTTGCCCGTGTATCTTTACACCTTCTCTGTGACTCATTCTCTCTCTCAAGTCGTCAATCGCGCTCTGTATATAGGCGTTAAAAAGAACAGGTGACAGAGAGCATCCCTGCCTTACCCCTTGTCTTATATTGGCTTTCTTTGTGTCTTCGTCACATCTGATTATAGCGGCCTCATTCTTGTATAGCGCCTGGATTATACGTCTATCTCTGTATTTGATATCAATTCTCTTCAAAATCTCGAAGAGTCTTTTCCATTCTACTTTGTCAAAAGCTTTCTCCAGGTCTATGAATGCGATGTATGTATTTTGGTTTCTTCTTATTCTATTTTCTAGCAGTATTCGTAGAGACAGTACTGCTTCTCTGGTTCCCACACCTCTTCTGAAGCCATACTGGTATCTGGAAAGGATGTTCTCTACTTTTGGTTCAATTCTCTTTAGAATGATATTAGTCAGTATTTTTGAGGCATGGGGTATTAGGCTAAGAGTTCTGTGTTGCTCACATTTTGTCGTACCTGTCTTCTTTGGTAATGTGACAATTAGGCATTTCTCGAAGTCCTCTGGTATCTTTCCGGTCTTATATATTGTCTGTATCATTTTAAACAGGGCATCTGTGATTCCTTTTCCTGCTGCCTTAATTAGTTCGGCCGGAACGTCATCGATTCCGGGTGCTTTCCCGTTTTTGAGGTTTTTCAGTGCGAGGTCGAACTCTTCTCTAATGATTGGGTCTCCCAGATCATCCGCGTCTACCTCATTTTCTCTCTCTATCAATGCTCCACTGTCAATATTTCCCTTGCCATTGTACAGCATTTCGAGATATCTTTTACATCTCTCTCCTATTTGGTCATTTTCGAATAGTATTTGCCGTCTTCTCCTTCTATTGCATTGTTCTTTCCGATTCTCATCCCAAAGAAGTCCTTCACCGCAGCGTGAGCTCTTTCTGCATTTCCTCTCTTGAGGTCGTCATTTATCTCAACGCATTTATTCTGATAGTATGTTTCTTTTGCTATTCTTGACTCTCTATTTATTTTGTTTCTTAGCATTTTGTATTTCTCTTGTGATTCATCTCTTTTATCATTTTTGAGCTCTCTTCTTTCTTTTATCATATTGAGAATTTCATCGGTAATCCATTCCTTCCTTGCTTGGGGTCTTTCTTTACCTATAATTTCCTCTGCCGTAGTTTTTATCTTCGACTTTATCTCTCCCCACATATCATTCACGTTCTCCTCTTCCATTAGGTTACACTCTTGTGTCTTTTCCCTAAAATTGTCACTGACCTCTTTTATCTTTAATACCTTTGTATCCCATTTGAAATTATTTCTCCTCTTTAATTTTTTCAGTTTTAGAAGACTTTTGGCCATTACCATATTATGATCACTATCTATATCTGGGCCGGAATAACTTCTGCAGTCTTTTATTTGGTTCTTAAATTTATATCTAACTATTATATAATCTATTTGCAGTCTTTGTCGGTCTCCAGGGGATTTCCAGGTGTATCGCTGTCTTGGGTGGTGTTGAAAACAAGTGTTTGCTATCACTAATTTGTGTTTTTCGCAGAATTCTGTTAATCTGTTTCCTCTGTCATTTCTTGTACCTAGCCCAAAGGGCCCTACGCAAGTTCCTTCGCTTCCTACTCCTACAACAGCATTCCAATCCCCTAGGAGAATCAGATTTTTGCCTGCTTTTATCTCTAATATAAGGTTATCTAGCGCACTGTATACATCTTCCACCTCTTCGTCGCTATGACCCGACGTTGGCATATATACCTGGATAATTACAGTGTCAACGGGCTTAGTTTCTATTTTGACTAGAACAATTCTTCCACTATATTTCTTCCACTATACTTTTGACTAACAAAATACAAATTTTTCATACAAAAATGCTACAATTATTATGAATCAAGACAAAAGTGTAGTCGAAACGCATTAACGTTGATTATGAAACAAAACTTCAAAACCTCATTTTAATATGTATGAACGTTTGGTAGAAATGGACGGAAACTACACACTTTTCACTCGAAAATCTGCCATTGACGACCGAGTTTTCGAATATATGTACAAAATCACCACACAATTATTATTTGTTCTACATGTTTTCATGTTTTTCGTCACAAACATCTGAGTTTGAGAAATTTCAATATTTCGCGTCAATATTTTCAAGTATAAATGATTTTTGTTACTTTAAACTAATAAAATAAAAAAATCCGTACCAAAATGCAAGAAATATAATGAATAAAGACAAGCGTGTAAGGGCATTAACGTTGATTATGAAAAAAAACTTCAAAAGCTCATCTTAATATGTATGAACGTTTGTTAGAAATGGACAGAAACTTCACACTTTTCACTCGAAAATCTGCCATTGACGACCGAGTTTTCGAATATTTGTACAAAATCACCACACAATTATTATTTGTTTTGCATGTATGTTTTTCGTCCCAAACGTCTAATTTTGAGAAATTTCAATATTTCGAGTCAATATTTTCAAGTATAAATGATTTTTGTTAATTTTGACTTACAAAATACAAATTTTTCGTACCAAAATGCTAGAAATATAATGAATCAAGACAGAAGTGTAGTCGAAACGCATTAACGTTGATTATGAAATAAAACTTCAAAACCTCATCTTAATATGTATGAACGTTTGGTAGAAATGGACGGAAACTACACACTTTTCACTCGAAAATCTGCCATTGACGACCAAGTTTTCGAATATATGTACAAAATCACCACACAATTGTTATTTGTTCTACATGTTTTCATGTTTTTCGTCCCAAACGTCTTATTTTGAGAAATTTCAATATTTCGCGTCAACATTTTCAAGGATAAATGAATTTTGTTACTTTTGACTAACAGAATAAAACAAATTTCGTAACGAAATGCTAGAAATATAATGAATCAAGACAGAAGTGTTGTCGAAACGCATTAACGTTGATAATGAAAAAAAAAACTTCAAAACCTTATCTCTTAATATGTATGAACGCTTGATAGAAATGGACGGAAACTACACACTTTTCACTCGAAAATCTGCCATTGACGATAGAGTTTTTGAATATATGTACAAAATCACCACACAATAATGATTTGTTCTACATGTTTTCATGTTTTTCGTCCCAAACGTCTAATTTTGAGAAATTTCAATATTTTGCGTCAATATAAATATAAATGATTTCAAGGATAGGACGTCAAGGATAAATGATTTTTGTTACTTTAGACTTACAAAATACAAATTTTTCGTACCAAAATGCTAGAAATATAATGAATCAAGACAGAAGTGTAGTCGAAACGCATTAACGTTGATTATGAAAAAAAAACTTCAAAACCTTATCTTAATATGTATGAACGTTTGGTAGAAATGGACGGAAACTACACCTTTTTCACTCGAAAATCTGCCATTGACGACCAAGTTTTCGAATATATGTACAAAATCACCACACAATTGTTCTTTGTTCTACATGTTTTCATGTTTTTCGTCCCAAACGTCTAATTTTGAGAAATTTCAATATTTTGCGTCAATATAAATGATTTCAAGGATAGGACGTCAAGGATAAATGATTTTTGTTACTTTTGACTTACAAAATACAAATTTTTCGTACCAAAATGCTAGAAATATAATGAATCAAGACAGAAGTGTAGTCGAAACGCATAAACGTTGATTATGAAAAAAACACTTCAAAATCTTATCTTAATATGTATGAACATTTGGTAGAAATGGACGGAAACTACACACTTTTCACTCGAAAATCTGGCATTGACAACCGAGATAACTAATATGTGTACAAAATCACCACACAATTATTATTTGTTCTACATGTTTTCAGGTTTTTCGTCCCAAACGTCTAATTTTGAGAAATTTCCATATTTCGAGTCAATATTTTCAAGTATAAATGATTTTTGTTAATTTTGACTTACAAAATACAAATTTTTCGTACCAAAATGCCAGAAATATAATGAATCAAGACAGAAGTGTAGTCGAAACGCATTAACGTTGATTATGAAATAAAACTTCAAAACCTCATCTTAATATGTATGAACGTTTGGTAAAAATGGACGGAAACTACACACTTTTCACTCGAAAATCTGCCATTGACGACCAAGTTTTCGAATATATGTACAAAATCACCACACAATTGTTCTTTGTTCTACATGTTTTCATGTTTTTCGACCCAAACGTCTAATTTTGAGAAATTTCAATATTTTGCGTCAATATAAATGATTTCAAGGATAGGACGTCAAGGATAAATGATTTTTGTTACTTTTGACTTACAAAATACAAATTTTTCGTACCAAAATGCTAGAAATATAATGAATCAAGACAGAAGTGTAGTCGAAACGCATTAACGTTGATTATGAAAAAAAAACTTCAAAACCTTATCTTAATATGTATGAACGTTTGGTAGAAATGGACGGAAACTACACCTTTTTCACTCGAAAATCTGCCATTGACGACCAAGTTTTCGAATATATGTACAAAATCACCACACAATTGTTCTTTGTTCTACATGTTTTCATGTTTTTCGTCCCAAACGTCTAATTTTGAGAAATTTCAATATTTTGCGTCAATATAAATGATTTCAAGGATAGGACGTCAAGGATAAATGATTTTTGTTACTTTTGACTTACAAAATACAAATTTTTCGTACCAAAATGCTAGAAATATAATGAATCAAGACAGAAGTGTTGTCGAAACGCATTAACGTTGATTATGAAAAAAAAACTTCAAAACCTTATCTTAATATGTATGAACGTTTGATAGAAATGGACGGAAACTACACACTTTTCACTCGAAAATCTGCCATTGACGATAGAGTTTTTGAATATATGTACAAAATCACCACACAATAATTATTTGTTTTACATGTTTTCATGTTTTTCGTCCCAAACGTCTGATTTTGAGAAATTTCAATATTTCGAGTCAATATTTTCAAGTATAAGTGATTTTTGTTACTTTTGACTTACAAAATACAAATGTTTCGTACATAAATGCTAGAAATATAATGAATCAAGACAGAAGTGTAGTCGAAACGCATAAACGTTGATTATGAAAAAAACACTTCAAAATCTTATCTTAATATGTATGAACATTTGGTAGAAATGGACGGAAACTACACACTTTTCACTCGAAAATCTGGCATTGACAACCGAGATAACTAATATGTGTACAAAATCACCACACAATTATTATTTGTTCTACATGTTTTCAGGTTTTTCGTCCCAAACGTCTAATTTTGAGAAATTTCCATATTTCGAGTCAATATTTTCAAGTATAAATGATTTTTGTTAATTTTGACTTACAAAATACAAATTTTTCGTACCAAAATGCTAGAAATATAATGAATCAAGACAAAAGTGTAGTCGAAACGCATTAACGTTGATTATGAAAAAAAAACTTCAAAACCTCATTTTAATATGTATGAACGTTTGTTAGAAATGGACGGAAACTACATACTTTTCACTCGAAAATCTGCCATTGACGACCAAGTTTTCGAATATATGTACCAAATCACCACACAATTGTTATTTGTTCTACATGTTTTCATGCTTTTCGTCCCAAACGTCTAATTTTGAGAAATTTCAATATTTTGCGTCAATATTTTCAAGGATAAATGATTTTTGTTACTTTTGACTTACAAAATACAAATTTTTCGTACCAAAATGCTAGAAATATAATGAATCAAGACAGAAGTGAAGTCGAAACGCATTAACGTTGATTATGAAAAAAAAACTTCAAAACCTTATCTTAATATGTATGAACGTTTGGTAGAAATGGACGTAAACTACACGCTTTTCACTCGAATATCTGGCATTGACGACCGAGTTTTCGAATATATGTACAAAATCACCACACAATTATTATTTGTTCTACATGTTTTCATGTTTTTCGTCCCAAACGTGTGATTTTGAGAAATTTCAATATTTCGCGTCAATATAATCAAGGATAAATGAATTGTATAGGATGATGTTGCTTTTGACTAACAAAATAAAAAAAATTCGTACCAAAATGCTAGAAATATAATGAATCAAGACGAAAGTGTAGACGTAGAAACGCAATAACGTTGATTATGGAAAAAAACTTCAAAACCTCATCTTAATATGTATGAACGTTTGTTAGAAATGGACGGAAACTACACACTTTTCACTCGAAAATCTGCCATTGACGACCGAGTTGTCGAATATATGTAAGAAATCACCACACAATTATTATTTGTTCTACATGTTTTCATGTTTTTCGTCCCAAACGTCTGATTTTGAGAAATTACAATATTTCGCGTCAATATTTTCAAGGATAAATGAATTTTGTTACTTTTGGCTAATAAAATAAAAAAATTCGTACCAAAATGCCAGAAATATAATGAATCAGGACAAGCGTGTAAGGCATTAACGTTGATTATGAAAAAAAACTTCAAAACCTCATCTTAATATGTATGAAAGTTTGTTAGAAATGGACAGAAACTTCACACTTTTCACTCGAAAATCTGCCATTGACGACCGAGTTTTCGAATATATGTACAAAATCACCACACAATTATTATTTGTTTTGCATGTATGTTTTTCGTCCCTCACATCTAATTTTGAGAAATTTCAATATTTCGCGTCAATATTTTCAAGTATAAATGATTACTTATGACTTACAAAATACGAATTTTTCGTACCAAAATGCCAGAAATATAATGAATCAAGACAGAAGTGTAGTCGAAACGCATTAACGTTGATTTTGAAAAAAAACTGCAAAACCTCATCTTAATATGTATGAACGTTTGGTAGAAATGGACGGAAACTACACACTTTTCACTCGAAAATCTGCCATTGACGACCGAGTTTTCGAATATATGTACAAAATCACCACACAATTATTATTTGTTGTACATGTTTTCATGTTTTTCATCCCAAACGTCTTATTTTGAGAAATTTCAATATTTCGCGTCAATATTTTTAAGTATAAATGATTTTTGTTACTTTTGACTTACAAAATACAAATTTTTCGTACCAAAATGCCAGAAATATAATGAATCAAGACAGAAGTGTAGTCGAAACGCATTAACGTTGATTATGAAATAAAACTTCAAAACCTCATCTTAATATGTATGAACGTTTGGTAAAAATGGACGGAAACTACACACTTTTCACTCGAAAATCTGCCATTGACGACCAAGTTTTCGAATATATGTACAAAATCACCACACAATTGTTCTTTGTTCTACATGTTTTTCGTCCCACACGTCTAATTTTGAGAAATTTCAATATTTTGCGTCAATATTTTCAAGGATAAATGATTTTTGTTACTTTAGACTTACAAAATACAAATTTTTCGTACCAAAATGCTAGAAATATAATGAATCAAGACAGAAGTGTAGTCGAAACGCATTAACGTTGATTATGAAAAAAAAACTTCAAAACCTTATCTTAATATGTATGAACGTTTGGTAGAAATGGACGGAAACTACACCTTTTTCACTCGAAAATCTGCCATTGACGACCAAGTTTTCGAATATATGTACAAAATCACCACACAATTGTTCTTTGTTCTACATGTTTTCATGTTTTTCGTCCCAAACGTCTAATTTTGAGAAATTTCAATATTTTGCGTCAATATAAATGATTTCAAGGATAGGACGTCAAGGATAAATGATTTTTGTTACTTTTGACTTACAAAATACAAATTTTTCGTACCAAAATGCTAGAAATATAATGAATCAAGACAGAAGTGTAGTCGAAACGCATTAACGTTGATTATGAAAAAAAAACTTCAAAACCTTATCTTAATATGTATGAACGTTTGATAGAAATGGACGGAAACTACACACTTTTCACTCGAAAATCTGCCATTGACGATAGAGTTTTTGAATATATGTACAAAATCACCACACAATAATTATTTGTTCTACATGTTTTCATGTTTTTCGTCCCAAACGTCTGATTTTGAGAAATTTCAATATTTCGAGTCAATATTTTCAAGTATAAGTGATTTTTGTTACTTTTGACTTACAAAATACAAATGTTTCGTACAAAAATGCTAGAAATATAATGAATCAAGACAGAAGTGTAGTCGAAACGCATAAACGTTGATTATGAAAAAAACACTTCAAAATCTTATCTTAATATGTATGAACATTTGGTAGAAATGGACGGAAACTACACACTTTTCACTCGAAAATCTGGCATTGACAACCGAGATAACTAATATGTGTACAAAATCACCACACAATTATTATTTGTTCTACATGTTTTCATGTTTTTCGTCCCAAACGTCTAATTTTGAGAAATTTCCATATTTCGAGTCAATATTTTCAAGTATAAATGATTTTTGTTAATTTTGACTTACAAAATACAAATTTTTCGTACCAAAATGCTAGAAATATAATGAATCAAGACAAAAGTGTAGTCGAAACGCATTAACGTTGATTATGAAAAAAAAACTTCAAAACCTCATCTTAATATGTATGAACGTTTGTTAGAAATGGACGGAAACTACACACTTTTCACTCGAAAATCTGCCATTGACGACCAAGTTTTCGAATATATGTACCAAATCACCACACAATTGTTATTTGTTCTACATGTTTTCATGCTTTTCGTCCCAAACGTCTAATTTTGAGAAATTTCAATATTTTGCGTCAATATTTTCAAGGATAAATGATTTTTGTTACTTTTGACTTACAAAATACAAATTTTTCGTACCAAAATGCTAGAAATATAATGAATCAAGACAGAAGTGTAGTCGAAACGCATTAACGTTGATTATGAAAAAAAAACTTCAAAACCTTATCTTAATATGTATGAACGTTTTGTAGAAATGGACGTAAACTACACGCTTTTCACTCGAAAATCTGGCATTGACGACCGAGTTTTCGAATATATGTACAAAATCACCACACAATTATTATTTGTTCTACATGTTTTCATGTTTTTCGTCCCAAACGTCTTATTTTGAGAAATTTCAATATTTCGCGTCAATATAATCAAGGATAAATGAATTGTATAGGATAATGTTGCTTTTGACTAACAAAATAAAAAAATTTCGTACCAAAATGCTAGAAATATAATGAATCAAGACAAAAGTGTAGACGTAGAAACGCATTAACGTTGATTATGAAAAAAAACTTTAAAACCTCATCTTAATATGTATGAACGTTTGTTAGAAATGGACGGAAACTACACACTTTTCACTCGAAAATCTGCCATTGACGACCGAGTTTTCGAATATATGTACGAAATCACCACACAATTATTATTTGTTCTACATGTTTTCATGTTTTTCGTCCCAAACGTCTGATTTTGAGAAATTACAATATTTCGCGTCAATATTTTCAAGGATAAATGAATTTTGTTACTTTTGACTTACAAAATACAAATTTTTCGTACCAAAATGCCAGAAATATAATGAATCAAGACAGAAGTGTAGTCGAAACGCATTAACGTTGATTATGAAATAAAACTTCAAAACCTCATCTTAATATGTATGAACGTTTGGTAGAAATGGACGGAAACTACACACTTTTCACTCGAAAATCTGCCATTGACGACCGAGTTTTCGAATATATGTACGAAATCACCACACAATTATTATTTGTTCTACATGTTTTCATGTTTTTCGTCCCAAACGTCTTATTTTGAGAAATTTCAATATTTCGCGTCAATATAATCAAGGATAAATGAATTGTATAGGATAATGTTGCTTTTGACTAACAAAATAAAAAAATTTCGTACCAAAATGCTAGAAATATAATGAATCAAGACAAAAGTGTAGACGTAGAAACGCATTAACGTTGATTATGAAAAAAAACTTCAAAACCTCATCTTAATATGTATGAAAGTTTGTTAGAAATGGACAGAAACTTCACACTTTTCACTCGAAAATCTGCCATTGACGACCGAGTTTTCGAATATATGTACAAAATCACCACACAATTATTATTTGTTTTGCATGTATGTTTTTCGTCCCTCACATCTAATTTTGAGAAATTTCAATATTTCGCGTCAATATTTTCAAGTATAAATGATTACTTATGACTTACAAAATACGAATTTTTCGTACCAAAATGCCAGAAATATAATGAATCAAGACAGAAGTGTAGTCGAAACGCATTAACGTTGATTTTGAAAAAAAACTGCAAAACCTCATCTTAATATGTATGAACGTTTGGTAGAAATGGACGGAAACTACACACTTTTCACTCGAAAATCTGCCATTGACGACCGAGTTTTCGAATATATGTACAAAATCACCACACAATTATTATTTGTTCTACATGTTTTCATGTTTTTCATCCCAAACGTCTTATTTTGAGAAATTTCAATATTTCGCGTCAATATTTTCAAGTATAAATGATTTTTGTTACTTTTGACTTACAAAATACAAATTTTTCGTACCAAAATGCCAGAAATATAATGAATCAAGACAGAAGTGTAGTCGAAACGCATTAACGTTGATTATGAAATAAAACTTCAAAACCTCATCTTAATATGTATGAACGTTTGGTAGAAATGGACGGAAACTACACACTTTTCACTCGAAAATCTGGCATTGACGACCGAGTTTTCGAATAAATGTACAAAATCACCTCACAATTATTATTTGTTCTACATGTTTTCATGTTTTTCGTCCCAAACGTCTGATTTTGAGAAATTTCCATATTTCGCGTCAATATTTTCAAGTATAAATGATTTTTGCCACTCTCGACTAATAAAATAAAAAAATTCGTACCAAAATGCCAGAAATATAATGAATCAAGACAAGCGTGTAAGGCATTAACGTTGATTATGAAAAAAAACTTCAAAACCTCATCTTAATATGTATGAACGTTTGGTAGAAATGGACGGAAACTACACCTTTTTCACTCGAAAATCTGCCATTAACGACCAAGTTTTCGAATATATGTACAAAATCACCACAGAATTGTTCTTTGTTCTACGTGTTTTTCGTCCCAAACGTCTAATTTTGAGAAATTTCAATATTTTGCGTCAATATTTTCAAGGATAAATGATTTTTGTTACTTTAGACTTACAAAATACAAATTTTTCGTACCAAAATGCTAGAAATATAATGAATCAAGACAGAAGTGTAGTCGAAACGCATTAACGTTGATTATGAAATAAAACTTCAAAACCTCATCTTAATATGTATGAACGTTTGGTAGAAATGGACGGAAACTACACACTTTTCACTCGAAAATCTGGCATTGACGACCGAGTTTTCGAATAAATGTACAAAATCACCTCACAATTATTATTTGTTCTACATGTTTTCATGTTTTTCGTCCCAAACGTCTGATTTTGAGAAATTTCAATATTTCGCGTCAATATTTTCAAGTATAAATGATTTTTGCCACTCTCGACTAATAAAATAAAAAAATTCGTACCAAAATGCCAGAAATATAATGAATCAAGACAAGCGTGTAAGGCATTAACGTTGATTATGAAAAAAAACTTCAAAACCTCATCTTAATATGTATGAACGTTTGGTAGAAATGGACGGAAACTACACCTTTTTCACTCGAAAATCTGCCATTAACAACCAAGTTTTCGAATATATGTACAAAATCACCACAGAATTGTTCTTTGTTCTACATGTTTTTCGTCCCAAACGTCTAATTTTGAGAAATTTCAATATTTTGCGTCAATATTTTCAAGGATAAATGATTTTTGTTACTTTAGACTTACAAAATACAAATTTTTCGTACCAAAATGCTAGAAATATAATGAATCAAGACAGAAGTGTAGTCGAAACGCATTAACGTTGATTATGAAAAAAAAACTTCAAAACCTCATCTTAATATGTATGAAAGTTTGTTAGAAATGGACAGAAACTTCACACTTTTCACTCGAAAATCTGCCATTGACTACCGAGTTTTCGAATATATGTACAAAATCACCACACAATTATTATTTGTTTTGCATGTATGTTTTTCGTCCCTCACATCTAATTTTGAGAAATTTCAATATTTCGCGTCAATATTTTCAAGTATAAATGATTACTTATGACTTACAAAATACGAATTTTTCGTACCAAAATGCCAGAAATATAATGAATCAAGACAGAAGTGTCGTCGAAACGCATTAACGTTGATTTTGAAAAAAAACTGCAAAACCTCATCTTAATATGTATGAACGTTTGGTAGAAATGGACGGAAACTACACACTTTTCACTCGAAAATCTGCCATTGACGACCGAGTTTTCGAATATATGTACAAAATCACCACACAATTATTATTTGTTCTACATGTTTTCATGTTTTTCATCCCAAACGTCTTATTTTGAGAAATTTCAATATTTCGCGTCAATATTTTCAAGTATAAATGATTTTTGTTACTTTTGACTTACAAAATACAAATTTTTCGTACCAAAATGCTAGAAATATAATGAATCAAGACAGAAGTGTAGTCGAAACGCATTAACGTTGATTATGAAATAAAACTTCAAAACCTCATCTTAATATGTATGAACGTTTGGTAAAAATGGACGGAAACTACACACTTTTCACTCGAAAATCTGCCATTGACGACCAAGTTTTCGAATATATGTACAAAATCACCACACAATTGTTCTTTGTTCTACATGTTTTTCGTCCCACACGTCTAATTTTGAGAAATTTCAATATTTTGCGTCAATATTTTCAAGGATAAATGATTTTTGTTACTTTAGACTTACAAAATACAAATTTTTCGTACCAAAATGCTAGAAATATAATGAATCAAGACAGAAGTGTAGTCGAAACGCATTAACGTTGATTATGAAAAAAAAACTTCAAAACCTTATCTTAATATGTATGAACGTTTGGTAGAAATGGACGGAAACTACACCTTTTTCACTCGAAAATCTGCCATTGACGACCAAGTTTTCGAATATATGTACAAAATCACCACACAATTGTTCTTTGTTCTACATGTTTTCATGTTTTTCGTCCCAAACGTCTAATTTTGAGAAATTTCAATATTTTGCGTCAATATAAATGATTTCAAGGATAGGACGTCAAGGATAAATGATTTTTGTTACTTTTGACTTACAAAATACAAATTTTTCGTACCAAAATGCTAGAAATATAATGAATCAAGACAGAAGTGTAGTCGAAACGCATTAACGTTGATTATGAAAAAAAAACTTCAAAACCTTATCTTAATATGTATGAACGTTTGATAGAAATGGACGGAAACTACACACTTTTCACTCGAAAATCTGCCATTGACGATAGAGTTTTTGAATATATGTACAAAATCACCACACAATAATTATTTGTTCTACATGTTTTCATGTTTTTCGTCCCAAACGTCTGATTTTGAGAAATTTCAATATTTCGAGTCAATATTTTCAAGTATAAGTGATTTTTGTTACTTTTGACTTACAAAATACAAATGTTTCGTACAAAAATGCTAGAAATATAATGAATCAAGACAGAAGTGTAGTCGAAACGCATAAACGTTGATTATGAAAAAAACACTTCAAAATCTTATCTTAATATGTATGAACATTTGGTAGAAATGGACGGAAACTACACACTTTTCACTCGAAAATCTGGCATTGACAACCGAGATAACTAATATGTGTACAAAATCACCACACAATTATTATTTGTTCTACATGTTTTCATGTTTTTCGTCCCAAACGTCTAATTTTGAGAAATTTCCATATTTCGAGTCAATATTTTCAAGTATAAATGATTTTTGTTAATTTTGACTTACAAAATACAAATTTTTCGTACCAAAATGCTAGAAATATAATGAATCAAGACAAAAGTGTAGTCGAAACGCATTAACGTTGATTATGAAAAAAAAACTTCAAAACCTCATCTTAATATGTATGAACGTTTGTTAGAAATGGACGGAAACTACACACTTTTCACTCGAAAATCTGCCATTGACGACCAAGTTTTCGAATATATGTACCAAATCACCACACAATTGTTATTTGTTCTACATGTTTTCATGCTTTTCGTCCCAAACGTCTAATTTTGAGAAATTTCAATATTTTGCGTCAATATTTTCAAGGATAAATGATTTTTGTTACTTTTGACTTACAAAATACAAATTTTTCGTACCAAAATGCTAGAAATATAATGAATCAAGACAGAAGTGTAGTCGAAACGCATTAACGTTGATTATGAAAAAAAAACTTCAAAACCTTATCTTAATATGTATGAACGTTTTGTAGAAATGGACGTAAACTACACGCTTTTCACTCGAAAATCTGGCATTGACGACCGAGTTTTCGAATATATGTACAAAATCACCACACAATTATTATTTGTTCTACATGTTTTCATGTTTTTCGTCCCAAACGTCTTATTTTGAGAAATTTCAATATTTCGCGTCAATATAATCAAGGATAAATGAATTGTATAGGATAATGTTGCTTTTGACTAACAAAATAAAAAAATTTCGTACCAAAATGCTAGAAATATAATGAATCAAGACAAAAGTGTAGACGTAGAAACGCATTAACGTTGATTATGAAAAAAAACTTTAAAACCTCATCTTAATATGTATGAACGTTTGTTAGAAATGGACGGAAACTACACACTTTTCACTCGAAAATCTGCCATTGACGACCGAGTTTTCGAATATATGTACGAAATCACCACACAATTATTATTTGTTCTACATGTTTTCATGTTTTTCGTCCCAAACGTCTGATTTTGAGAAATTACAATATTTCGCGTCAATATTTTCAAGGATAAATGAATTTTGTTACTTTTGACTTACAAAATACAAATTTTTCGTACCAAAATGCCAGAAATATAATGAATCAAGACAGAAGTGTAGTCGAAACGCATTAACGTTGATTATGAAATAAAACTTCAAAACCTCATCTTAATATGTATGAACGTTTGGTAGAAATGGACGGAAACTACACACTTTTCACTCGAAAATCTGCCATTGACGACCGAGTTTTCGAATATATGTACGAAATCACCACACAATTATTATTTGTTCTACATGTTTTCATGTTTTTCGTCCCAAACGTCTTATTTTGAGAAATTTCAATATTTCGCGTCAATATAATCAAGGATAAATGAATTGTATAGGATAATGTTGCTTTTGACTAACAAAATAAAAAAATTTCGTACCAAAATGCTAGAAATATAATGAATCAAGACAAAAGTGTAGACGTAGAAACGCATTAACGTTGATTATGAAAAAAAACTTCAAAACCTCATCTTAATATGTATGAAAGTTTGTTAGAAATGGACAGAAACTTCACACTTTTCACTCGAAAATCTGCCATTGACGACCGAGTTTTCGAATATATGTACAAAATCACCACACAATTATTATTTGTTTTGCATGTATGTTTTTCGTCCCTCACATCTAATTTTGAGAAATTTCAATATTTCGCGTCAATATTTTCAAGTATAAATGATTACTTATGACTTACAAAATACGAATTTTTCGTACCAAAATGCCAGAAATATAATGAATCAAGACAGAAGTGTAGTCGAAACGCATTAACGTTGATTTTGAAAAAAAACTGCAAAACCTCATCTTAATATGTATGAACGTTTGGTAGAAATGGACGGAAACTACACACTTTTCACTCGAAAATCTGCCATTGACGACCGAGTTTTCGAATATATGTACAAAATCACCACACAATTATTATTTGTTCTACATGTTTTCATGTTTTTCATCCCAAACGTCTTATTTTGAGAAATTTCAATATTTCGCGTCAATATTTTCAAGTATAAATGATTTTTGTTACTTTTGACTTACAAAATACAAATTTTTCGTACCAAAATGCCAGAAATATAATGAATCAAGACAGAAGTGTAGTCGAAACGCATTAACGTTGATTATGAAATAAAACTTCAAAACCTCATCTTAATATGTATGAACGTTTGGTAGAAATGGACGGAAACTACACACTTTTCACTCGAAAATCTGGCATTGACGACCGAGTTTTCGAATAAATGTACAAAATCACCTCACAATTATTATTTGTTCTACATGTTTTCATGTTTTTCGTCCCAAACGTCTGATTTTGAGAAATTTCCATATTTCGCGTCAATATTTTCAAGTATAAATGATTTTTGCCACTCTCGACTAATAAAATAAAAAAATTCGTACCAAAATGCCAGAAATATAATGAATCAAGACAAGCGTGTAAGGCATTAACGTTGATTATGAAAAAAAACTTCAAAACCTCATCTTAATATGTATGAACGTTTGGTAGAAATGGACGGAAACTACACCTTTTTCACTCGAAAATCTGCCATTAACGACCAAGTTTTCGAATATATGTACAAAATCACCACAGAATTGTTCTTTGTTCTACGTGTTTTTCGTCCCAAACGTCTAATTTTGAGAAATTTCAATATTTTGCGTCAATATTTTCAAGGATAAATGATTTTTGTTACTTTAGACTTACAAAATACAAATTTTTCGTACCAAAATGCTAGAAATATAATGAATCAAGACAGAAGTGTAGTCGAAACGCATTAACGTTGATTATGAAATAAAACTTCAAAACCTCATCTTAATATGTATGAACGTTTGGTAGAAATGGACGGAAACTACACACTTTTCACTCGAAAATCTGGCATTGACGACCGAGTTTTCGAATAAATGTACAAAATCACCTCACAATTATTATTTGTTCTACATGTTTTCATGTTTTTCGTCCCAAACGTCTGATTTTGAGAAATTTCAATATTTCGCGTCAATATTTTCAAGTATAAATGATTTTTGCCACTCTCGACTAATAAAATAAAAAAATTCGTACCAAAATGCCAGAAATATAATGAATCAAGACAAGCGTGTAAGGCATTAACGTTGATTATGAAAAAAAACTTCAAAACCTCATCTTAATATGTATGAACGTTTGGTAGAAATGGACGGAAACTACACCTTTTTCACTCGAAAATCTGCCATTAACAACCAAGTTTTCGAATATATGTACAAAATCACCACAGAATTGTTCTTTGTTCTACATGTTTTTCGTCCCAAACGTCTAATTTTGAGAAATTTCAATATTTTGCGTCAATATTTTCAAGGATAAATGATTTTTGTTACTTTAGACTTACAAAATACAAATTTTTCGTACCAAAATGCTAGAAATATAATGAATCAAGACAGAAGTGTAGTCGAAACGCATTAACGTTGATTATGAAAAAAAAACTTCAAAACCTCATCTTAATATGTATGAAAGTTTGTTAGAAATGGACAGAAACTTCACACTTTTCACTCGAAAATCTGCCATTGACTACCGAGTTTTCGAATATATGTACAAAATCACCACACAATTATTATTTGTTTTGCATGTATGTTTTTCGTCCCTCACATCTAATTTTGAGAAATTTCAATATTTCGCGTCAATATTTTCAAGTATAAATGATTACTTATGACTTACAAAATACGAATTTTTCGTACCAAAATGCCAGAAATATAATGAATCAAGACAGAAGTGTCGTCGAAACGCATTAACGTTGATTTTGAAAAAAAACTGCAAAACCTCATCTTAATATGTATGAACGTTTGGTAGAAATGGACGGAAACTACACACTTTTCACTCGAAAATCTGCCATTGACGACCGAGTTTTCGAATATATGTACAAAATCACCACACAATTATTATTTGTTCTACATGTTTTCATGTTTTTCATCCCAAACGTCTTATTTTGAGAAATTTCAATATTTCGCGTCAATATTTTCAAGTATAAATGATTTTTGTTACTTTTGACTTACAAAATACAAATTTTTCGTACCAAAATGCCAGAAATATAATGAATCAAGACAGAAGTGTAGTCGAAACGCATTAACGTTGATTATGAAATAAAACTTCAAAACCTCATCTTAATATGTATGAACGTTTGGTAGAAATGGACGGAAACTACACACTTTTCACTCGAAAATCTGGCATTGACGACCGAGTTTTCGAATAAATGTACAAAATCACCTCACAATTATTATTTGTTCTACATGTTTTCATGTTTTTCGTCCCAAACGTCTGATTTTGAGAAATTTCCATATTTCGCGTCAATATTTTCAAGTATAAATGATTTTTGCCACTCTCGACTAATAAAATAAAAAAATTCGTACCAAAATGCCAGAAATATAATGAATCAAGACAAGCGTGTAAGGCATTAACGTTGATTATGAAAAAAAACTTCAAAACCTCATCTTAATATGTATGAACGTTTGGTAGAAATGGACGGAAACTACACCTTTTTCACTCGAAAATCTGCCATTAACGACCAAGTTTTCGAATATATGTACAAAATCACCACAGAATTGTTCTTTGTTCTACGTGTTTTTCGTCCCAAACGTCTAATTTTGAGAAATTTCAATATTTTGCGTCAATATTTTCAAGGATAAATGATTTTTGTTACTTTAGACTTACAAAATACAAATTTTTCGTACCAAAATGCTAGAAATATAATGAATCAAGACAGAAGTGTAGTCGAAACGCATTAACGTTGATTATGAAATAAAACTTCAAAACCTCATCTTAATATGTATGAACGTTTGGTAGAAATGGACGGAAACTACACACTTTTCACTCGAAAATCTGGCATTGACGACCGAGTTTTCGAATAAATGTACAAAATCACCTCACAATTATTATTTGATCCTCATGTTTTCATGTTTTTCGTCCCAAACGTCTGATTTTGAGAAATTTCAATATTTCGCGTCAATATTTTCAAGTATAAATGATTTTTGCCACTCTCGACTAATAAAATAAAAAAATTCGTACCAAAATGCCAGAAATATAATGAATCAAGACAAGCGTGTAAGGCATTAACGTTGATTATGAAAAAAAACTTCAAAACCTCATCTTAATATGTATGAACGTTTGGTAGAAATGGACGGAAACTACACCTTTTTCACTCGAAAATCTGCCATTAACGACCAAGTTTTCGAATATATGTACAAAATCACCACAGAATTGTTCTTTGTTCTACATGTTTTTCGTCCCAAACGTCTAATTTTGAGAAATTTCAATATTTTGCGTCAATATTTTCAAGGATAAATGATTTTTGTTACTTTAGACTTACAAAATACAAATTTTTCGTACCAAAATGCTAGAAATATAATGAATCAAGACAGAAGTGTAGTCGAAACGCATTAACGTTGATTATGAAAAAAAAACTTCAAAACCTCATCTTAATATGTATGAAAGTTTGTTAGAAATGGACAGAAACTTCACACTTTTCACTCGAAAATCTGCCATTGACTACCGAGTTTTCGAATATATGTACAAAATCACCACACAATTATTATTTGTTTTGCATGTATGTTTTTCGTCCCTCACATCTAATTTTGAGAAATTTCAATATTTCGCGTCAATATTTTCAAGTATAAATGATTACTTATGACTTACAAAATACGAATTTTTCGTACCAAAATGCCAGAAATATAATGAATCAAGACAGAAGTGTCGTCGAAACGCATTAACGTTGATTTTGAAAAAAAACTGCAAAACCTCATCTTAATATGTATGAACGTTTGGTAGAAATGGACGGAAACTACACACTTTTCACTCGAAAATCTGCCATTGACGACCGAGTTTTCGAATATATGTACAAAATCACCACACAATTATTATTTGTTCTACATGTTTTCATGTTTTTCATCCCAAACGTCTTATTTTGAGAAATTTCAATATTTCGCGTCAATATTTTCAAGTATAAATGATTTTTGTTACTTTTGACTTACAAAATACAAATTTTTCGTACCAAAATGCCAGAAATATAATGAATCAAGACAGAAGTGTAGTTGAAACGCATTAACGTTGATTATGAAATAAAACTTCAAAACCTCATCTTAATATGTATGAACGTTTGGTAGAAATGGACGGAAACTTTACACTTTTCACTCGAAAATCTGGCATTGACGACCGAGTTTTCGAATAAATGTACAAAATCACCTCACAATTATTATTTGTTCTACATGTTTTCATGTTTTTCGTCCCAAACGTCTGATTTTGAGAAATTTCAATATTTCGCGTCAATATTTTCAAGTATAAATGATTTTTGCCACTCTCGACTAATAAAATAAAAAAATTCGTACCAAAATGCCAGAAATATAATGAATCAAGACAAGCGTGTAAGGCATTAACGTTGATTATGAAAAAAAACTTCAAAACCTCATCTTAATATGTATGAACGTTTGGTAGAAATGGACGGAAACTACACCTTTTTCACTCGAAAATCTGCCATTAACGACCAAGTTTTCGAATATATGTAGAAAATCACCACACAATTGTTCTTTGTTCTACATGTTTTTCGTCCCAAACGTCTAATTTTGAGAAATTTCAATATTTTGCGTCAATATTTTCAAGGATAAATGATTTTTGTTACTTTAGACTTACAAAATACAAATTTTTCGTACCAAAATGCTAGAAATATAATGAATCAAGACAGAAGTGTAGTCGAAACGCATTAACGTTGATTATGAAAAAAAAACTTCAAAACCTTATCTTAATATGTATGAACGTTTGGTAGAAATGGACGGAAACTACACACTTTTCACTCGAAAATCTGCCATTGACGATAGAGATTTTGAATATATGTACAAAATCACCACACAATAATTATTTGTTCTACATATTTTCATGTTTTCGTCCCAAACGTCTGATTTTGAGAAATTTCAATATTTCGAGTCAATATTTTCAAGTATAAGTGATTTTTGTTACTTTTGACTTACAAAATACAAATGTTTCGTACCAAAATGCTAGAAATATAATGATTCAAGACAGAAGTGTAGTCGAAACGCATAAACGTTGATTATGAAAAAACACTTCAAAACCTTATCTTAATATGTATGAACATTTGGTAGAAATGGACGGAAACTACACACTTTTCACTCGAAAATCTGGCACTGACGACCGAGATAACACTAATATGTGTACAAAATCACCACACAATTATTATTTGTTCTACATGTTTTCAGGTTTTTCGTCCCAAACGTCTAATTTTGAGAAATTTCAATATTTCGAGTCAATATTTTCAAGTATAAATGATTTTTGTTAATTTTGACTTACAAAATACAAATTTTTCCTACCAAAATGCTAGAAATATAATGAATCAAGACAAAAGTGTAGTCGAAACGCATTAACGTTGATTATGAAAAAAAAACTTCAAAACCTCATCTTAATATGTATGAACGTTTGTTAGAAATGGACGGAAACTACACACTTTTCACTCGAAAATCTGCCATTGACGACCAAGTTTTCGAATATATGTACAAAATCACCACACAATTGTTATTTGTTCTACATGTTTTCATGCTTTTCGTCCCAAACGTCTAATTTTGAGAAATTTCAATATTTTGCGTCAATATTTTCAAGGATAAATGATTTTTGTTACTTTTGACTTACAAAATACAAATTTTTCGTGCCAAAATGCTAGAAATATAATGAATCAAGACAAAAGTGTAGTCGAAACGCATTAACGTTGATTATGAAAAAAAAACTTCAAAACCTTATCTTAATATGTATGAACTTTTGGTAGAAATGGACGGAAACTACACGCTTTTCACTCGAAAATCTGGCATTGACGACTGAGTTTTCGAATATATGTACAAAATCACCACACAATTATTATTTGTTCTACATGTTTTCATGTTTTTCGTCCCAAACATGTGATTTTGAGAAATTTCAATATTTCGCGTCAATATAATCAAGGATAAATGAATTGTATAGGATGATGTTGCTTTTGACTAACAAAATAAAAAAAAATCGTACCAAAATGCTAGAAATATAATGAATCAAGACAAAAGTGTAGACGTAGAAACGCAATAACGTTGATTATGGAAAAAAACTTCAAAACCTCATCTTAATATGTATGAACGTTTGTTAGAAATGGACGGAAACTGCACACTTTTCACTCGAAAATCTGCCATTGACGACCGAGTTTTCGAATATATGTACGAAATCACCACACAATTATTATTTGTTCTACATGTTTTCATGTTTTCGTCCCAAACGTCTGATTTTGAGAAATTACAATATGTCGCGTCAATATTTTCAAGGATAAATGAATTTTGTAACTTTTGGCTAATAAAATAAAAAAATTCGTACCAAAATGCCAGAAATATAATGAATCAAGACAAGCGTGTAAGGCATTAACGTTGATTATGAAAAAAAACTTCAAAACCTCATCTTAATATGTATGAAAGTTTGTTAGAAATGGACAGAAACTACACACTTTTCACTCGAAAATCTGCCAATGACGACCGAGTTTTCGAATATATGTACAAAATCACCACACAATTATTATTTGTTTTGCATGTATGTTTTTCGTCCCCCACATCTAATTTTGAGAAATTTCAATACTTCGCGTCAATATTTTCAAGTAATAATGATTACTTATGACTTACAAAATACGAATTTTTCGTACCAAAATGCCAGAAATATAATGAATCAAGACAGAAGTGTAGTCGAAACGCATTAACGTTGATTATGAAAAAAAACTTCAAAACCTCATCTTAATATGTATGAACGTTTGGTAGAAATGGACGGAAACTACACACTTTTCACTCGAAAATCTGGCATTGACGACCGAGTTTTCGAATATATGTACAAAATCACCACACAATTATTATTTGTTCTACATGGTTTCATGTTTTTCATCCCAAACGTCTTATTTTGAGAAATTTAAATTTTTCGCGTCAATATTTTCAAGTATAAATGATTTTTGTTACTTTTGACTTACAAAATACAAATTTTTCGTACCAAAATGCCAGAAATATAATGAATCAAGACAGAAGTGTAGTCGAAACGCATTAACGTTGATTATGAAAAAAAACTTCAAAACCTCATCTTAATATGTATGAACGTTTGGTAGAAATGGACGGAAACTACACACTTTTCACTCGAAAATCTGGCATTGACGACCGAGTTTTCGAATATATGTACAAAATCACCACACAATTATTATTTGTTCTACATGTTTTCATGTTTTTCGTCCCAAACGTCTGATTTTGAGAAATTACTATAATTCGCGTCAATTACTTTATTTCAAGGATAAATGAATTTTGTTACTTTTGACAAATAAAATTAAAAAAATTCGTACCAAAATGCCAGAAATATAATGAATCAAGACAAGCGTGTAAGGCATTAACGTTGATTTTGAAAAAAAACTTCAAAACTCATCTTAATATGTATATGAACGTTTGTTAGAAATGGAAGGAAACTTCACACTTTTCACTCGAAAATCTGCCATTGACGACCGAGTTTTCGAATATATGTACAAAATCACCACACAATTATTATTTGTTTTGCATGTATGTTTTTCGTCCCACACGTCTAATTTTGACAAATTTCAATATTTCGCGTCAATATTTTCAAGTATAAATGATTTTTGTTAATTTTGACTTACAAAATACAAATTTTTCGTACGAAAATGCTAGAAATATAATGAATCAAGACAGAAGTGTAGTCGAAACGCAATAACGTTGATTATGAAAAAAAACTTCAAAACCTCATCTTAATATGTATGAACGTTTGGTAGAAATGGACGGAAACTACACACTTTTCACTCGAAAATCTGCCATTGACGACCGAGTTTTCGAATATATGTACAAAATCACCACACAATTATTATTTGTTCTACATGATTTCATGTTTTTCGTCCCAAACGTCTGATTTTGAGAAATTACTATATTTCGCGTCAATTACTATATTTCAAGGATAAATGAATTTTGTTACTTTTGACAAATAAAATTAAAAAAAATTGTACCAAAATGCCAGATATATAATGAATCAAGACAAGCGTGTAAGGAATTAACGTTGATTATGAAAAAAAACTTCAAAACCTTATCTTAATATGTATGAACGTTTGGTAAAAATGGACGGAAACTACACACTTTTCACTCGAAAATCTGCCTTTGACGACTGAGTTTTCGAATATATGTACAAAATCACCACACAATTATTATTTGTTCTACATGTTTTCATGTTTTTCGTCCCAAACGTCTGATTTTGAGAAATTTCAATATTTCGCGTCAATATTTTCAAGGATAAATTAATTGTATAGGATAATGTTGCTTTTGACTAACAAAATAAAAAAATTTCGTACCAAAATGCTAGAAATATAATGAATCAAGACAAAAGTGTAGACGTAGAAACGCATTAACGTTGATTATGAAAAAAAACTTTTAAACCTCATCTTAATATGTATGAACGTTTGTTAGAAATGGACGGAAACTACACACTTTTCACTCGAAAATCTGCCATTGACGACCGAGTTTTCGAATATATGTACGAAATCACCACACAATTATTATTTGTTCTACATGTTTTCATGTTTTTCGTCCCAAACGTCTGATTTTGAGAAATTACAATATTTCGCGTCAATATTTTCAAGGATAAATGAATTTTGTTACTTTTGGCTAATAAAATAAAAAAATTCGTACCAAAATGCCAGAAATATAATGAATCAAGACAAGCGTGTAAGGCATTAATTAACGTTGATTATGAAAAAAAACTTCATAACCTCATCTTAATACGTATGAAAGTTTGTTAGAAATGGACAGAAACTTCACACTTTTCACTCGAAAATCTGCCATTGACGACCGAGTTTTCGAATATATGTACAAAATCACCACACAATTATTATTTGTTTTGCATGTATGTTTTTCGTTCCAAACGTCTAATTTTGAGAAATTTCAATATTTCGCGTCAATATTTTCAAGTATAAATGATTTTTGTTACTTTTGACAAATAAAATAAAAAAATTCGTACAAAAATGCCAGAAATATAATGAATCAAGACAAGCGTGTAAGGCATTAACGTTGATTATGAAAAAAAACTTCAAAAACTCATCTTAATATGTATATGAACGTTTGTTAGAAATGGACAGAAACTTCACACTTTTCACTCGAAAATCTGCCATTGACGACCTAGTTTTCGAATATATGTACAAAATAACCACACAATTATTATTTGTTCTACATGTTTTCATGTTTTTCGTCCCAAACGTCTTATTTTGAGAAATTTCAATATTTCGAGTCAATATTTTCAAGTATAAATGATTTTTGTTAATTTTGACTTACAAAATACAAATTTTTCGTACCAAAATGCTAGAAATATAATGAATCAAGACAGAAGTGTAGTCGAAACGCATTAACGTTGATTATGAAAAAAAAAACTTCAAAACCTCATCTTAATATGTATGAACGTTTGGTAGAAATGGACGGAAACTACACACTTTTCACTCGAAAATCTGGCATTGACGACCGAGTTTTCGAATATATGTACAAAATCACCACACAATTATTATTTGTTCTACATGTTTTCATGTTTTTCGTCCCAAACGTCTGATTTTGAGAAATTACTATAATTCGCGTCAATTACTTTATTTCAAGGATAAATGAATTTTGTTACTTTTGACAAATAAAATTAAAAAAATTCGTACCAAAATGCCAGAAATATAATGAATCAAGACAAGCGTGTAAGGCATTAACGTTGATTTTGAAAAAAAACTTCAAAACTCATCTTAATATGTATATGAACGTTTGTTAGAAATGGAAGGAAACTTCACACTTTTCACTCGAAAATCTGCCATTGACGACCGAGTTTTCGAATATATGTACAAAATCACCACACAATTATTATTTGTTTTGCATGTATGTTTTTCGTCCCACACGTCTAATTTTGACAAATTTCAATATTTCGCGTCAATATTTTCAAGTATAAATGATTTTTGTTAATTTTGACTTACAAAATACAAATTTTTTGTACGAAAATGCTAGAAATATAATGAATCAAGACAGAAGTGTAGTCGAAACGCAATAACGTTGATTATGAAAAAAAACTTCAAAACCTCATCTTAATATGTATGAACGTTTGGTAGAAATGGACGGAAACTACACACTTTTCACTCGAAAATCTGCCATTGACGACCGAGTTTTCGAATATATGTACAAAATCACCACACAATTATTATTTGTTCTACATGATTTCATGTTTTTCGTCCCAAACGTCTGATTTTGAGAAATTACTATATTTCGCGTCAATTACTATATTTCAAGGATAAATGAATTTTGTTACTTTTGACAAATAAAATTAAAAAAAATTGTACCAAAATGCCAGATATATAATGAATCAAGACAAGCGTGTAAGGAATTAACGTTGATTATGAAAAAAAACTTCAAAACCTTATCTTAATATGTATGAACGTTTGGTAAAAATGGACGGAAACTACACACTTTTCACTCGAAAATCTGCCTTTGACGACTGAGTTTTCGAATATATGTACAAAATCACCACACAATTATTATTTGTTCTACATGTTTTCATGTTTTTCGTCCCAAACGTCTGATTTTGAGAAATTTCAATATTTCGCGTCAATATTTTCAAGGATAAATTAATTGTATAGGATAATGTTGCTTTTGACTAACAAAATAAAAAAATTTCGTACCAAAATGCTAGAAATATAATGAATCAAGACAAAAGTGTAGTAGTAGAGACGCATTGACGTTGATTATGAAAAAAAACTTTAAAACCTCATCTTAATATGTATGAACGTTTGTTAGAAATGGACGGGAACTACACACTTTTCACTCGAAAATCTGCCATTGACGATAGAGTTTTTGAATATATGTACAAAATTACCACACAATAACTATTTGTTGTACATGTTTTCATGTTTTTCGTCCCAAACGTCTGATTTTGAGAAATTTCAATATTTCGATTCAATATTTTCAAGTATAAGTGATTTTTGTTAATTTTGACTTACAAAATACAAATTTTTCGTACCAAAATGCTAGAAATATAATGAATCAAGACAGAAGTGTAGTCGAAACGCATTAACGTTGATTATGAAAAAAAAACTTCAAAACCTCATCTTAATATGTATGAACGTTTGGTAGAATTGGACGGAAACTACACACTTTTCACTCGAAAATCTGCCATTGACGACCAAGTTTTCGAATATATGTAAAAATCACCACACAATTGTTATTTGTAACATGTAGATGTTTTCATGTTTTTCGTC
Source organism: Odontocerum albicorne (assembly GCA_949825065.1). NCBI lineage: Eukaryota > Metazoa > Arthropoda > Insecta > Trichoptera > Odontoceridae > Odontocerum > Odontocerum albicorne. Next base: position 44,972,826 of record OX463845.1, on the reverse strand, counting down.
CCAAACGTCTAATTTTGAGAAATTACAATATTTCGCGTCAACATTTTCAAGGATAAATGAATTTTGTTACTTTTGACTAACAAAATAAAAAAAATTTCGTACCAAAATGCTAGAAATATAATGAATCAAGACAGAAGTGTTGTCGAAACGCATTAACGTTGATTATGAAAAAAAAACTTCAAAACCTTATCTTAATATGTATGAACGTTTTGTAGAAATGGACGTAAACTACACGCTTTTCACTCGAAAATCTGGCATTGACGACCGAGTTTTCGAATATATGTACAAAATCACCACACAATTATTATTTGTTCTACATGTTTTCATGTTTTTCGTCCCAAACGTCTTATTTTGAGAAATTTCAATATTTCGCGTCAATATAATCAAGGATAAATGAATTGTATAGGACAGGGATGGCGAACCTATGGCACGCGTGCCACAGGTGGCACGTGAGATGATTTTGCGTGGCACGCGAATGAGGAGAAAAAATAAAAGTGTATAAGAAAAAATAAAAAAAGTTATAGAAATAGTATTAAAAAAATATTTAAATAGCGACGTGTATTTTCTTCGTTCATAAATAATTTCAGAAACGAAGGATATGACGACATTCATGCATAAATAAATCGCATTGTTTAATGCTTCCCGCGCGGTGCTAGTCCCTTGAGGTGTATTTTTTTTTTGTAATGAACTTCGCTCCCGGCACGAGCCGTTCCGAAGTGTTTGATTTATCCACGACATACGTCGCACTGCGCGCTCTCGATGCGCATTAGATCATCAGCTCTCCTGTGGTTTAGGTGTATAATTGCTACTCTTGTGGATGAATATGATTTATCGACAATTTAAATTCGACGATTTGATGTTTCAGTGACAGAATAACTCTTTACCTGATCGGAGCAGTTTTGTTATCAATTTGTGCTATAAAAACAATCTAATTAATACAGAAACAAACTGTTTATTGGCACCCACAAAGATGGCTGTACCATATAAGAAACAAAAACTTGGTGAAGCCAGCAGTAAAAATTCTGGCAGACAATTACAACCTAAAAAATACATGATTGATCTGGAAATCCATGAAAAGCCAGACGTAGGAAAATTAATAGAATCATTTGAAAATGCTTTAGACGCAACAATATAACAATTTTCAAGAAGGTTTGTTTAGTTTCGACAACTTGAAGAAACTACAAAATTTATTACCCATCCAGACACATATAAGTATCAACAATTAAACTTAACAATGTTTGAATACATGGAATTAGATGATTTTGAAATAGAATTGGTAGATTTTCAGTCGAGTTCGATATGGACACAAAAATTTAAAGACTTAAGAATTGTTTTGGAAGAAATTGAGCGAGATCGATTCGTTGGACCAGTCCAGAGGAATGCCGAAAATGAAGTACTTACAACTTGGTAATCCATCCCGGAAACTTTTTCTTGTCTTAAAAAAATATCAATGGGCATATTAACAATTTTTTCGTCGACGTATTCCTGTGAATCATTATTTTCTTCAATGAACTTTATTAAATCAGACATAAGAAGTAGACTTACAGACGAAAGTACTACTGCTTGTATTTTATTAAAAGCTACCAGCTATGAACCCGATATAAAATATTTGGCATCTAGCATCCAACAACAAAAATCTCACTAATAAGTTTTGAGGTTCACAATTTTTTTCAAGTCTATTTTTTTATTTATTTCTCTTAGTTCGCCATTAATAAGTACTTAATTATTTTCCTCAGTGTATTAATTTTTGTTTTTATTAAAAATCTGAAGTTACGCAAACATTTGATGCATTTTTATTTCCATGGCATGTGGCACGCGACATATTATTTTATTGAAAAAAAAATTTTTTTGGCACTCAGTCTCAAAAAGGTTCGCCATCCCTGGTATAGGATAATGTTGCTTTTGACTAACAAAATAAAAAAATTTCGTACCAAAATGCTAGAAATATAATGAATCAAGACAAAAGTGTAGACGTAGAAACGCATTAACGTTGATTATGAAAAAAAACTTTTAAACCTCATCTTAATATGTATGAACGTTTGTTAGAAATGGACGGAAACTACACACTTTTCACTCGAAAATCTGCCATTGACGACCGAGTTTTCGAATATATGTACGAAATCACCACACAATTATTATTTGTTCTACATGTTTTCATGTTTTTCGTCCCAAACGTCTGATTTTGAGAAATTACAATATTTCGCGTCAATATTTTCAAGGATAAATGAATTTTGTTACTTTTGGCTAATAAAATAAAAAAATTCGTACCAAAATGCCAGAAATATAATGAATCAAGACAAGCGTGTAAGGCATTAATTAACGTTGATTATGAAAAAAAACTTCATAACCTCATCTTAATACGTATGAAAGTTTGTTAGAAATGGACAGAAACTTCACACTTTTCACTCGAAAATCTGCCATTGACGACCGAGTTTTCGAATATATGTACAAAATCACCACACAATTATTATTTGTTTTGCATGTATGTTTTTCGTTCCAAACGTCTAATTTTGAGAAATTTCAATATTTCGCGTCAATATTTTCAAGTATAAATGATTTTTGTTACTTTTGACAAATAAAATAAAAAAATTCGTACAAAAATGCCAGAAATATAATGAATCAAGACAAGCGTGTAAGGCATTAACGTTGATTATGAAAAAAAACTTCAAAAACTCATCTTAATATGTATATGAACGTTTGTTAGAAATGGACAGAAACTTCACACTTTTCACTCGAAAATCTGCCATTGACGACCTAGTTTTCGAATATATGTACAAAATAACCACACAATTATTATTTGTTCTACATGTTTTCATGTTTTTCGTCCCAAACGTCTTATTTTGAGAAATTTCAATATTTCGAGTCAATATTTTCAAGTATAAATGATTTTTGTTAATTTTGACTTACAAAATACAAATTTTTCGTACCAAAATGCTAGAAATATAATGAATCAAGACAGAAGTGTAGTCGAAACGCATTAACGTTGATTATGAAAAAAAAAACTTCAAAACCTCATCTTAATATGTATGAACGTTTGGTAGAAATGGACGGAAACTACACACTTTTCACTCGAAAATCTGCCATTGACGACCGAGTTTTCGAATATATGTACAAAATCACCACACAATTATTATTTGTTCTACATGTTTTCATGTTTTTCGTCCCAAACGTCTGATTTTGAGAAATTACAATATTTCGCGTCAATATTTTCAAGGATAAATGAATTTTGTTAATTTTGACTTACAAAATACAAATTTTTCGTACCAAAATGCTAGAAATATAATGAATCAAGACAGAAGTGTAGTCGAAACGCATTAACGTTGATTATGAAAAAAAAAACTTCAAAACCTCATCTTAATATGTATGAACGTTTGGTAGAAATGGACGGAAACTACACACTTTTCACTCGAAAATCTGCCATTGACGACCGAGTTTTCGAATATATGTACAAAATCACCACACAATTATTATTTGTTCTACATGTTTTCATGTTTTTCGTCCCAAACGTCTGATTTTGAGAAATTACTATATTTCGCGTCAACTTACTATATTTCAAGGATAAATGAATTTTGTGTTACTATTGACAAATAAAAAAAAAAAATCGTACCAAAATGCCAGAAATATAATGAATCAAGAGAAGCGTGTAAGGAATTAACGTTGATAATGAAAAAAAACTTCAAAAACTCATCTTAATATGTATGAACGTTTGTTAGAAAAGGACAGAAACTACACACTTTTCACTCGAAAATCTGCCATTGACGACCGAGTTTTCGAATATATGTACAAAATCACCACACAATTATTATTGGTTTTGCATGTATGTTTTTCGTCCCAAACGTCTAATTTTGAGAAATTTCAATTTTTCGCGTCAACATTTTCAAGGATAAATGAATTTTGTTACTTTTGACTTACAAAATAAATAAAAATTCGTACCAAAATGCTTGAAATATAATGAATCAAGACAGAAGTGTTGTCGAAACGCATTAACGTTGATAATGAAAAGAAAACTTCAAAACCTCATCTTAATATGTATGAACGTTTGGTAGAAATGGACGGAAACTACACACTGTTCACTCGAAAATCTGCCATTGACGATAGAGTTTTCGAATATATGTACAAAATCACCACACAATTATTATTTGTTGTACATGTTTTCATGTTTTTCGTCCCAAACGTCTGATTTTGAGAAATTTCAATATTTCGAGTCAATATTTTCAAGTATAAGTGATTTTTGTTACTTTTGACTTACAAAATACAAATTTTTCGTACCAAAATGCTAGAAATATAATGAATCAAGACAAAAGTGTAGTAGTAGAAACGCATAAACGTTGATTATGAAAAAAAACTTCAAAACCTCATCTTAATATGTATGAACGTTTGGTAGAAATGGACGGAAACTACACACTTTTCACTCGAAAATCTGCCATTGACGACTGAGTTTTTGAATATATGTACAAAATCACCACACAATTATTATTTGTTCTACGTGTTTTCTGGTTTTCATTACTGACAGACAAATAACCAACTTTTCATACAAAAATGCTTCAATTATAATGATTAAAGACAAAAGTGCAGTAGAAACGCTTTAACGTATTATGATATAAATTTTCCTATAAACCTCCTTTTAATATGTGTGAACGTTTGTTAGTAATGGACGGAAACTTCACACTTTTCACTCGGAAATTGACAACCGAGTTTACGTTTATATGTACAAAATCACCACTGAATCATTATTTGTTGTACATGTTTTCATGTTTTTCGTCCCAAACGTCTTATTTTGAGAAATTTAACAATATTTGGCGTCAATATTTTCAAGTATAAATGATTTTCGTTACTTTTGACTTATAAAATACATTTTTTTCATACAAAAATGCTAGAAATATAATGAATCAAGATAAAAGTGCAGTAGAAACGCATTTTCGTTGATTTTGAAAAAAAAACTTCAAATCCACATCTTAATATGTATGAACGTTTGTTAGAAATGGACGGAAACTTCACACTTTTCACTGGACAATCTGCCATTGACGACCGAGTTTACGAATATGTGTACAAAATCACCACCGAATCATTATTTGCTCTACATGTTTTCATATTTTGGTCCCAAACGTCTAATTTTGAGAAATTTCAATATGTTACGTCCATATTTTCAAGAATAAATGAATTTCGTTACTGTTGACATACAAAAAAACAACTTTTCATACAAAAATGCTTGAATTATAGTGAATCAAGGCTAAAGTGTAGTGTAGAAACGCATTAACCTTGATTATGAAATAAAAATTCAAAACCTCATCTTAATATGTATGAACCTTTGTTAGTAATGGACGAAAACTTCACAATTTTCCCTCGAAATGTACAAAGTCACCACCGAATCATTATTTGTTCTACATGTTGTCATGTTTTTCGTCCCAAACGTCTATTTTTGAGAAATTTCAATATTTTACGTCAATATTTTCAAGAATGAATGAATTTCGTTACTGTTGACATACTAAAAACCAACTTTTCATAGAAAAATGCTTGAATTATAATGAATAAAGACAAAAGTGTAGTAGAAACGCTTTAAAGTATTATGATATAAATTTTCAAAACCTTCTTTTAATATGTATGAACGTTTGTTAGTAATGGACGGAAACTTCACACTTTTCACTCGGAAATCTGGCATTGACGACCGAGTTTACGAATATGTGTACAAAATCACCACACAATTATTATTTGTTTTTCATGTTTTCATATTTTTCGTCCCAAACGTCCAATTGTCCTTTGTTCCTCTTCGTTATCCTTGAAATAATCAATTTCTGTTTTTTCTTTATTATTCGATAGATATGTAATTTTTTTTTACTAAAATTTAAACGTTTGTTTGTAAAATCTGTCATGGATAGAAATAGTTTTTATCTAAGATGAGCTGGACGGTTAATTGGAAGAAGTTGCTCTTTATTTTTATTTTTTTTTGTTTATTAATTTTATTATAACTTACATACACAAGTTTAACATAATTATATAAAAATCTTAGATAAATTATATACACAACAATAATACATATACAAAGCTTCAGCAGACATGAAATACAGTGGCAAAAATATAAAAGTTATATTATTTATAGTTAAAGCAATTAACATTGTGGAGGTTTAAAGACATTGTTATTTGTTTTATCAAACACTTTTTATTCCATTTAATGTTACTTTATTTATGTTACATAAAGTGGAATCAACAGTGTTTGACAAAACAAATTTCAATATAAAACTTAGTTAATACAAAAAATATACTGGGCTGAAACAACTGATTTCTTAAACAACTAAGAAAACTTAAAATGATTTCTTTTAAAACAGTATCGGAAATGTTGAATATGTCAATATCCGCGGCTTTGTTTGGAAGGGACATCCCGTGATACAGTGGTAGAGCACATGGCAGGTAAGTTCTACTTATTGGTAGTTTAAACGGGCGAATATTCATGTACCTCGAATAGTTGTCAGAAACATAAAACTGTATTATTTACAACATAGTAGTAGGATTAGGTGTAGCTCTCGTCAGCAACTTGACGATATAACAAGAGACTCTCACATCCCTCCTCACGCTGAGATTATTCCAACATACCAAGTATTCCAACATACCAAGAAGGAATCTTGTAGGATAGAGTCAACGAATCCGAGAGTAACGAATCTAACTTGCTCCACATTCTAAGTTGCTATAAACCTGCACATTATAGATGTAACTGAAAACCTATCCCACCCCAGATGAGTTCGTATCACTAACCCTGCAATGAGCCCGGCATATTTACCATGTTAAACCGCATATGAATAATAAAAGAAAGTCTTGCATATGGATGAAACCCTTCTATTTTAGGTGTCATTGACAATGGAACCCGCTTCTCATGTGGATTAATCAATACAATTTGTACATGGCAATTCGCAACTCACCGAATTCTCATAAAATATTAGATTACATTGACCCCTTCAATATGCGAAAACATATAAATGCAAAAAAACCTGTTCTGATAAATGACAAGACATTTATAGACAGCGCTTTCAAATGACACTTCAAAGAAACAGGAAAGCGTTTCATTGTCGCTCTTGTTTATGTAACGCTAAGAAAGTATTAGAAAAAGAGTGCTTAAACTCCTTTTGAAATGCTGCTTGGGGACTTTTGGAGAATTAGTAGAATTGATGTGGTAACTCATAATAGAAATTCATGCCAATCCGTTCGAAATACAATATTATTAAGGTTTTGCTTGTGGAAAAAGACCCGATATACGTAAGTCGAAATAATGCTGTAGAAATGCGTACACTGGGAAGTGGTGTAACAACGTATGATGGAATATGGAATCAAGTAATTAAGGGCTGTTAACTTAAGGCTGATGAGTTGAGTAAGATGAAGAAATACATTCTGAGATGGTTTGGCCATGTAGAACAAATTAATGAAGAAATACTAAACAAATATATTTTTCAAACGTTGGTGGAAGACATACGAAAATATATTAGGGGAAGTAAAGGGTCTGTCAAATTGAGCGGTTTTTTTAATAATTTTTTTTCACCCTTGAATAAAACACACAATAATTGGCTTTGATTTCAAAAAACTTTTTTTTTGGTCATTGAAGTATATATAATGTATGCCATTTAAACACAATAAACAATATCCGCCAAATGTCCACCTCTTGCAGCTCCACAGATGTCCACTCTTTTGTCAAAAATTTCGATGACATTTTGGCATAATTGCGGTTCTAACTCACCAATGACGCAAATAATTTCGTCCTTCAGCTCAGGGATTGATTGGGGGTCATTTTTATAAACCTGGATTTTCACGTAAGCCCAGAAAAAAACAGTCCAACGGTGTCAGATCACATGATTTTGTTGGCCAATTAACATCACCGTTTCCGGAGGTTACATATAAATTCAATAATTCTTATAAATTCTTATATATCTTATAAAATATTTTCCCCATACATTTGTTTACAGTTTGTTTATTGATGATTTGAGAATGTACAGAAAAATAAAAAAAATAAAAAAATTTAAGATGTTATCAGCTGATAACAGCTGTTATATCTTGTAAAAAAGGGAGTGAGATGATTGGAATGCTTTCGTAAATTTGAAACTAAAATCATACGCAGTTTCTTAATAAAAAATAATGTCGTTATAGTTTGTACCAAGGAGAAAAAAAAAATTAGTAAAATGGGTGCTGTCTGAAAAAAAATTCTCAATATTTTTACCCTTTTTTTTTCATATATATTTTTTTTTTCAAATAGTAAAAAATAAGTTTTCAATTTTCCAAGATAGAAACGATAGAAAAATATCTATCAAAGTTTCATACCAAATTTGAAGGCAGTTAAGAAAAACGCGTTTAAAGTTTTGAGATTATTTTCTGTGTCATTCCGGTGCGGCGTAATTGCTGCCTCATTTATAGCTATAACTTTGTAAATATTGAGAATTTTTAAATTTTCTTTTGAGAACATATTCTTAACGTGTTCCCCGCGGGAAGCACAAACGCCTGTGATCTGACGACAATCCAAGTTTCAAATCACAAATACTTAAAAAAAAATGACACAAAACCGGAATAAAAATTAAACTAAAATTTAAAATAAACTTTATTCTAGCGACATCTCTGAAAACCTTGTCAAATAATATATTAGTTTATGAGATATTGTTGAATAAACACAGCGCCGAATTTTTTTGGTTTCTCAATATTTCCAGCATTAACGACCTGTCGCGCGGATCGAGTCCTGCGATGAGTCTCTCTTACGTAAATAAACATTACTAAGTTTCTCTTACGTAAATAAACATGACTAGTGCTATATGCATTTGATTGGGTGAGTGTCATGAAGCATTGATTTGATCGTAGCATTCCTTTGTTTATTTTACGTAATGTTTAGTTTATCTCCTTTATTTAATGAGTCTCCTTAAGAGTAATGACTATTATTTATTATCAGAAAGTTACTTTAGTGTCATGTCTACTTGGTGTTGTAATCAAATATCAGTGGTTCTAAACAAAATATATGTTTAAACTTAGATATTAAAAAATGCTGAAATTGTGCCGCGCACAGGATTCGTGGAATTTGATTTTTAACGCGGTGAACAGGTTAAAGGTCTAAACTTTAAGAATATGCAAAAGAAAACGATTTTTTTTCCAATTTCTAGAGTAGAATACCTCCTTAGTAGAATAGTAGAAAACAACAGTCGCAGACGTCATGTACAGGTAATAAGTTATCAGACGTACAGGTAATAAGTTATCAGACGTACAGGTAATAAGTTATCAGACGTACAGGTAATAAGTTATCAGACGCACGCTTACTTACTGGGAACCTTTGTTATGTAGACTATCTGAAAGTGAACTCGAAATCCCCGAATGAAAGTTAAAACAACGAAAATATATAACTGATGGTGTCGAAACCGATTTTTTAAAGTTGTCTATTCACCAACTCACTGATCATCTGAATAAAACGGAGGAACTCGCAATTCAATAGTGATTTTATATCATGTGTTTATTATGAACACAGTACACTTTTCGACATTGCATTTATTTCTTAAGTCCCCGAGTGAAAGTTAAGAGATACTTATATAAAATAATGTTTTCGAAACCAAGATTTTTTGAGTAGTTGATTCACAAACCCAATGACCATCTGAATAGAAGGGAGGAACTCTCTATTTGAAAGTGATTTTATATCATGTGATTGTTATATATGTACACAGCACATTTTTCGATATTTGGGTTACCAAATATTACAACTTTTTTTTTTAAATACTGCTTTATTTATACGGAAAAAAGGTGAATGCCTTTTTAATATGATATATGCAATGAATATTCATATGTTTCATAACCGTTATGTCTTACTGAATTTTGCCAAATATATGCATGATATTTTTTATAATCCCAACTATATAATTAAAGCGAGAATAATTGAGTTTATTAGATCTTCGCTGCTCTTCCGTATTTAAAACAAAGTATATATCCGAATTAAAACCATATTTTCAGTCATAATAATGCTCTTTGTAATCGTCATTAGAATTATTTCTGCATTTTCTTATTTATTTGGGGTCTGTATGGGAAAAGTATACCAAACGATTGTCAGACCCGCACTCCTCTATGGCTCCGAATGCTGGACGATGTATAACTCTTACTCTAGGCAACTAGAAACTGCTGAAATGCGCATGCTATGCTGGTCAGCTGGTGTGTCCCTAAGAGACGAAATAAAAAGCTCACGCATTCGTGGAAGCCTAGGTGTTACAGACATCAACAGTAAGATGGAGGAGAGGTGATTGATATGGTATGGGCACGTTGGACGCAGAGCACCCGATTACATTGTGAACCAGGCAATTCATGGGTGGTGCAAAAAGATAACCTGATGCAGAGGCACGGCCTGGGGGACGTAGTCCGGGACAGAAGAGCATACAACCTGAGGACGAGGAGAGCTGACCCCAACAGTCTTCGCAGACAGTGAGTTGGGATGGAGCCAGGGAGAAGATTTGGGGTCTGTATGATGAGTCGGCTCTCTCCATCGTAATCTGTTCAAAGCCATATCTGGTTAGATTACTAAGGTTGATGCTTTCCTTCCAAAGCGTCTTTGAAGGACCTTACTTTATTTGAGGGTATTAAGATACTTATGACTTCGGTCATATCTATCATTTAAAAAAAGAGAAAAAGAGAACATGCCAGTGTGCTCCGATCGTCTCACTTTGCGGTGTGCCATCGGATCCATTACCAAGATGTGGCTGTTGAGTTTGCTGGTGTGCAACGCGATACTCAGCAACGATGAACGGCTTCTTCCATTCTTTTGAGATACTTTCATTCCCAGTGTTTGATTTCCGACATATTTACCTGTTTTTCTTTATGACATTTCCATACCATATAAGTTAAGTACCTCGCAACAAAATTAAAGTAACCTTTAGAGTACTTCTTCCGTTTGAAAACCAAATGGTGCTCAAAACGTTGTTTAATTCATTGATCCGTAGCAAACTAGACAGCAATGCTTGCAATTGAAGCCCGCTGAGGGCGCAGAACTCACTCATGGTGGAAAGGTGCAAATAAAATATCTACGATATCTCTATATGAGTGAGTTTGGTGTCTATCCATGACTTTATCCTACTCAGTTTCTGTTGGGCATGCTCGGGTATAACTCCTTGAGCGGAAGAAGGGATCTGCGTCTCCTGGTATACGTTGTCAAACTCGTTCGAGGAGTTGTGAGCTGTACACATTATGTTTCTGTCAAGGAACCTTTATTTGTTTGTTTGAATTAATCTGAGGCGGTATTTGTGAATTTGTTTATTTTTCTGCCAACTATTTATTTTCGGTTTTTTTCTTCTTCTTCTTATTCTACATGTGCAAGGGTGTGGGCTGAAAAACATCTGGTGTCCCTGTGGCTGGGCTCGCCTTATATTGGTGGGCCGAGGGTATGTTAATGAGCCCAGACCTTTTGATAGCTTCTGTCTTTAATGTATTCTCTGCAATTTATGTGTTTTTGAAGTGTTATTTAAATATATTATGTACATACGAGTACTATGTTGCTGTGGCTGGGCTCGCCCTATATTGGTGGGCCGAGGGTATGTTGATGAGCCCAGACCTTTTGATAGCTTCTGTCTTTAATGTATTCTCTGCAATTTATGTGTTTTTGAAGTGTTATTTAAATATATTATGTACATACGAGTACTATGTTGCTGTCAATAAATCTATATTAATTTATTTATTCAGAGGTAAAAGATACGTTACCAAAAAATTGACTGTCGGAAGTAGGACATAACAAAAAAAATTACAACAAATTAGTCAATATTGTATTCTCTTTCAGTATTTACAACTTCTTGCCAACGTTCTACAAGTTTTTCAATGCCTGTGCGATAACAACCTTCCGGTCTTGACTCGAGGAATTCGTCCAACCATGTCCGCGATTCGACGTCATTATTGAACGAAAAACCATCGACGAGCTGTTCTTTCATTCATAAAATCTTCACCGTACACTTTGCAAATATCGCGAGCAGCTTTGGCAGTTTTATTCCCTCGATTGAACGCGAACAGAAGGAGGTGTCGAAAATATTCACTTTCGTCTACTTGACATTCCATTTTGAAGGCTTGTTATCAAATAAAATAATATATGTAACGTAAAAGCAAACACAATTTCTTGTAGAGCAGAATAATTGCCTTTCGAATGATTTAAGATGACGGTATACAGTCATGTGACTACAATTCATCTGCTTGACCTTTTGATAGCTTCTGTCTTTAATGTATTATCTGCAATTGATGTGTTTTTGAAGTGTTATTTAAATATATTATGTACATACTATGTTGCTGTCAATAAATCTATATTTATTTATTTATTCAGAGGTAAACGATACGTTATCAAAAAATTGATTATCAGAAGTAGGAAGGTTACAATAATTTTCTTTTTTATCTAAAACGTCTGCTCTTTTCTTACCACAATAAATCAAGATCCAACTGGTTTCAGATTTGAGGTCTAAATATTTTTTTTAATAACGTATAATATAAATTAATTCATAAATCAATGCAAGTAATATTGTTCGCTTTTAATTATGCGCAGTCATAGAAGAAAGCTCCCATAATTTAGAGCATAATATCGCTTAAATTAAGACCGTGAAATTTGAAAGTCAGCTTAATCCAAATATCCATTATGTTTGTTATCTCGGATAATGCTCTCTTGTTGTGCATAAATAATTTCAACAAGTATTGTTACGCCAAAATTGTATAAGGAACAGAGCAATACACTTTCTCAATTAAAACCGGAGACTTGAAAATGTAGTTATCCACTTTACGAAGAATGTTATTGGTATAATATCTACGGCAAATTAAATAAAAAATAATTAAAATAAAATGAAAAATTGTATAACACCGTCAAGACAGTAGACTCTCCTGAAGAGCGATCCAAACCCACTATCATTGTATAACACCGTCAAGACAGTAGACTCTCCTGAAGAGCGATTCAAACCCACTATTATTGTATAACACCGTCAAGACAGTAGACTCTGCTGAAGAGCGATCCAAACCCACTATCATTGTACAACACCGTCAAGACAGTAGACTCTCCTGAAGAACGATTCAAACCCACTATTATTGTATAACACCGTCAAGACAGTAGACTCTCCTGAAGAGCGATTCAAACCCACTATTATTGTATAACACCGTCAAGACAGTAGACTCTGCTGAAGAGCGATCCAAACCAAATATTATTGTATAACACCGTCAAGACAGTAGACTGTCCTGAAGAGCGATCCAAGCCCACTGACATTGTATAACACCGTCAATACAGTAAACTCTCCCGATAAGTGATCTAAACCCACTATTATTATATAAAACCGTCAAGACAGTAGACTCTCCTGAAGAGCGATCCCCAAACCCACTATTATTACATGGCACCGTCAAGACAGTAGACTCTCCTGAAGAGCGGATCCAAACCCACTATTATTGTATAACACCGTCAAGACAGTAGACTCTCCTGAAAAGCGATCCCAACCCACTACTATTATATAATACCGTCAAGACTGCAGACTCTCCTGAAGAGTGATCTAAGCCCACTTTTATTGACAGATTAAAATTATTTCAAAATAAATATATGTTGAGTATAAGGATAATATGGGCCTGATAAGTCAGACACTTTCCTGCATACGTTAAGAAAAACATTGTGTATATTATTATTATTATAAGCACAAGCTCCCGAAGCATTATCTGTTGCCTGACTAGTCCACCTACAGTATTAGCTGGGACGACCAAGGTCTGAGTGAATTTGATGGAATACAAGTAGCCTGAACAAGTGAACTTGTTTTTGCTAAATAATTAGTGTAAGAATTGTTATCTAGTTATGAGTAGTATGTAGGTGTTAATTATTTCTGAGATCTCATATATTAAGATTGAATAAATAAAATAAAATGATATGTAGGAAAATAAGATGAAGTAAGTGCATAAATGATAACATATAATGTAAGATTAGTTAAGTAATAAATGTGTATATAGGTATAGCCTTGACAAATGTTTGTACAATAATTTACTTTGTTTAATAAAAAATAAAAAAAAAGCGTAATAATAATAATATATGTACGTTATTATAATATTAATAATTATATTATTATTATATTATTGTATAAATAATTATAATATAATTAATTAATCACATAATATAATGACATTATTGATGATGGTAATATAATAATAATTAAATAATTATTTAAAATAATTAATAATAACATAAAAAATATTAATATATTCAAGTATATTATATTATTAATTAAATAACTATTTATTATTAAAATTATTATTATTTAAAATTAAAAATATTATTAATATTAAAAATAAAACAACATATTTTTTTTTATTTAATTAAGATAGATTTTCTTGAATTAAATTACACATCACCATTTCATAATAAATAAAAAAAATCGTTAACATGTGGAAAAAAGCAATGCAATAAAATCAACTTTTCCTAGGAGTAAATAAATTGAAGCCGATATATTCTCGTTGTGAAGTGAAGTGTTTTGGGCCAGTCAGGATAGTGCCCAAATTTCTGGGAATTGACCGTGCCGACTCGTATCCGGACCCTGTGGCTCTCATATATATTGTCCCTTCAACATATGTTGCCGAGGTCCATACACCAGTACGTTACCGCCCTATCTCATTTTATTGTATAACGTTCATTCTAATTACGAGTACTTTTTCTATTATATTATTTAAAATTCCGTTCTGAACGGGAACGAGGATTCTTTCTATTATATTATTTAAAATGTCGTTTGAAATGTTAATTTTAGTGCTTAACTTTTAACTATTAACACACATGGTGGTTCTAAGAACAAAAGTCCCGAAATCCTCGGGAACAAACTCGAGCCGCATCATGGACGCCAAGTCACGTGCCACCCCCATGAGGAAGAATTCCGCCCTCTCCTGTCCTGGTGTAGCTGCAAACACCAGCACCAGCAACTCCAGTGCGTGGATCACTCCACGCAATGGAGCTAAACAATCAACTCCAGTCCCGGCTCAACCGCTACCGAACCAAAACCGATTCGAGGCACTTCCGGAGGTCGGAGACGCCCCTGGAACACCTGGCTTCCGAGCGCCAGTAAAGAGGATTACCTCGAAGATCCCACCGGTAATTATTACCTTAGGGGACAAAACACATGGCCAGATAATAAATCTGGCCAAATCTTTTACAAAGGCGGGCATCACGCTCTCCTACAGAGGCAGAGACCGTGCAGCTGTCAACTGCTCAACGCTGGAGGACCACAAAACTCTCGTGGCTGGCCTGAGAGAGACCCAGGCACCCTTCCACACGTTCACCGCGGAGGTGGAGCGCAGCAAGCGATCCGTCATCAGGGGCCTCCCAGAGCTCCCGGTAGAGGACATCGCGGCTGATCTGGCCGCCCAAGGGTACAAGCCTCTCCGAGTTTTCAGGATGAAGACCAAGGGTGCCCCGCTCTATACGGTACTCTTCCCAAATGCCACAAACATTGAGGCTCTTCGGACGGAAGTGACAGTGATTAACTACTGTCGCGTCCGCCTGGAGAAATACAAGAACGGTGGCAGGGTAGGCACCCAGTGCTACCGCTGTCAAAACTTTGGTCACGCATCGGCGAACTGTAACCACACAGTCCGATGCGTGAAGTGCCTGATGGCGCATGCCACTACCGACTGCCCCAAGAAAGAGCGGGACACCCCTGCGGCCTGCTGTAACTGCGAGGGTGCTCATCCGGCCAACTATGGTGGTTGCCCCCGCCGCCAACAATACATATCCAGCCTACATAAGAGACGCAGCGTACCGGCTCCCCGGATGGACCATCGCTCGTGGAGCCAGGTAGCCAGCGGTACTCCAGCCTCACCACCTCACCTACCAGCCTCTCCTATAGCCCCCCTTTCTACTCAAACATTCCACCCTCATCGTGCTCAGCCCCTGCCCCCGCCCCCGATTAACACGTTCACAAACAGAGAGAGTGAGTTACTCGCCATCATGCGCCTTGTCATCGGAGCCCGGAGCAGGCTCGCTTCTTGCACCACTAAGCTCGAGAAGACTATGATCTACCTCGAGATCATTGAGCAGCTCGTAGGATAAGCGTGATGACGAGTTTCTCTGGAATGAAAGTGCTCTGCTGGAATGCTTACAGCATGCAGCAGAAGATCGAGGAGCTGATGCTGTTGGTGAACAATTCAGGTATAGATATTGTGCTTATAACGGAAACTTGGTTAAAACCTGTATCTCGTGTGAGAGGCACCGGTGGCTTCACCATCTATAGATCGGATCGCGTTTCCGGTAGAGGTGGAGGCACCGCGATCCTCATCCGAGACACTATCCATCATACCCAACTCCTCACGCCCGCCCTGACAAACTTGGAGGCTACTGCCATCAGCCTCAAGGTTGACAGGGAGACAGTCACAATTGTGGCAGCATATTGTACCGGCTATCGTTCACTTCTGGAAAAGGACATCGAGGCAGTGCTGGCCTTGGGGCCCAAGGTCATCATGGCCGGGGACTTCAATGCCAAGCACCGTTACTGGAACTGCTTGAGAGCTAACCCGAACGGAACGACGCTGTACAATTATATGGAAAACCACAACTGTCAAATACTCTATCCAAATCAACATACCTGTTTCACCAACCCCCGTAGCCCTTCTACACTGGACATTGCCGTAGTCAAAAACTACCCTAACATCTCTGGCTTGACTGCTCTAGAAGCTCTCTCGTCAGACCACCTCCCAGTCTACTTCACATTGGGAGTGAGGCCGATTGCTAGCCTCAGGGAGCAGTACGACTACGCCAATGCTGACTGGAAGGGTTACAAAGCCTACCTCCACAACCAGCTCTGCCTATCACCAGAAACTCTGGTGAGCCCACAGGACATTGATACCGCGATAGATACCATCTCCACCTTCATTCATAATGCCCGTGATGAAAATGTTCCCCTCAAAATTGTCACTCCATACAAAATAACTCTTACTCCTCATATCAAACTCCTTATATCTCTAAAAAACAAACAAAGACAGACCTACAGACGTACACTAGACAAACGTGACAAAACACTTCTAAACGTCCTCCAAGATGAAATCAAAAAAGAAATCCGCCTACTTAAAAACCAGCTATGGCAGAGAAAATTGGCAGCTCTAGAACCGGGTAACGGTACTCTCTGGCGAGTCGTCAAGGGTATCAAGTGCTCGTCTCAAAGCATACCACCTCTGCGCACAGCCTCAGGGTTGGCTGTTTCTGGCAGTGACAAGGCTAATGCCTTGGCGGACGCTTATGAGAATACGTACTCAATCACTTCCGACCTTGGAAATGTTGATGTCAATAAAGCTGTCGAGGATACTCTCACCAGCTTTGCTTACTCCCCGACCAACCAAAACGAGGTGCAACTTTGCACCCCGTCCGAAATTGGTCGTATCCTTGACAGACTTAAAACACGAAAAGCACCCGGTCCCGACAATATACACAATAGCCTTCTTAAACAGTTACCACTCAAAGCGAGGATTTTTCTTACTAAAATAATAAATGCCTCACTCCTTAATGGCTATTTTCCGAGTATTTGGAAAGTAGCCAACATTGTTCCTATCCACAAGCCAAATAAACCTACCGAAAATCCAACTAGCTACAGGCCCATCAGCCTTCTTCCAGGTCTTGGCAAGATCCTTGAGAGAGTGGTTGCCTCAAGGCTAGTGTTCCATCACGAATCCAATAATACATTCCCTCATGAGCAATTTGGATTTAGAACAAGACACAACACGGTCCAGCAACTTACCCGTGTCGTGGAAGACGTGTCGATGGGCTTCAATAGGAACAGAAGTACTGGCATGGTACTGCTGGACCTTGAGAAGGCTTTTGATACTGTCTGGCATGATGGCCTTCTTCACAAACTTCTCCTCACTGGCACTCCACTCTATCTCGTGAAACTACTTCAATCCTACCTTTCCAATAGAAGTTTCACAGTCACCACTCATCATTCTACGTCATCCGCCAGGCCCATCCCTATGGGTGTCCCCCAAGGCAGTATACTTGGACCATGTCTATTTAACATTTACACACACGACATTCCTACTCCCCCAAACTGTAAACTCGCACTCTTTGCTGACGATGCGGCATGCTACGCATCGTCACTCAAGGTGGATCGAGCTGGTCGCCGTCTTCAGATTGCTCTTGAGATCCTTGAGAAATACTACCAGGACTGGAGGCTCAAAATCAATGACGCCAAAACTGAGGCCATCATGTTCTCCCGAAAAATCAAGGAAAGAGTGCCGTCGATGCCCTTATTCATCGGTGGTTGCCTGGTTGAGTGGCAGGAAGTGGTTAAATACCTCGGCCTGCACCTTGACCGGCGACTGACGTGGAAAACCTATTTGAATACCATCAGACAGAAGGGTCACAAGGGCATAGGGGCTATCAGTTCGATATTTCATCGACGCAGCTTCCTTTCACCCAAAAATAAGCTCCTCCTCTATAAAACCCTTATTCGTCCTATCTTGACCTATGCTGCACCCGTTTGGGGTAGTGTGAGCAACACGGATCACCTGAAACTCCAGAGAGTGCAGAACAAGGCATTCAAGATATCTTTTAACACCCATCCCAGAACAAATCTTACCCGACTTCACGCTGAACAGCGAGAAGAAACCCTACAACACCACATTCTCGCTTGGACCGTGAAGTTCTATAAAAACCAACAAAATCACAGAAATCCCTTAGTCGCTGCCCTGGGGGCTTACGAGAGTAAATCCGACCTACCCTTCCGTTATAAGCACAAGCTCCCGAAGCATTATCTGTTGCCTGACTAGTCCACCTTCAGTATTAGCTGGGACGACCAAGGTCTGAGTGAATGTGATGGAATACAAGTAGCCTGAACGAGTGGACTTGTTTTTGCTGAATAATTAGTGTAAGAATTGTTATCTAGTTATAAGTAGTATGTAGGTGTTAATTATTTCTAAGATCTCATATATTAAGATTGAATAAATAAAATAAAATGATATGTAGGAAAATAAGATTAAATAAGTTCATAAATTATAACATATAATTAAGATTAGTTAAGTAATAAATTTGTACATAGGTATAGCCTCGACAAATGTTTGTATAATAATTTACTTGTTTAATAAAAAAAAAAAAAAAAAAGAAGTTTTACTTCTACAACGCGAGAGTCTCACGCATCTGTTTTTTTTATTTATAATGCGGAAAACTCTTTTTTTTTTAACCTGGCGAGTTTATTGCCATGTGACAATCTCTTCTAACCAACCAGAAATATATTTTATAGGCCCTAAGTGTTAACCAGACTGGAATCCTATTTAAAAAAAATCTGAGTTCCAGCGAGGATCGACCTCGTAACCTCCGGATCGGCAGATAAGTGTCTTACCACCAGGCCACGGAGGTCGAAATTGACTCTCAAATGTAATTTTAAAAAATCGCGATAAAAATGTTTTGAGAACCGCTTATATAGAATATTTAAATATTCAGGTACTTACAAATAAATCAAAACGTTAAATATAATATATAGCATTAAAATCAATAATACTGCTCCGACACATCAACTGACAGCTGAATATAAAAAAATTGTAAATCCTTAATCACTATTTTTATTTATTCAACACTACATTATTTATTGATACTTGAAATAATTTCAAATTTATGATAGGGCACTCCTCATTTTATTAATGAAAGTGAAAATAACGTGACATCTTTTATTACAAATGACAACTATAAATATTATTATTGACAATGACATGCTAATTGTGCGACATCTGTTTTTAGATTTAACTTTTTTTTTACTTCGAATTTAACTTCAGAGCGTTCTAAATATATCTAGTAATTATTATAATAATAATCTTACAAATTATTTTTGCATATCTTAATTTTAAAATTTCAATATTGAAACATATTGAATGTTTCGTAAATAATCCTCAATCGTTTTTGGAAGGTCGATAATATATTGGGTGTTAACATAAGTTGTGTCGGTTTTTTTTTTCAATTTAAAAATGAGCACCAAAAGTAAAACAAAATGGTAAAAGTTATACGTCATTCGAAAGAAAATTTTCGGCTTTACAAGATATTGTGTTTGCTTTTACGTTATATATATTATTTTATTTGATTACAAGCCTTCAAAATTGAACGTCAAGTAGACGAAAGTGAGCATTTTCAACACCTCCCCTTCTGTTCGCATTCAATCGGGGAAATAAAGCTGCCAAAGCCGCTCGCGATATTTGCGAAGTGTACGGTGAAGATGCTATGAATGAAAGGACACCTCGTCGATGGTTTTTGTGTTTCAAACACGGTAATTTCGACCTGAAAGACATGGAGCGTACCCGGACGACCAGTGGACTTCGATGAAGACCGCAGAAACCATATTATTCATGAAGATCCCCTTCAAACCACCGTAGAATTGGCTGAGCAGATGAATTGTAGTCACATGACTGTATATCGCCATCTTAAATCATTCGAAAGAAAATTTCCTGCTCTACAAGATATTGTTTTTGCTTTTACGTTACATATATTATTTTATTTGATTACAAGCCTTCAAAATGGAACGTCAAGTAGACGAAAGTGAGCATTTTCGACACCTCCTTTTCTGTTCACGTTCAATCGAGGAAATAAAGCTGCTCGCGATATTTGCGAAGTGTACAGTGAAGATGCTATGAATGAAAGGACAGCTCGTCGATGGTTTTTGCGTTTCAAAGACGGTAATTTCGACCTGAAAGACATGAAGCGTACCCGGACGACCAGTAGACTTCGATGTAGACTGATTAAACCATATCATTCATGAAGATCCCCTTCAAACATTTTTCATAACTATTTTTTTTTATCAACTTTTTCAAACCATTTTTCATCACCAGTAATGATGCGGTAAAGGAACCTTTGCTTGTGGCCATGCGTAGCTCGATGACGCGCGAGCAAACCAGCAAAAATTGTCAAACGTTGATTTTTGTCGTTTTCACTCAAAACACGTGGAACCCGAGCGCCGAACTCCTGGACTTTTCCCATTGATTTAAGATGGCGGTATATGTGATAACAATTCATCTGCTCAGCTAATTCTACCGTGGTTTGAAGGGGCTTCCCTCGATTGAATGCGAACAGAAGTGGGTGTCGAAAATGCTCACTTTCGTCTACTTGACGTTCCATTTTGAAGGCTTGTAATCAAATAAAATAATATACATAACGTAAAAGCAAATACAATATCTTGTAGAGCTTAAAATTTTCTTTCGAATGACGTATAACACTTACCATTTTGTTTTACTTTTGGTGCTCATTTTTAAATTGGAAAAAAACGTACACAACTTATGTTAACACCCAATATAGTAATTTAGATATAATTAATTTCAAGGATATTCTATATATATTCTATAAGAACACGACAAGACGGTAGCCTACATACAGGAGATAACACTTTATATTTTTTTTAGTATGGTAATTTTTCAGAAAGCAATATCGATAACCGTTTCACAAATTGGTATCAAACACGCACGCCGCTTTATTGCATCAATGAGCGTGTGTATCAACACCTCGACTATTATCAATAGAGGATGTTTCACGATTCATTTTAGATTATATTTGCAACAACATTTAAAAAAGCACGTGACTTATTGGAACTGTGCGTGTTTTATTTTAACACGCACAGTACCCGCCTTATTATAGTTCAGAAAATGTAGGATGAGTCCTGTGACAGCTCACAAATTTGTCCCAACACAACCTTGTAACGATGTTCAGTAATTTTAATTATTTTATCAACTTTAATATAAGCCTCAATTCTAATAAATAGCAAGTTATTTAGGTAAATACATTACAAAAGGTTGTATTGGGGCAAATTTGTGAGCTGTCACAGGACTCATCCTACATTTTCCGAACTATAGGCGGGTAATGTGTACTACTAGTTACACATCACAGGGCAGGAAGGGTTAAAAAAAACTTGGCGGTGTACTCCTATCGTCTCATTCGGTGTGTCATCGAATCCAATACAGTGATATGGGCGGTGAGTTTGCTGGTGTTCAAATCACTCATTTAAAAGAAGAAGAAAAAACTCCACGGCACAACTTTGTTTTCCAATTGAGATGACGTTGAAATGGTGAGATGATCCTCGACTACAAACAAGGTCCAGCAACAAAAACAGCAATGTCAAGTGGTTTATATCTCTTACTATTGTTCGGAAATTCTACGATGAGTCATGTGACAGCTCACAAATTGGCCACAATACAACCTTGTAACGATGTTCAGTAATTTCAATTATTTTATCAACTTTAATATAAGCCTCAATTCTAATAAATAGCAAGTTATTTAGGTAAATACATTACAAAAGGTTGTATTGGGGCAAATTTGTGAACTGTCACAGGACTCATCCTACATTTTCCGAACTATAGACGGGTACTGAACGTGCCAAATTCTTATTTAAAACAAATTGTCACAGGGTGTCTCGCTAGTATTCTAGCGAGACACCCCTGTGACAATTTGTTTTAAATAAGGGTCTGTTATTTATTTATCTCTTTATTGATTTATAGCCGATTTCAACAATTGGTGAAAGAAAGGTTTTAAAGGGCATTTAGGTGAGTTAACTTTTCCCTTCCTGTGCTAAAAAAATTCCGGTTCCGGTGATGTGTACGTTCTGTTGCTGTGTATTCAATACAATGTAAAAAGGAGTGATTTAAAATCGGAAAAATAAGACAATTCATAGCCAATCGCTTAAATTATTATAGTTAAATTTGAAGTCAAAAGTGATAATAATTGAAATTTAATTGCTGAAAATATGAAAAAAAACATCGACCGACGTTCACAAACGGGCGAAGAGACCACCTCAAATGGATGTCCGAGAGCTACTGAAGCGAGAGAAGCGAGCGAACTGAGATTCTATTTCTTGCGTTCCCATATACCGAAGTAGAGTGAGAGTGAGACGTGAATTTCGTCGCTTCCCTCACCCATAGCGGTTTTTTAGAATTAATATACCTACGTCACACACTGGCACACGTTTGATTGTATTGGTGAATTTATTTCTGATTTTCACAAAATATCTCTGATGTGGCCGATTAGTGCTAATTATTAATCATATTATTTTTTTCATTCAATGTGTAAATGTATTACGGAGGAGTTCCTATAATCTGAACCCTGTATTTATTATATTTATAGAGATATTAAAGTTTTTTAGAAGCAATGTGTACTAGTTACACATCACAGGGATGGAAGGGTTAAGAAATATTTGAGTAAGTTAAAAAATTGTGCTATTTAGGTAATATTTTTTCTGATGATGGAAGAGTTATGAGGGGTATCAAACGGCGTGTAACGATAGGAAATTAGGTTAATGGGGTACTAAAATAAATATACTTGAACTGGACAGTATCAAAATCTGGTAATATAATAGCCCGCAAAAGTCTTTTTAAGTATCATTTTTGATGAATGGGAACGTAAAAAAATGAAAAAGATTTATAGATTATGTAGAAATGCGTGCTATCATCAGAAAAAAATCATGAGGCGACAATGACAATGAAGTCATTAGGAATGCATGTGACCTTAAGTCTCATATGTTAAGTAAGATGAAGAAGAGTGATCTGAAATGGTTTGGGCATTTGTCACAAATGAATGAAGAAAGACTGGCAAAACAAATATGAGTGGAGGAAGTTGTAGAAGAAAAGTGAATGATATTTTGAAAGAAGAAAAGGTAAGAACTAGAAAAAAATCGCAAGGAACTGCATAAGAAGTGAAATATGTGTATCGAGATGCAAAAAGTCTGGCGCTATATCATCTCTGTGTTCCCCAATAGGAAATGGCGTGATTATATGCATGTATTTTAATCAAATATGTATAAACAGGGACATATATAATGCATAAGCATAAAGCTACTGTTTTTATAAACAAGCAATTAATAAAGGTTAAAAGTAATCGGTGACTAATTAATTTTGAAATATGTAAAAAGTGTTTATTTTCAATTTATTCATATATTCGTAGAAAGGTCTAGTGAAATTAATACCAATGTCAAATGGGCCTCTCCCATAATTTTTTTATATTGATTCTAAATTTTAAAAAAAATCATCATATCGGTTTTATTGAATTCATGTTCATTAAACAAATCGTGTTTATATAATTTTTATTTATTTAACACTTTTATTGCAAATACAATCTGGCGGGCTTATTATCGGGCGGCAATCTCTTCCAACCAACCAGACAAAAGTAAATGAAGCAAATTACATGATTCCATAAATCATTCAAATGACTATCAATCCCCATGAAATTCATAAACATATACGTGAGCATATGCCCACGAACCCGACAAAGATGGACAATCACCCGAACATTATTTTTCTTGTAAAGTGATGGTTAAGGAAGGGATGGTGGAGAGGAGAGGAAAAATCAGGAACGAAACACGTTATTTTACTGACTAGAAATTAAAAGTTTTTTTTTCAGTCGCTTCTTAAAGCATGCCAAGGACGGAGCGAGTCTTCTATTGGTTTGTAATTGATTCCAAAGTCTCACTACATGGACAGTAAAGGACGACGTTAAAAAAGAGGAGCGGTGAACTGGAAAGGCTATTTAAACAATCTCTCTTTGAGCGTAGCGCTAATCCATGATTGGAAAGACGCTGAGAATTTTCGACGAGATATGAGGGGGTGGCGGGACAATTAAGGATATTAAACAATAGAGATATTATGTGAATTTGGCGTATATTTTTAACATTTATGTTAACTAGTTCAATGCCTTGTGGTATGAAGTTACATGTTCGTACTTTAGAAGTTGAAAATAAAATATAATGCACGTTTACAAAGAGAATATAAATTCGACGATGTCATAAAAAGACAAAATATGAGCAAAAAACTCTATAAAAATAACAAATTTAACGGTTTTTTTGTGATATAAAGTTAGATTTTGTATTTGTTCTTTTTAGTAAATAAATTATGATTTTTAGTTAACACACGTGAAAAGCCGTTTGACTTCCAACAGGACTTCTTAGTTAAAGAACCAGCAGGTCTACGGCCACTAAGCATAAAAACTAAACATGATTTGGGAAAAGAACACATTTTAAAGAATTATTGAAGTGTATTCCTTAAAATTGTCTTTATAACAGAGTTATTAAATTGCACTGATTTTTAAAAACGATATTTTAAAATATGTTCACAATGAATCACCACACACCACAACACATTCACGGTTCACTACCAACACATAACACCACATTTTATACATCTTAATTTGCTGTTCACCTGGCGTAACTGTAGAACGAACTTATTTACGTAAAAGGAAAAATAAGTAAAAAATAAAACTTATTTTATATTTTTGTATTCACCACAGGTTTATTTTAGGTTTACAACCGGTTTCGAAGACCATCGTCTTCATCGTCAGGTGAAGATAAACTAAATTGTTAAAAGTATATTTCCTGTACAAGTGTACATAATATAATATAAGAGGGATGAGGTAGGGAAAGTTAATGTTTCCAATTTAAAATCCCCCCCTCTAATTTGGAAACTGGATATTCAGACTTGACTTGCCTTAAAGATTCACTTTCATTTTCCCCGCCCCATTCACCATTGTATCACATCTGTCTCCACTTGTCTTCCCCTACCTCATCCCTCATACCTATCCCTCTTATATTATAATATTTATACTTGTACAGGAAATATATTTTTAACAATTTAGTTTATCTTCACCTGACGATGAAGACGGTAGTCTTCGAAACCGGTTGTAAACCTAAAATAAACTTGTGGTGAATACAAAAATATAAAATAAGTTTTTTAGTTAATCAAAACAATTACCACAAACCTATCCTTTCCCGATTCCCAAAAAGATCCAAAAATTTCCAATAAATATCTTAACAGTCAGAACTTATCCGATGAAGGAGTAAGGTGTCCTACCATCGGACCGAAACTCCGAACAAGCTATCCATCACTTGTAGTAGTTACTTATTTTTTTATTTTACGTAAAACATGGCACCACAAAGTGAAACTATAGTCCTTTCTAAGATTAAACAAATATATTAGTTTCGTTTAAGAGAGAATTGAAAAAAATATTTTCTAGCATTTCTCAGTTTATCATTTTATTCTAATTTTCTTTCCTTTTCTTCCTTATCGTTGATCGAATTTCTTTTCTTTAGTGCTAAAAAAATTGATAGAGATTTACTTAAATTTAAACATATGTTTTTTTTTTGTAAAATTTGTCATGGATTTAAATAGTTTAACGTATTCAAGATGACTAAATGGTTGAAATAAATTGCTGTATTGCAATAAACCTGCCAGGTTTACAATTTTCAACCTTGTAAATAAAAGAAAATATATTGTTTATAGTTAAGGCATTAACGTTGTGGAGGTTAAAAGACATTGTAATTTATTTTATGAAACACTGTTTATTCAACTTTTTGTAACGGTATAACCCTACCGGTTTCAAGGCTTTCACCTCATCTTCAGGGGAGCACAAACAAGATTCTGAACTTTTTATATATTTTCGCCTTTTTTGCCGTACTAGCATTTAATATATTGTTTATAGTTAAGGCATTAACGTTGCGGAGGTTTAAATACATTGTACTCGTAATTTATTTTATCAAACACTGTTTATTCCAATTTTTGTAACGGTATAACCCTACCGATTTCAAGGCTTTCACCTCATCTTCAGTGGTCTTGTTTAAGCTCCCCTGAAGATGAGGTGAAAACCTTGAAACCGATAGGGTTATACCGTTACAAAAAGTGGAATAAACAGTGTTTGATAAAATACATTACAAAAAAGAAAATAAATAAAAATCACGATAATATTTTTTGTGTTCACTTCTTGTGTTAATATTTCGAAAATCGTTAGGCAGGGATGCGCCCATTCAGACATAACTATTTGAATAATGCTGTGTTTTTTATAAAAAATATTATAAAAATCATAATAATAAATTGTTTACTCATTGAATATTGATTTCTTTATGAAATTAATATTCAAAAACTTTCAATGTTTTAACATAAATATTTATATTTCTAATCAAATATATATTTATTTTGCTTTCATTGACGTTGTTTTCTCCATTTTGAAGGCCATGATCGAAATGTCTTACTTTCTTTAGAGATATTTAATTAGAGATAGTAATGGTTGCGCCATTATATATAAATAGAAATGGCAACATTATGGAAGGCTGAATGTTTTTGTTCACCAAAAGATTGGAGTATATCCGGCTGCATCTACTCACCCCTTTCTGCCTCCAAGAAGAGCAAAGGGGAGAAAGTACAGTCACAATTAAGCCATAAAGGTAGTATTAAAAGTACGTATTTATGTGACTACAGGATACGGGCTTAAGGGGATATTCTACTATAGAAATTTGAAAAAAAGTTTAGACCTTTAAACATACTATATGTTCTCAAAAGAAAATAAAAAAAATCTCAATATTTACGAAGTTATAGCTATAAATGAGGCAGCAATTACGGCGCACCGCTATGACTCGGACAATAATCTCAAAACTTGAAACGCGTTTTTCTCGAAACTACTTTTTTCGACTTGGTCGACATAAAATCTCAAGTTTTATCCAACCAATTGCCTTCAAATTTAGTACAAATCTTTAATAAATAGTTTTCTATCGTCCCTACCTTGTAAAATTCAAAATAATAAAGTTAAAAAAATGGTAAAAATGGATTTTTTTTACCTTGGAAAATTAAAAAAAAATTTTTTTACTATTTTTAAAAAAATTTAATATTTGAAAAAAAAGGGGAAAAAATTGAATTTTTTTCAGACAGCCGCCATTTTACATTTTTTTGGTACCAACGATAACAACATTATTTTGAATAAGAAACTGTCTATAATTTTTGTTTTTAATTTATGAAAAGGCTTCAATCATGTCGACCAGCTTACCCACTTTTTTTACAAGATACTGTAAACAGCTGATAAAATCTTGAATTTAAACTTTTATTTTTCGAAAATTTTTCGTACATTCTCAAATCATCAATAAACAAACTGTAAATAAAAGAACAAGAAAAATATTTTTAGTTTTTTTTTATTAAGTATGAAAAAACGCCCGAAATTCACGCCTCTAGAGTAGAATATCCCCTTAAGCAGTTAGGTCGGTATGCTTACAGAGTGTGTAGGACCATACGAGTATGTAAAGGATGCTAATTAAACCGAAATATATTCACAGATGGTACAACAGTAGAAAACGTAATCTCTTAAATCACTGGCATCAATGACGTAACAGGTGGGACACACGTAAAATATTTGTCAATCACCTGTAGAACTTTTCCCTTTCTCTCTTTCTGAAATGTACTTAGAGGAGCAAAATACAAATTACTGCACCTGATCATCCAAGGCAAAATAGAAGACCGAAAAGGTGTTGGCAGGTGGCAAATCTCCTGGCTCCGCAATATACGTGATTGGACTGGCATAAGGGCCGGGCGTTGGAATTTTTTTTCGGGCTGCCGGGGACAAAGATGTCTACCTCTCAGGTGGTAGTCAACGTCGGGGGGACCTGACATGACACTGGGAAGAAGAAGACAAGATAAATTGTTTTTAATAAATAAATCAAGTAAACTGTTGTACAATGGTTCTTCTTAAAATATGGCGAAGATTGATATAACTTGTCCAAGCCGTTTCCTTTATGATCGAAATTGATCGCCTTTTTTATATTTTTTATATCATATTTTTTGAGCAGATTTGTCCGGTCTCCGCGGGCAGCCAAGCCGGCATGGCATCGGAAGTGGGAACGGGACAGCCGCCGCAAGGACTGCTTTCGGAACCACTTTCTAAAAGTGGAACGTCTGCGTTTCTGCGCACTCTCTTGAGCAAGATGCCATATGCCCTCGGGATAAATGCATCTTACAGAGTCGAAGTCAATTATTTAACAAATTATACTTTTATAGTTTATTAACAATTCAATTTGCTTCTAATTTGCCATATTTTTTACTACCTCCGTAGCCCAGTTTGTTTTCAGTTTGGATTCCAATTAAAACCTTATAAACATTTTTCATTTAGGGGAGGTTGTTACGTGGCGGTGATTTTATAAGGCTGTGATGTGTGCAAAGAAAGTGCTATAAAGGCGGCCCTCGACTTTCGGACATAATTGTTTCCAGAAAATGTATGCGAATGTTGAATGTTTGAAAGTAGAGGGATGTAAAAAAACATCAAAAATTCTATTTTAAAATATTTCTTTATCAATAATATATTAAAAATATTTATTTATCAATATACCTAATTAAGTTAACGAGGCGTGTTTAATTGCTTTCAGGTGTTTTCTTTATAAACTTGTCGAGTTAGTTGAATATTTATTTTCTTGATAAAGAGTTGTATAACATACTGCGTCTTTCTTAATCGCCCTACGTACTTGAGATATACATTATTCATTGAGATCGCATTCTTCCACGGTAGTCACAAATTTGACAAGATGCATGAAGGCTTCATTCATATTTTTGATTGTCAAAGCCTTGACGATTTTATCAGCTTCTTCTTCCTTACTTTCATTGTGTATTTCATTTAACTCTTGTTGCTCGATTATGTTAAGTATTCATTTGACAGAGGTACTGAGTGAGATTCAATCAACTCATTAACATCATTAGGTTAACTATTTCATCTGTGATAGTTTCCGGAGTTTCTTCAGAATTTATAAAATCACTCATCATTTGTGGGCATAATTGTTTCCAAGAACCTTTCATTGTTGACTCTTTTATTTCAGTACACGAGTCTCCAATATTGTTTATTGCGTTTCATATATTATATGTATTCCAAAAAAGTGGGAGCGACTGCATGGAAGCGAACAACTTTTGCATTATCGACAAAAATCTTTAAAAACTTGAATTTTACAAATGTGCGAAAAAGCGAATTGTGCGAAAGTCGAGGTCCGCCTGTATATCATTCGTTCGAGTTATAATAAACGCAACATTGCGTTTATACACGCATTTATACACGTGTGTATATCATTAGCTCTTATCATAAATATATTATTACGTAATTGTCTAGACTGAACTTTTAACTCAGACAAGGTAATGCTTTTACTGAGCTAGAATCATGCATTATTTTGTATACTTCTCTAGCAAGAACAATTTTGGATTATAATTCAGTAATATGGCCAACTTAGAGTCCACGCGGCGTAAGGAAAGAACTGTGACTGTATTGTACTATAGCGTAGGTACACAGAGCGTGTGATTGTGTTAGTCAACGCATATGTGTTGATTGGTCAGTTTCTAGTATTAGTGTGTCATCGTGTCAAAAAATAGTGTCACCATGATCGAAAGGTATGTTGGTTCTAGAAATATACAGTTTACATTGAATACAGTGGATCAATTAGTAATAGAAAAAGTTTCTTTGATAAACTCTGAAAAGGGAAGCAGAATATGTAGCCATGTGAAAGGCATAGAGTTGGAATATTGGGAAAGAGAAATCATGTTTGACCATATATGTGAAAACCTTTTTTTTTTCGTAATAAGTTTAAGTGAAGCAAGTGATAGTGATTTATCATCAGACTGAGAAGTTGTCTTTCATAGCCTGTTGCCTTTTCATAGCCTGTTGAGTTGATACCTTGGCATAGGAAGCATGTTCTATCAGTTGTCTTTTCATAGGTCTTTTAAAATTAGATATGATACTTTGCACCGATGGGCTTTGGATTGGGACATGACAGGTGCATATAAGGGCTCTAGATATAAATCAATCCAACAATCTGTCCCTTTGAAACAATGATTTAATATAATAATAACAAATAAGATGGTAATGTCTGTCATGTGTCGTTTGCGGACGGGCCACTGCGTGGTGGTATTTACCGTTACATAATGGGTATTGTGAAGAATCCTGGCTTCGAGTGTGATCTGAATGATGAAACTATAGACCATGTATTTTTCGGTTTTCCTTTGCTAGACAAATTTGATTTACTAAAAGCCATATCTTCACCGCATCCAGTGAAATTTGCGTTTCTTCTTTCTTCGTGGAGCTTTTCCACTTATAGATCAATTGTTAAATTTTCGAAGTTTAATCAGTTGAGACTTTAAATTGTCTAAAGGGTCATTTAAAAAAAACAGATACGTGAAACTCTCGCGCGGTAGAAGTGAAACTTCTTAGCTTAGGAAAAGAGTATTTTATGCATTGCTTTTTTTCCATTTGTTAACGGTTTTTTGTTTGTTTTTAAGGTTTAGGAAAAACTTGAATCAAATTCCACATGGTTATATGGAATTTGATTCAAGAAAACCTCTCATAATTAAATAAAAAAAATATATTCATTTTTATTTTTAATAATAAATAATAATCATTTCAATAATAAATAATAATTTAAATAATAATATTGTATAATACACTTAATAATATTAAATTTATATTTTTTAATATTAAATATATTATTATTTTGATGTTATTATTAACTATTAAATAAATTATATTTAAATAATTATTTATTTATTATTACATTATTTTTATTATATTATTAATAATATATTATTAATAATAAATTATTAATAATATTATATTGTTAATTAATTATATTATAATTAATTGTAATATAAAAATAATATAATTATTAATAGTATTATAGCATATATATTATTATAATGATATATTTAATATAAATTATATATAAAATTAATATGAAAATAAATATAGAATAATTTAGTATTTTTATATTATTTTATTATTGAATGATAAAAAATACTATATAACAAAAAAAAAATTTTTTTATAATAAATGATAATAATTTTAATAATAATATAACACACTTAATTATATTAAAATAATATTAATTATTATTCATAATAAATAATTGTTAATATTTTAAAATAATGAATAATAATTTATTGATAAATAAAATATTTAATAGTAACATAATACACCGTTTCACTTTTCGTGACGTTCAGGCCAATTTGCCCTACCGCGCCTATAGAAGATTCACTTCAAAAATAGCTTTATTTTATTGACTCGTATAATTGCACAATTACTTGTATTTAGTGAGACAAATCATCCTAGTTTAGATGGATTGCTATTTTAAAAAGAGCACAATGTAAAATTATTTTTCATTATTCTTTATACCAAAAAAGTCATTTAACCGTTGACATAAAATAAATAATCCAATTCATACCGTATTAAATACAACTGTAACTTATGTATAAAACACTACAAAAAAGACACCAGTCTGGCCCTGGCAGTAGCATAACATCATTGCAACAATATTTTTAAATAAATAAATAAATTAATTGCTCTTCATAACAAGATCAACTGAGATGGATGCAATACTTAATATGGAGCAAATATAATTGAATAAAGTAACTCAATTACTTATGAACGATCTTAACGATACAATTCATAACAATGACAAACTAAATCCATTGAACTTCTTCTCCCTGGCCCCATCCCAACTCAGACCAATTGTACTCGTATTATATTATTAATAAATTATCATTAATTATTTTAATATTATTAATTACTTATTATTAATATTATTAAGTGTATTATTATTAAAACTATTATTTATTATTAAAGTTATTATTATTTCTCATTATAAATAAAAACCATAACATTTTTTGTTATATATTATTTTTATATTAATATTGTTGTATCAACATTTATAAATTTTATTTTATATTAAATTATTATATTTTATTTTATTTTATATTTATTTTTATTTAATATATAATTTATATTTAATGTATAATTATAATAATGTATGTCATATATGTTATTATAATATTAATAATTATATTATTATAATATCATAATTAATTATAATATAATAAATAAATAATATAATACATAAATATTATTAGTAATGTATTATTAATAATATAATAAAAATTATATTACAATAAATAAATAATTAATTTTATAATTAATAATAACATGAAACTATGAATATATTTAATATTAAAAAATATAAATTTAATATTATTAAGTGTATTATATTATAATAAAAATTATTATTTATTATTAAAATGAATATTATTTATTCTTAAAAATAAAATAAAAAATATTTTTTTATTTAATTTTCTAGAATTAAATTCCACATAACCATTTCCTAATCCTAAAAAAAAACGTAAACAAATGGAAAAAAAATCAATGCATAAAATCAACTTTTCCTAGGAGCTAAGAAGTTTCACTTCTACCGCGCGAGAGTTGCAAGCATCTGTTTTTTTTTTGTAACTTTTCTACTACAAAATTTAGTTTAGTTTAGCGTCAGTGTATCGTTTATGATTTTAACTTATACACGTGTATGATAAACAACTTAAGCTCGTGATTACGCTATTCTATAAAATAATGACATATAAATATAGGAGATTTAATAAAAACAGTGAATCGATAAATGTTTCACTAATCCTGAAACTCCATGAGTGGGTAAAACACTTTTCTACATACAGTTGGTTTTGGGTTTGATTTTATTAGTAACATAAAAACCCAGTCTGATCTTTTTCATATAAGTTTTTTTGACAGACGTAGAACATATTTTGAGACGAGGCAAAAAACACTGGTGACCCAATATGGAAAAAAATGGGTAATGCAAAAGTTGTCTTTGTGACAATGCGTGAAATACTCACTGGCAGCCTGATGCCTGGAGGACTTTTAAAGATGAAAGGAAAATGTGATAGAGCTGATAGATAAAAGGAAAATGTGATGGCGTGGAATGGTCAGCCTCTTAGTGTTAGAGATATAGGTAGCATGTGCTGCTTTAGGAAGCACATCAAGACAGTCCTTCTTGGAAGGTCTTATCAAAATTTATGATTAAAAGAGTATATAGTATAAACACTACTTGCAAATTTAACACTACACCTAACGTCGAGTTTGTTACTACTACATATCGGTAGATCTAAAATATGATAACATAATTCTTTATATTTTCTTGGTAAATTTTCTACACCTTTTTAAATATTTTTTTTCTAAACATCTGCAGATGCGATGACCGCAGCTTCTGGCTTCCTGCGATTAGACTACATATTTATGTTTATTTTGTAAAAGTTTTCATCTATCAATTCAATTTTGTTCAAGTCTCGAATTAGAGCGTCCTTAAGGAGACTTTGCACGGCGTTATATAAATTGTCGTATTAATATTATTCCTATTAGAACTGTGAATCATACGTCGAAAGAGGTTGTTGGGATAATCTGAGGTCCTGTGAGGTGAGAGGTGCATGGACGTTCACCTGCACTCTGCCTCATTGCATCAATCTTTTCTGGCGTACGTTGGCTACGTTGTCGCCCAGACTTTGCTTTATCTTCCAGGCGAGGGGATCCTCGACTACGACGCCCGGCAATGATGATGATGATATAAACCTTTTGAAATTAAATGACCGTTAATGTCTTTTCAATAATTTACTTTATTCAAGGCTTCTGAATAAACATTAAAAACAACAGGAGAGTATATGCCTCTTTGCTGAACTCCACAACATATTTATATGTCGGGCATCAACTCGTCAACTATCTTAACTGCAGCTTTCTGATGCCAGAAAAGATTATTTATAATTATTAGATCTATCTAATCCAGACCTTAGTCAATCAAGATTCACTTGAGTTTATGATATTGTACCGATTTGAATATATCAACATCTTGAAACGGATGAATAAATATAGAGAATTATTATCTAACATCAAAAGGAGAAAGTTGAAGTATTTTGGATATAAAATACGAGAAGAAACACGTGAAATCCTTCAATTGATATTGTATGGTAAATTTCAAGACAAAAAAAGCGAAAAGATGATATTTCTTCTGGCTGAAGAACCCACGGAAGTGGTTTTAATGTAGTACTATATCTTTGTAGACCTCGACCCAGAAACCGAAGTCAAGTGCAGAATTGAATCGTCTCGTGCGGTTTTTAATAAAATGAGAAGCGTATTCTGCGATGATAATCTACACTTGAAACTTCGACAACGGTTAGTCAAATGCAACGTTTGGTCAGTGTTATTGTATGGAGTGGAATAATTGATCCTCAAAGTTAGTAGTATGAATCGACTGGAAGCATTCGATATGTGGATGCACCGGAGAATGCTACGTATACCCTGGATGGATATGGTTAGCAACACGAGGGTTCTTCAAAGAACCAAAGTTGATCGAGTTGCTGACTAATATTAAAATCCGAACAGTGTCCTATTTGGGGCATGTGCTTAGGAGGACCAAAGTACAAATTACTGCACCTGATCATCCAAGGCAAAATAGAGGATCGAAGAGGTGTTGGCAGGAAGCAAATCTTCTGGCTCCGCAATATACGTGATTGGACTGGTATAAGGAGCGTTGGGGATCTTTTTCGGGCTGACGGGGACAAAGATGCCTACTCTCAGGTGATATTTAACGTTGGGGGGACCTGGCATGACACTGAGAAGAAGAAGATATCTTTGTTAAGATATCATGGCTCAAAGTCATCGTTGTCGTTGTTTGTGGCTCTTAGTCGAGGATACCCTCGCCATTCCAACATCAATGTACTCGTAGTTGGAAAGCGAAACAGTGGCGTGAAGCTTTTTTTTTTAAGTGAACAAATCATTGCAGACCAGTAAACGCACCGACATCATCGCTGTACTGAATCCGATAGCATACCAAAGTGAGACGACCAGAGCACACCGGAACGTCTTTTATTAAGTGTAGACATGACCGCAGTTGCAGGTATCCTTATATACCCTCGAGGACTAGATGGAAATAATGCCTGTGTCATTTGAGGGGTAGTGAGGAATTCGAGCCGGTGACCTTTCGCATCGAAGTCCAGTGCGTTACTGCGTGGTCATACGCCTCTGATATTTGGATAAATATACGAGTGATAAATTATGTATACATATTGAAGGAAGAGAAAGGTGGTATTAATACCAACGAAAAATGATGTATACATATTGAAGCAAGAGAAAGGTGGTATTAATACCAACGAAAAATATTTTTATGAAATCATATTCCTCAGTAGAACAGAAGGTAAGGTAAGGACGACATCCGTGTCCTGGTGGTAAGACACTTGTCTGCCGATCCGGAGGTTGCGTGTGCGATCGCCGCTGGAATCTAGATTTTTTTAAATAGGATTCCAGTCTGGTTAACTAAGGGCGTATAAAACATATTTCTGGTTGATTGGAAGAGATTGCCACATGACAATTAACTCGCCAGGTTAAAAAAAAGGTAACAAAGATTGTAAACATTAGTTTTATAAATCTTCATAAAATTCACGAAACTTGATCTTAAAAAATGTTAATAAAAACTCGTCGAGTATATTTGAGAAAAAGTGTGAAATTCCTTTACATCGTCGTTTGTAAAAAAAAATCAATCTCACATTCGTAATGGTCTGAATGGGGAGTGGGAATTAGTTTTTTTATTTTGTTTTTTCATTCGACTTTTAAATTCACTGATCAAAAATAAATATATCGGTCTCAATATAATATGTTGTATACAAAATGACTTGTACTTCATGTAAAATACTGAAAGATGTGTTATCGATAGGCGAGCAAAAAGGTTATTTGAACATAATGAAGCGATATAAAAAATAACAAAGGCTTGTATAACTAAATCAACAGTGAGAACGAGATGCGATAGCCAACATTGAGAGGATATGAAATATTTGATACACCGTTTCTATTTAAGAGGATGGTATTCAAGTTGTTGGGGATTTAGATATTCTGACAATTTTGTATGTATATTTGTTTATGTTATTAATAGTAAAGGCATTAAAACTGTATCCAAGTTGTTGGGGATTTAGATATTCTGACAATTTTGTATGTATATTTCTTTATGTTATAAATAGTAAAGGCATTAAAACTGTATCCAAGTTGTTGGGGATTTAGATATTCTGACAATTTTGTATGTATATTTTGTTTATGTTATTAATAGTAAAGGCTTTAAAACTATATGCTAGTTATTGGGTATTTAGATATTCTGACAATTTTGTATGCATATTTTTTTATGTTATTAATAGTAAAGGCATTAAAACTGTATCCAAGTTCTTGGTGATTTAGATATTCTGACAATTTTGTATGCATATTTTGTTTGTGTCATTAATAGTCAAGGCATTGAAACTGTATCCAAGTTGTTAGGGATTTAGATATTCTGACAATTTTGTATGTATATTTTGTTTATGTTATTAATAGTAAAGGCATTAAAACTGTATCCAAGTTGTTGGGGATTTAGATATTCTGACAATTGCGTATGTGTATTTTTTATGTTATTAATAGTTAATGCATTAAAACCGTATCCAAGTTGTTGGGGATTTAGATATTCTGACAATTGTGTATGTATATTTTGTTTATGTTATTAATAGTAAAGGCATTAAAACTGTATCCAAGTTGTTTGGGATTTAGATATTCTGACAATTGCGTATGTGTATTTTGTTTATGTTATTAATAGTTAATGCATTAAAACCGTATCCAAGTTGTTGGGGATTTAGATATTCTGACAATTGTGTATGTATATTTTGTTTATGTTATTAATAGTAAAGGCATTAAAACTGTATCCAAGTTGTTTGGGATTTAGATATTCTGACAATTGCGTATGTGTATTTTGTTTATGTTTTTAATAGTTAATGCATTAAAACCGTATCCAAGTTGTTGGGGATTTAGATATTCTGACAATTGTGTATGTATATTTTGTTTATGTTATTAATAGTAAAGGCATTAAAAATGTATCCAAGTTGTTGGGGATTTAGATATTCTGACAATTGTGTATGTTTATTTTGTTTATGTTATTAATAGTAAAGGCATTAAAACTGTATCCAAGTTGTTGGGGATTTAGATATTCTGATAATTGCGTATGTGTATTTTGTTTATGTTATTAATAGTTAATGCATTAAAACCGTATCCAAGTTGTTAGGGATTTAGATATTCTGACAATTGTGTATGTATATTTTGTTTATGTTATTAATAGTAAAGGCATTAAAACTGTATCCAAGTTGTTGGGGATTTATATATTGTGACAATTTTGTTAGTATATTTTGTTTATGTTATTAATTAATAGTAAAGTCATTAAAACTGTGGAGGTTTAACGAAATTCAAGCGCCTGAGTCTTCTTTGTGCACCCTGATGACGAGGTTAAAACCTTGAAATCGGTAGGGTTATACCGTTATATAAAGCGGAATAAACTGTGTGACTAAAAAAATACGGTATTTTTTTGGTATTAACCTGATCGCATATAAGGTGCAAGACTGGTTACTTGGATATTACTGGGATGTGCAGCAATAGGAAATAAAGTAAATGCGGCACAAAAGCATACAAATTCCATCCGAATAGTTTCAAAATCTGTTGAGAAGATAGTCCACAGCAGTATTTAATACTAAGTATCCTCATCAAGACCTATGTATGGAGTATCTTGATGTACGGCTGCGAGACATGGTGCCTATCCGAAAGAGGTAGACGAAGACTAGAGGCTTTTGAGATGTGGTCCTATAGAAGACTATTAGGAGTTTCCTGGAGAGATCGCATCACAAATGAAGAGGTTCTCCAACGAATCGAAGGAGGAAGGCACCTGCTCAGGATCCTGTCCGAAAGGCGTGCAAGATGGATCGGTCATATAATACGACAAGAGGGCCTCTCGCATGCCATAATGGAGGGTATGACCGAGGGGACAAACTCTAGGGGACGCCCACGCCGAGAGTACCTGGAGGACCTGTTGGTGGACGTGCGCTGCTCAACATATACAGACTTAAAAAGAACCGCACAGGACAGGGGGGAATGGAGGAGAAGAGTTCAAATTGCTGCAAACCAGTCTTAGGACTGCAACCACGGAAGGAAGGATCCCGATACCGTGTTTTAACGCTATAAACTAGATTTGTGTTGAGTCCCGGTCCTGCGTTTTCACATGATCGATACATTTTACGAAAAAGGACATTACTTAAATCTAACAAATATTTTTGTAAACAATTCTACCTTTAAACGACACCCTCCTGATTTCTGATTTTAATATGGACAATACCCTAGATAATGAAGATATGCATGAATTAGTTTATGCTGAATTAATTAATACTGACCCTCTCTCCTCTCTGCTTTACTTGACATGGAGACCGCGTAATGGTATGTAAGCATGTATTTATATTAACATTCTGCTCTCCCATTTAATTTAAAATTTATTCGGCATTGCCAATTGATAAAATTTTAATAATTCAATTTAATTTCCAGAGGTTTCACTTCTAGACTGATTTTACTTACAACCCTTATGTCAGCTGATTTAATTATTGTAAAGTTTGACCGTAACGTACTTCCCTTATACTTGTATATTAATTAATACTGACCCTCTCTCCTCTCTGCTTAACTTGACATGCAGACCGCGTAATAATATGTTAGCATGTATTTATATCGATATTCTGCTCTCCCCTTTAATTTAAAATTTATTCGGCATTACCATTTAATTAAATTTTAATATTTTAATAATTCAATTTAATTTCCAGAGGTTTCACTTCTAGATTGATTTTACTTACAACCCTTATGTCAGCTGATTTTATTATTGTAAAGTTTGACCGTAGCGTACTTCCCTTATATATTGTATGATCGGCAGTTTTGTAAAAACCTTTTTTTCAACTTTGAATGTTTCCATGCATTAAGTACTATCCGCACTGTATATCAAAGTCGTGTGTTATTAAAGTGAGTTCACACGAGAGAAATCCCATCGGGGCGATACATCAAGCGACAAAAAGCCTTTGTGCGAACTGACAATTGTGCAATAAACAAAATAGAAGCAATAAAATTAAGCAAACATACCATTA
Organism: Odontocerum albicorne; assembly: GCA_949825065.1. Taxonomy (NCBI): domain Eukaryota; kingdom Metazoa; phylum Arthropoda; class Insecta; order Trichoptera; family Odontoceridae; genus Odontocerum; species Odontocerum albicorne. The sequence continues at coordinate 44,933,349 of OX463845.1, read as the reverse complement.
GCACGACAAATGGCGAATTAATCTGATATGGATCGGCCTTATTAGCAGAGGTGTGTCATGGAAACTACTGAAAAGTTGGACTATTGTTTTGCCATATTACGCGTAATTATATAACAAGACAGTAAAATTCCTATTGATGACTTTCAATACATTTATTAACTCTATTGTCATTCTCCTTTCGGTCTGGGGTCATTCTCTTCAGTGTTTATTTATTTATTTAATTAACGACACAACAGTGTCTTTATATACAAATAAACATGTGACAGGTTATACACGTACTTAAAATTATTGACAAATAATACAACTTTATCTTAAACTAACATGAAGATACAAAAAGCAGTAGTAATAATAAATTACAGTCATTGTTTTAAAGTTATTTAATAATCTTTGAGAGTTTTCTGGGAATTTTATGGATATATATTGAGATATAGAACGAATACACATGGCCTCATTAGTAGAACGAGATGCAAGTTGCTTTGCAGAATTAAAACCTTCCTACATGTTGATGCAGGGTTACTCAACTCCAGAGGCAAAGTATTGTCCTTAATGTTTTGTTTATATTATGTTATTTATATTAATAAAGGAGAGCACAAAGTTAGTAGCTATTTCCAAATATTGTTGTGATATTCTGGCGAATACTATATATACTTATATTAAAAATATCTAAATTGTTGCAAAACTCGTTTCCAAGTCTTTGCATACGAATTATAGAGGAGTGGATTTTATAATTAGTATTGCAATATATTGAGCTGTCTTGTGGATCTAGTGGGAATAAGAAATGAAATACTTGCGAGTAGGTGAGGTGCATCAATCACTGAGTGAGTGATTTTGTATAGCAGTACTATATCGGCTGTTTTTCTTCTGTGTTGATCTCTACTTGTCTCCATTTCCATCCAATTTTTTAACTACATCCAAACTTTTTTAGATATTCATGCCTAAGGATTGTCGTTCCATGATGAATTTGGAATTTTTTAATTACGAGTGCACATTAAAACTAAAAAACAAATCCAAACCTTGATTAGAGTCTAATGTGACAAAACTGGTGTTACCTCTCTATGTGCTATATTATATATAAAGTATTGCCTACATTCGTTTCAAATGCACAATGAAATCGATGAAAATATTGATCTGAACGCAATCCAAATGTTCGCATCACTAATACAGATAATTTGAAGAGCAGTTCTTCACAAATTAGATGATTGCAAAGCATACTGTATTACAAATTGAGTACGTAGGAACTTATAAAAACTTACCCTACAAGTGGTAACTTTGATAAATTCATATCATGATGTATAATTTAATTATGAAAGAGGGTGTTAATTTAATTGAATTGATACAGTATAGTAAGGGTTGTCTCACGTGGTTTATAATCGAAATTAATAATAATCAACAATCGGTAAAAGTATCAATCAATTTTTTTATGTTCATATATCCTTATAGTTCGGAAATTCTAGGATGAGTCCTGTGACAGCTCACAAATTTGCCCCAATACAACCTTACGTAATGTATTTACCTAAATATTTTGCAATTTATTAGAATTGAGGCTTATATTAAAGTTGATAAAATAATTAAAATTACTTAACATCGTTACAAGTTTGTATTGGGGCCAATTTGTGAGCTGTCACAGGACTCATCCTAGAATTTCCGAACAATAGTAAGATATAAACCACTTGACATTGCTGTTTTTGTTGCTGGACCTTGTTTGTAGTCGAGGATCCTCTCATCATTTTAACGTCATCTCAATTGTAAAACAAAGCTGTGCCGTGGAGTTTTTTCTTCTTCTTTTAAATGAGTGATTTGAACACCAGCAAACTCACCACCCATATCACTGTATTGGATTTGATGACACACCGAATGAGACGATCAGAGCACACCGCCAAGTTTTTTTAAAATCTTTCTCCCTGTGATGTGTAACTAGTACACATTGCTTCTAAAAACTTTAATATCTCTATAAATATAATGAATACTGGGTTCAGATTTTAGGTATTCCTCCGTAATACATTTTTACGCATTGAATGAAAAAAATAATATTAATAATAATTAGCACTTATCGGCCTCATCAGAGATATTTTGTGAAAATCGGGAATAAATTTACCCATACAATCAAACGTGTGCCAGTGTGTGATGTAGGTATATTAATTCTAAAACAATTGCTATAGGTGAGGAAGTGATGTTATTTACGTCTCACTCTAAGTCTACTTCGGTATATGGGAACGCAAGAAATAGAATCTCAGTTCGCTCGCTTCTCTCGCTTAGTATCCAGCCGGGTTTCGGTAGAGGTAGTCGGTTTGCGCCCGTTTTGTGAACGTTGGCCGATGTTTTTTTTTTCATTTTTTCAGTAATTAAATTTCAATTATTATCATTTTTGTTTTCAAATTTAATTAATTTAAGCGATTGGCTATGAATATTCTTATTTTCCGATTTCAAATTGCTCATTTTTACACATGTATTGATATGTATTGAATACACATCACCGGAACGGGCGGATTTTTTTAGCACAGGAAGGGAAATATTAATGAAACGAAATGTGACTAAATAAAACATTATAAACGTACTCACACAAAACAATAATTTAAAATTTATTAATTTACATACATTGTAATTTAAGTGTACAAAACAATTTCATTCAGAAAAATAAATAAAAGAGGGTAATAAGCGCTCACTAGCGCGTGGTACCTTAAGGCTGCAGCACCATAATCCCAATGATCAAGAAGGCCCTGATCAAAATTATGCAAATTTCAAATTATGTAGTGGCTATGAATGGCTATGAATATTCTTACTTTTTCGATTTTAAATCGCTCATTTTTACATGTGTATTGAATACACAACACCGGAACGCGTGGATATTTTTAGCACAGGAAAGGGAAAGGTTTAATAATATATATGATCGAAATCCTAGACATCCTTTTACCCCTCCCCCAATACTAATCGGAAAAAATGCATGTGTCATTCGAGGTTAGCAGTACAGTGCGGGAATTCAACCGAGGATCTTTTGCATGAAAGTCCAATACGCTACCGCACGGCCACACACCACTTGACATTACATTGTTTTTGTCTATCTTATATTTCACATTCTAAGTACATACAAATAAACCATCACGCCATTTCCCTGTCGGTTTCGGTAAAGAGGAGAGAGCGTCTAACTTTCCTATCCGGACACACATCTCTTGTTTGTTTTACATCCCTATATGTTCTTATACAATTCCTTCAATTTTTCATACTTTTAATATTTAATTCTTTCAAAACATGATTCACTTAATCTAACCATACTTTTTTTGGTCTTTCTTTACCACGTCTTTGTCTCATATTTACACTGTACATTTGTTTTGTCAATCTTTCTTAATTCATTGGTTCCACGTGTCCAAACCATCTCATAGTGCTCTTCTTCATCTTACTTAATAAATCAGCCTTAATTTCACATTAATCCTTTTATCACTTCATTCCGTATTCTGTCAAATATTATCGCCCCATATATTTTTCTCATTGCACGCATTTATTTTAATCCTTTTAGTATTTTAACCGAGTCCACGTTTCCCTCCCATATATTAAAGTTGGTTAGAAAATACTATTGCGGGCAATTATCTTAGCAGCACATAAAGGGTATTTCAAATTGAGTGTTTTTTTTAATTCTTGGATACAGCACAGATGGCGTCGCGAACTTGCCTGGGTGTTGTGACATTTGAACAGAGTAATATGACACTTATACTATAAAAATGGAGTCGTATATAATTCAACAATGCGTTCAAATTGTTGAATTATTTTATGTATTGTAATCTCCGGAATCGGTGAGGTTAATTGGCCACCAAGATCATGTGATCTGAAACCGTTGGACTATTTTCTCTGAGGTTACGTGAAAAGCCAGGTTCGTAAGAATACCCCAAATCAATTTCTGAGCTGACGGACGATATTGTTCGCGTTATTGGTGAGTTAGAACCGCAATTATGCCAAAATGTCATCGATTTTTTTAACAAAAGAGTGGACATCTGTGGAGCTGCAAGAGGTGGACTTTTGGCGGATATTGTTTTTAAATATCATACATTATACTTCAATGACCAATACAAAGTTTTTTGAAGTCAAAGAAATAGTGTGTTTTATTCAAGAATTAAAAAAAAGTTGAATGAAAAAAACCGCTCAATTCGAAAGACCCTTTATATATAATTTTCATGTAAAATAAAAGAGAAACAAATTAAAATAACCTGACATAAATATAAAGCTGGAAGAGCGACAGCTGAGATGGTACGGGCACATAAGACGGAGACTACCAGACCATACTGTAAATCAGGCAATGTCTGTGGATCTTCCTCGACAGCCGTCCAGAAGAAGACCAAAGAACCCCTGGATGACTCAATGCTCCAAAATCCTGCAGAGAAACGGCCTAAATGAAAGCGACACCCAGAACCGAAGAACATACAGCCTGATAACGAGAAGAGCTGACCCCAACAGCCTACCTAGGCAATGAGTTGGGACAGTGCTAGGAAGAAGAAAAGGAAAGGAGAAACCAATTAAAATATTTAATAAGACCTCTGTACTTGAGTGGCTTATTCTGCGTATTACAAAATATTCCTTTTATCAAACAGAATATTGACAAATATTTACATTACTTGTTTTGTTCGACACCATATACGAAATAAAGGATTTTTTGTTTTTAAATACACAATCTCGTATTCTACTTGAACTATAAACCTTCTACTTAATTATTTGCTAAGATAAACGTTATTTGAAGTTTGGTCACGTAATGTGAGCCAACATTCCACCTACATACTTTTAAGAATCAGGCATTTGAGTGATGATTTATTTAAAAGCATGACCGGATTTGTTGTTTTATGGTTACACATAGTTACGCAAAATAAATACAAACTTATCTAGAACACTCATAATTTATTTCTTGAATCTTCGAAAAGACTATAGTTTCACTTTGTGGTGCCATTTTTTAAATTTTTTACTGTTTGAGGATTCTACATATAAACCCAAGTGAATTGCATCTTGACAATTTGGAAATTCTCGAGGTTAAAAAATCTATAAAATTAAGTCTAAATATCATCAATAACCAAACTAATTTTCATAATAGCCCTCTGCTTAGTATGTTTCCAATTTAAAATTCCCCCCCTGTCTTAAAGGTCCACATATTTTTTTCCGCTCCCCATTCACCATTGTATTACATCTCTCCTCACTTCACTCACCCTACCTCACCTCTTTTATATTAGGTTATTTACACTTGTACAGAATATATTTTAGCATTTTAATTTATATTCGCCTGACGAAGAAGACGGTGGTCTTCGAAACTAGTTATTTAACCTGTGGTGAACACAAAATATAAAATAACTTTTTTACTTTATTTTACTTATTTTTTCCTTTTATGTTCTCATAATTTACTTTATATTTTCTCATAATTTACTTTATAATTTATCTCTATAGATATACACAAGAAAGTATTATGGGGCATAAATAGAGGACTTCAGAGTTGTAGGTGGACATTTGCCGATTGTGTAAATGTAGTGGTGGTGTAAGGACCTTCTGCTCTCTCGGACAAGGCAATTGCCCAAGACAAAGTCTGTACAAGCATTAATTTTAATGTCTTTAAAAAAAACGTTATTCCTATTTTTTTGCTTATATTTATTTATTTATTTTACAAATGGCAAGAAATATACATAGTTTGTGAAAAAAACAACAGGTAATTTAATTTGGACAGAATTTTAATGGATCTGGGTTTGTTGCCTTTCATTTGTCGTGTCCCCAGTAAACAATGTTTTTGCCTGTATCTCACTGAGATACAGGCAAATGCACACTTCATTCCGATTTTTGATTATATAAAAAAAACCCGTTGCACATTCTCATCAACCTGACAAACAGTGACACTCAATTACACATGTATACATCACGCAAAATCAAACTCCTCACACTTCATCACTCCAGACAGACCAAAAATATTCACCACACAATGTATCGCACATAATCATACAAATAAAAAAAAAACAAAAATACAAAACAGTAAAAAAACACCACACTCAAGAGCTCACACAAACCTTTTCCACACGTCATTCCTCTTGCAAGCCCAAGTACTCAAACTCCTGTCGCAATAACAACCACGCTCCGATCGACTGCCTAAATTGTTTTCCTCCCTATTCAATATTTATTTTAATTAACGATACAACTGTGTCTTTTACAAACAAATGCATATAGGACAAGTTAGTAAAAATACTTAAAATTGTTGACAAAACTTGTGAAAAATCTTAATCTGACAATAATATAGGGTTTGAACATATTATAAGAACATGTTTGAGGAAAGTCTGCTCTTCAAACAACGCTTTATAAATTGTCCACGAGAAAACGATCGTTAATCCATATAAATATTACTATTTCATTAAATATTACGCACCTCAAATATGAACCTTTTGGTAAGCTATCCATTATTTAAAAGTCTGCAAAGTCACAAAGACTCCTAAAAACCCCTATTTGATTTGAGTTTCCTTTCAGTACTGGCATACTCTTGAAAATACAATAGTCACTATGCCAATAATGCACAAACTCAGTGTGATATTGAAGGCAATGTAAAGCAGTGATATCTTATCACAAATTGGAAGAAAAATGAATGGATAAAGCATCAGATATAAATCGTAGATATCCCTGAGAAGATCGCCATCCAGAGGAGGAACAGTCTAGGGCGCATTTTTAGATGAACCAATGATAGGTGGACCCTGAAAGTGTTGGAGTGTCGATCAAGGACAGGAAAAAGAAGCGTGAGAAGATATTTAGCAAGGTGATATGAAAAAAAATGGTCGATGCAATCAAAAGCAATGTGCCCATGAAATGTGCAACTGGGATGCCTATAACCAACACTGGAGTCAGACGGCTTGATGATGATGATGAAATACGATGATGATGGTAATGACAACGATGTAATCAGCAAGATGAAGTTAGCTTGGTGTAAGCAACGACAAGAAACTGCTGTAATGTATGATAAAATAATGTTCATGAAATGGATTAAAGTGTCCATATTCTTGTACAAAACTTAGTACTGCGCAAAGACTAAATCTCAAGAACTGAGATGTCATGTACTCGAAATGGACATGTGCGATGGATTTCAGATGTGAGTAAAAAACAGATACGTGAGACTCTCGCGCGGTAGAAGTGAAACTTCTTACCTCCTAGGAAAAGTTGATTTTAAGCATTGCTTTTTTTCCATTAAACGATTTTTTTAGGATTAAGAAATGATTATATTAATTTATTAATATAAATAAATTTAATAAGTAATTAATTAAAAATATTTAAAAAATATTTATTGTTTATTATTAATTAATTAATAATTTATGAATTATAATAATTATTCACAGTTAATTAATAATTATTAATATTAATAATAATTATAATTCATTAATATTAATTCAATATTATAATATTAATATTATATTATAAATTAATATTAATATAAATCATTAAATTATTAATTAATATTAATATTAATCATTAAATTATTAATTAATATTAATATTAATCATTGAATTATTAATATTAATTAATATTAATTTTAACATTATTATAAATATTAATTTATATTATAAATGTTAATAATATTAATAATATTATTAATAATAATAATTATTATAAATAATTATTATCATTAATTATTATTGTTAATTAATATTAATAATAAATTAATTATTTATTTATTATATTGTTTTTATTATTTTTTTTTTATAATTTTTAATTGATTAATTATTATTAATTAATTAATTTAATTAAATATTATTTAATTTAATTAAATATAAATATTAATTATTATAAAATAATATTTATATTTTATTTTATTTTTAATAAATAAATAAATTTATTTATTTATTATTCTTTATCAAATTATTAAATTATTTATTTATATTATTAAAAATTATAAATTTATATTTAATATTTATTAAATTTATTTATATATATTAATATAAATAAATATTAAAGATCATTTGAAATATTACCATTAAAGTCGGAGAAGTGAAAGCGTTTCACTTTTCGTGACGTTCGGGCCAATTTGCCCTACCGCGCCTATAGAAGTTTTACTTCAAAAAATATAAAACGAGTATGTAAGATATACTCTCAAAGTTGTCGCTTAAGTAACCGATCTAATAATCATCATCAACACACCATGTCCCTATTTCGACAAAAGCAACAAAAATCATTATCAAAACGATTACATATTTTTTTAAAGCAGAAATATGCAGTAAATTGAAATTAATAGCAGGCTCTATTTATTTTACCAACCAAATCCAATGTTAGTAGTAAGTTCACCAAAAAATCATCGTTAACTGAAATTAATGCTAAAAAACAAAGTACGAGTATAACAAGTAAAATGGAGGTTGCGTACATTTTGAAATTTCTAAGTATATTTTGCATCAACCACGGTTGACACGCTTTACCTATTCCGTTTTTTGCGATTACATTTTAAACAACACATCCGCAAAATGTCCAACGATCATCGGCCTTTTTAATCAAATGCATCTCCAGTATAAAAATAAAAGTCAAACAAAGTGAAACGACCTAGTAAAACAATCTCGTTTCGTTCGTTATACTTCCATGCGAACTTGGGAAGAAATTTGTGAAAAACTTTTACTCCGCACATATATGTATTGTAGTAGTTAGTTGTCTTCTTACGATTAAAGCGGCTTCAAGTTTTGCCATTCTTCACGTCTTGGCACGGCGGTAGCGATGCGGTCAGTATAGTAAAGGCTATGGTAGAGAGTGCGCGCGTCTCTGCATTTTGGCAAATAAAAAGATCGCGCGAGAGTTTTTAACTGACGGAAAGAAAACGAGTTCAAAAATTTAACTGACCGCTTTAAAATTTGGAACAATCATATATCAGCTGTTTTTTTTTTAAATTTCAAATTGTGGTAATAATAAAACATTAATTTTCGTTGTGAATTATAATAAACTTTAAATATATTATGCATTTCAAAATAAGGGCACCCACTTACATCATATATTGAAATACAATAGTTCGTTGAATTTTACAACAATACGAATTATTTGTTGGTACTTTATCTTTACACGTTTTTTCTTATGAAGGTAGGAAAAAAACAAAATTAGAAAAAATATTTTTATTTAATATACAGTATTCATAGTTCGGATCTAACTCGGTTTGATATACTACACGTTCTTTGTAGGCCCACTCGCACTAAAGTGAAAAGGCTGTCCTTATCTGGATGGATTTGTAATGTTTTTTTCCTATTGTGTAGTACTGTTTATATATCAATGTTAAATTTTATTTCTTGTTGTTTTTCTATCTTTGAAAAAGTCATTTATCTGTTGAAATTAAAAAAAAAAAATAAGTTTAAAACATCATTTTTTTTGGACTATTTAATAATTTTTCAATTAATCTAAAACATTTAAAAAATTGTCATTTGTTTGTGTATATACATTTATTTGTCTTTCGTGGCATAGTTGTAAGAAGCGTTCCTCGAATTCGAATCCCGTTAGTACCTAATTTTTTTAAAGCCCAGTTTTCACTTAAGGCCTTGTTAACATTTTTATGGATGGCTAGAAAATATTATCACATTTTAACGAAACCTTCAGATCGCACTGTAAACAACGAAAGTGTAAAACTTTACATTACTAAATATTACAGATTTAATTTGTGTGTTTGAAAGTAAGTGTTAAAGAGTGGAAATTGATGTATTGCTGAAGTATTTGCCAAGAAACACAAAATATTTATTCAGCACAGTAATTGACAGTATGGTATATCGGAGTTACGAACTTCAAAATTATACCATAATGAAATTAATCGATTTTTTTTAACTTAAAATCGATTGCTATCTTTTTTTCAATTTCTCTGTAATTTAACACATAAATACAGTATAACATAGTTTTTCTTCGTATTAATGTGTCGGAAACTAAGAAATTTCTTAATAGAACATACGTCTTTTGAGCAATGAAACTACGTTCCGTATGATTTGCATTTAAAATATATCTTTTAAAAATCCAAATTTAGCAACAATCATGAGTAAATAAAATTAAATAAATAATCTGACAATGTTCACACGAGTAATATGAAAATTCTAATTTAATAAAGAAAGTTTTTAAGAGAAAGAAAAAAAACATTCACTGCACATATTTCATTTCGACGATACACATTTAGAACACAAAAGCGTGGGAGAATTCAAATAAAATGATAGTAATTACTATTTATTCTAATTTCAATTTACCATTATTAATAAAAAATATTTACTTGTACAAATGAGATATTACACTATTGTTATAAACTTTTCAATATGGATCAATGTACGTAATTATACCAAAAAAATGCCCCTATTTTATCTGTTAGGAGATAACTGGGCAAATATCTGGCCGCTTTTTATGGATTCATATGGAACAAAATACTTGAAAACGTAATTTACCCATTCTTCTTCTTCCTAGTCAGGTCCCCCCAACGTTGACTATCACCTGAGAGAAGATATCTTTGTCCCCGGCAGCCCAAAAAAGATCCCCAACGCTCCTTACACCAGTCCAATCCCGTATATTGCGGAGCCAGGAGATTTGCCTCCTGCCAACACCTCTTCGACTCTCTATTTTGCCTTGGATGATCAGGTGCAGTAATTTGTACTTTTCTCCTCTAAGTACATGACCCAAATAGGACACCTTTCGGATTTTAATATTAGTCAGCAACTCTCTATCAACTTTGGCTCTTTGAAGAACCCTTGTGTTGCTGACTATATCCGTCCAGGGTATTCGTAGCATTCTCCGGTGTATCCACATTTCGAATGCTTCCAGTCGGTTCATACTACCAACTTTGAGAGTTCATGATTGCAGTCCATGTAATAACATAGTTTACGCATAAAAAAATATTTTTTGCAAAAACAGGATTAATTAATGAAATTTCAATATTTTAATAAACAATAAAAAATCTTCTCCTATATTGCATATAAACTTCCAAATTTAGTTCATATATTTATATTGAGAGGTAGCTCAAATTAATACAATTTCTGGTTCTTCCTAAGTTATAGATTATGTATGCCTTGAGTATATTCTGTCGTGAACTTGATTAAAACAACTCTTCTTTTGGCAAACTCTCTCCATCAAAAGCGAACCTGATCCACCATGGAATCGTCTAATGATGGATACTTGATTTTAATCATAAAAAAACAGCTTTAATTCAGGTTATCTCTTCGAAATTTGTCGAAAGAACTGATTTTTACTAAAAACCTTCTATACTTTGCGTATGTGATAAGAAAATTAGAAAATGTGTAAAAATAATTATGTACGTAAATATTTTTATTCATATTTTACACCTATCATTATCATCAAAGTATTGAAATATTTTACACCCATCCTTATCCTCAAAGTATTGAAATATTTTACACCCATCCTTATCCTCAAAGTATTGAAATATTTCAGATCAAAATTTAGGCTATTTTTATAGTATTTATTAGTTGACTTATATTCTAATGAATATTGAATTAAACTATTGTTCAAATAGTTTAATAATATATAAGATATTGCCCTTTCTCTTAAAAGAGTCGAAAATAATTCATAAACGTAATTTAATTATCTTAAATATGAACGTTAAAATTGTTTACAGTTGGTGAATATAGACACTTTCTGATGTTATTAAAATTATTGGACATTGTGTTTTTTTTTGTGAAAGTACGTGCAATAGTACTGTACTAGTTTTTTGACTTGAAAAAAAAAACGTTGAAAATTTTGTGAGTGTTTGAAGTACAGAGAAAAAACAACTTTTTTATAAATAAAAAACCCCCTCAAGATGACAATGGATTCTTTCTTCAGGCAAAGACGGCTGTCCGTGCCTAAAAGGTAAGTTTAGTTTAAATTGATTTTAACTTTTTATCAAAATTGTTTAATGTCCAAATCGTAAGATCCGTGTCCAACAATGTAGTTCGTCAGGTATCTTGAAGATGAATATTTAAGTGAATAAACTGTTTTTAGGAATCATACAAACTCCCATTAAAAAACTCTTCATTTTAAGAAAGGTAATCTAAAATAATAACATTTTACCAAATATATACAGTGAAACCCCGTTTTTACATGCCCGGAATTCACGTTTTCCAGCTATTTGCGTTAATTTTTTCCAATCCCGTTTTATTTTAGTACATTTAGTACCCGCTTTTAAGTTTTTATTTCCCACAATTTACGTTTGAAATATTTAAAATGCAAATCAATTTATAAACATATTTAATTAAATGCGCAACGATTTAAAATATTTGGAATGAATATTAGAAAGCAGAAATATGTTGTTTCTATTTATAGACACGTATGCACCTGCAGCGCTCATGCTCAAAGTTACACGAGTCGTGTAATACGATACAATTGGTGGAAAATTTAGCGAATCAGAAGCAGGCAGACTGTATATGTATTTGGTCAATCTATGCTTGTGGGTTAAACGTGTCAGTCGTGTACATACAATTTCAATTGTTAATTGTCGCGTGTTAATTTACATTTTTTTTCATTTCTTTTAATTTTTCGTTGAATCCCTTCAAATAATGTCTCAGCAAAGAAAAATACTATCGATTCAAGAGAAAAGGAAAATTCACGAAAAAGTGAATAAACATGGTTCACGTGTTTCACTCGCGCGTGATTTGGGGATAGCCATTTTACAACTTTGGGTACGATAATAAAAAATCGTGAATCGATTGAAAAAAGTTTTCCGATTTGCGTGATTATCTAAATAAAAAATAATTTTCAATTTTACATTTTTTTTTCTAGCCCCGAATCTACGTTTTCCCTCCAATTATGTTTTTTTTATCAGTCCCTTCAAAAACGAAAAAAAAACGGGGTTTCACTGTACATATACTGTCTGAAAGTATGATGTTCATTGACAAAGATTAATTTTTAAAATCGAGAAAATTGCTTCACATTTTTAAAAGGTATTATTTGCTTAATGATTCATTTTGGCATACATGCATTTTTACTAGTATTTATATAATTTATATTTTACCAGTTTCAATATGAAACATTTCTAAAGATCATGTATTATTTATAAAACAAAATATATGAAACACAGCAAATAAACACTTTAAAATAAATGCCATCCTAAAAGGTCTTAAACAGGAATAAAACAGGAATTCTATAGAAGTAAATGCTCACATTCCATATCCTTTTAATTCCTCACAACTGGCTCAAATATTCGAACACAACTTAAGTAATAAATCATGTTAATTAAGTTTTTATACGAGATGGAAACACTTGTCACGGGGATTGACGTAATTAGTGGAATAATTAATTAGTTGATCATTAAATATTCCATTTAATAAGGTTTCATTTTTATTTTCCAACAAAACCTTCTTTTGCTACGAAATACTTGTCACTATGAATGCTCGTGTAATAATTGCATGTGATTGACCTGCCTTGCAAAGTAATTCCCACAAATATGAATATTTATTGCGAGCAACACCGTAATACGTTGGGTTTACATATCGTGTGTCAGGTATTGAGTTACTTTTTTTATTTTTCAACTGTAATAAAACGTTGCATTAATCTTATAATTTTAGAAAGGGAAGATGGAGAATTTTAATTTAATAATTAGGGAAAAAACTTTTCAAAAGATAAAATGATCGTAACGATATCTGAATGTATTAGGTGTTAACATAAATTGTGTCCGTTTTTTTCCAATTTAAAAATCAGCACCAAAAATAAAGCAAAATGGTAGAGGTTAAAAGTCATTCGAAAGAAAGTTTTCTGCTCTATAAGATATTGTGTTTGCTTTTACGTTACATACAATATATTATTTGATTACAAACCTTCTAAATGGAATGTCAAGTAGACGAAAGTGAGCATTTTCGACACCTCCTTCTGTTCGCGTTCAATCGAGGGAATAAAGCTGCCAAAGTTGCTCGCGATATTTGCGAAGTGTACGGTAAAGATGCTATGAATGAAAGGACAGCTCGTCAATGGTTTTAACGTTTCTAAGACAGCAATTTCGACCTGAAAGACATGGAGCGTTCCGGACGACCAGTGGTCTTCGATGAGGACCGCTTAAACCATATTATTCATGAAGATCTCCTTCAAACATTTTTCATCACCATTTTCAAACATTGATATCAATGTTGGGAGATTCAAATATCTTGGATTTCTTGTTAAAATCAACTCTTGCCTGTTAAGTGTACCACAGAGAATGCAATCACACTGCATAGCAACTATTTTCATATTAATTGTGTGCTTGATTTCCCTCTGATTATTCAATTCTTCTTAATCAAGTAGAAAGGTTCATTAAGTCGGAGTATTGATTGCTCACCTTTGATAAGCCGTTTTCCCTATACCTGAACCTATAGCAATCAGACTGGCATCAACAGGTGTCGTAGTGGCCCCACACGTGTATCTGACTATCTACGTGTCAGTCACATTATGAATATAATCAAATTATTATGATTTATAGTCGACAATAATCATTACGAGGTATTCATAAGTAAATTCTGAAAGGAAACTTTTTAGTGAGAGACACATATAAATCTTTAATACTTCATTGTATAATAATCTAGCGGACATATCTTGTTCCATCATTGAGAAAAACATACATAAAGGAAGTTACATGGTCGCAAGATAATTCAAATTATTATCTATTTGTACAAAGTATATGTACAACATAAACGTGAGATATCATAAATCAAAAGCAAAAGGAAGGGATGGTGGAGAAGGTAGGATTAAAAAATGTTTAAAATTAAGTCTAAATATCATCAACAACCAAACCAATTTTAATAATAGCCCTCCACTTAATGTTTCCTATTTAGAATCCACCCCCCTTGGATATCCAGACCCTGACCTGCCCGAAAGATTCACTTTTATTTTTCCCCGCCCCATTTAACATACCATTGTATCACATCTCTCCCCACTTCTCTCCCCATACCTTATTCCTCTTATATTATTTACACTTGTACAGGAAATGTATTTTTAGCAATTTAGTTTATCTTCACCTGACGATGAAGACGGTGGTCTTCGAAACCGGTTGTAAACCCAAAAATAAACCAGTGGTGAATACAAAAAAATATAAAATAGGTTTTTTGTTTACTTATTTTTCCTATTACATAAGAAATTATAATTTTATAATGTTTTAGATATTGCCATTTTTTTTTTCTTAAAATAGTCGAAAATGACTTAGAAACAAAATATTGCAATTTGTACAGTAAAACGGTATATTCCACCTTATGTGAGGGTATAACCCTACCGGTTTCAAGGTTTTTCCTCGTCATCAGGGAAGCACAAATAAGACTGATGATGATGAGGTGAAATTCTTGAAACCGATAGGGTTATACCGTTATATAAAATGGAATAAACTGCGTTTGACTAAACAAATTAAAATATTTTAAGTTTGTTATGAAATTGATTGCATATAAAGTGCAAGGTAAACATTAGTTACTGGGATATTTATCAAGGAATATTGAACGATGTGTAGCGATAGGAAATTAAGTAAATGCGACACAAAAGCATATAAATTTGATGCGGATAGTTTCAAAATGTGTTAAGATGATGGTCCACAGCAGTATTTAACACTTATGTTAGTATCCCGATCCCGTGTTTTAACGTTGAATAAACAGTGTTTGTCTAAATAAATTACAATGTCTTTAAACCTTCACACTGTTTAATGCCTTATCTTTATATAAAATATAATACTAATTAAAATTGTAGTTAAATATTTCTCGCAATAAAAATAGTTTACAGTTGGTGCATAAAGACACTTTCTGATGCTATTAAAATGATTGAAAATTATACTTTTTGTTGAAATACTAGGATAACAATTTTAATCGGTGAAAATTGCGAATGTAATCGGTAAAAATTGCGAATGTAATCGGTAAAAATTGCGAATGTAATCGGTAAAAATTGCGAATGTAATCGGGAAGTAAAAACTTGAAATTGAAGATTAAATGCGTAACATTACTGTCTTGAAATTAATATTTTTTTGAATCGTTTTTTAAACGTGTCAGACTGAGTCTAACATACTTTGCTTTAGCTTTTTCAGACTTCTTCTGTTCTCAATCGTCCTTTGAACCATTTTTGTATTATATTCGCGGATATCTTTACGAATATTTTTACGTAGCTTTCTATTGATCACTGAGAAAGATGGTGATGTAGAAGCGGGTTGTGTATATATCATTTTTCTTCTTCGTTTCATAAGATCTAACGTTTGCTGCGACAATTTTGATTCTTTTTGGGAACATGAGCCACCGCATTTATTTGCCGCATTGACATTGTTTCATATAGCTACACGCCGTTCGATATCCTATTACTTTTTCAGATTAACTTATTGCGGACATACTTGTAAAAAAAAACACGACTTATTCGTGTATAATCAATTACCACCAATAGAGATACTGTAAACCTCATCAGCTGAATTTAACGGGTAAACAAAAAAAGACAGCGAATTTTGACATTTTATATGGCATAACAGTTAAAAAAAACCGTTTTTTAACTTTAATCGATTCTTTTCCGCATTTTTTGCTCGAAATTACAAAAAGTTACCTTAAACATTGAACTTGTTTCGTTTATGTCTCAAGTTACCGTGTCGCTGACCGCGTATCTCGGATCAATTACAAACTGTCGAGTGTTAGATATGTGACGTAGACATTGACTTGACTAGACTGCCTCCACTTGTGCCCCAGCGTCAGTCACACTTAAGTTAGATTATTGCCGCATTGTATTCTCGCTGAACTGTTATTATATATTCAAATGAGCTTTAAGCACGTCTCACGCACCTAAATCACTTTGCAAAATAATTGGAAGTGATTTCACTATAATGCCAGTCGTAATAATGCAATTTTATAACAACAAAGTTTGCGTATAATAGACTCTTTGATAAAACTGCTACTTGAATATATCAATACATGAGATACGGTATTTTTTGCTTTGAGCTTAATACTTTAGAGATAGTTATTTGCAAACAAATATATTTGACATATATTTAAAGACGCGTTAGTAACTGTTATATGAGTGACGACATCCCCGACTTACTCGTAGTTGATAAGACAGTTCACCGCTCGCTCTTCTTTTTTACGTCATCCTTCACTGTCCATGCAGTGAGAATTTGAAACCAGTTACAGACCAATGTTAGACTCGCTCCATCATTGGCATGATTTAAGAAGTGACTGTTAATTTCTATTCAAAAACGTGAGAAATGGACGTAAAATTCACATACAATTTCTATTGTACACTATCTTTAACTGTCCCGCCCCCCCTCTTATCTTGCGCGAAATTTTCAGCGTTTTTTTCGATCATAGGCTTACGCTGCGCTCAGACAGAGATTGTTTATTGGCTTCTTAGTTCACCGCTCTTCTTTTTTTGCGTCGTTTTTAACTCTCCATGCAGTGAGACTGTGGAACCAGTTACATACCAATGTTAGACTCACTCCGTCCTTGGCATGATTTAAGAAGCAACTGAAAAAAAACTCTTAATTTCTATTCAGTTATATAACGTGTTTCATTCCTGATTTTTCTTTCCTCTCCACCATCCCTTCCTTTCCCTTTAATTCATGATATCTCACTATCACTTTAATATGTAAACGTCCATAAATTTTATGTATGCATATATATAAAAAATCATTCAAATATTTTTTGCGATCATGTAACTTCCTTTATTTACTTTTGTATGGTAGGTTGGAAGAGATGACCACCTGGCAATAAACATGCTAGCTAGTATTTGCAATGAAGTGTTCAATAAATAAATAAGACATTTAGCATCCACCCGAATATTTCGGGTTCGATTCCGGATGGTATCCAAAACGTAAAAAAAAGTTTCAAGTTTCGGAAAGATTTCGCCTTGTTACAATATTAATTAGCACTAGATGTGTAGTAGTGTTGTTGCCGTTTCATGTTCGGATAGTATTGTCGGTGGCCGTGGTTTAACGGTTAGCATTCACGCAAAGTAAGCTAAGTCAGGTTGGATTAAATTCAGGAATGATTTTACTTTTAGAATGTTTTAAATCTGAATTTATATGCTGCGTATTAGAAACTCTTTTAGCGCTATTTATATACTAAAATAGCGCTTTATAAAACTCAACAGATTTAACCTGCCGATCGTCTTAAAACTTTTATCCCCATGCCATCAGATCTTTGGGTTTGATCTGTCAAGATTGTATTTGCTGAAGCGTAACAACTTGCATACTGTAAACCTATACGGATGTCTTTCATCTAGATAATAGTTGACAATCATTATCAATCACATAGCCTAGCCTATCGCCAACACGTGCGATAACGTACAGCGAGTAATGTGTTTACTCAAGTGGTTCTAAACCTGAAAGCTCGATTAATGGGGCTGAAGATAATATTGTCTCTCAGCCTCGCTCTTTAATATGTTCAAATCACCAATATGGATGTGTTAAAGGGTGTTATATGATTAAAGAAGTAATAATGAAAACCGTTATAAGTGAAAATTTACTCGATAACGAATCGTTTGGTGAAGACTCTAATAATATCTATAGTATTGTATAGAATGTAAACATGGACAATGAAAAAGAAGAAAATAAATATGCTTTCGAGATGCGGTGTTGAAAGTGTCCTTTGTTTCTTATATAAACTTAGCAAATATCAAATGATATTTGATGAGGTGAATATTCTTCATTCGTTGTATACAATAAAGTCTGGCGGACGTATTACTATTTGGCAATATTTTTCAACCAACCAAAAAAACTAGCAACTGGCAGAATAAATATAACGGCGCATTGAATGTAATTTAACTATAAAATACATTAATACTTTTGTAAATAAAGAAATAATGTAAAGGCAATCGATATTTTGAAGTAATGCAATATTTTCTATTGTTTGGATTTTTACGCAAATATCCATTTATATATTTTCCATAATAAAATGGAATATTGCCCATTAAGGTTATTATTATCGCATAGAAAGTTATTTCTGCGCGGCCCTACGGCTAAGAATGTCCATTGTTTTGAGCACAGGCGGTCATTATTGAGACGAGAAAACTTTTAAACATTATGTCTATATGTTAAAATTTCATACCTTTTTATAGCCGTTTATATAACCCTATATAGTGAGGTTATTACGAAGAAGCATTATTTATCTTGAAATATTTCTCGTCCTTAGTTCTTACATAATTCTCACCCTCATCCTTATTTTTAAACCATCACGACACACCCTTTCCAACGTTCACCCTATTTTTATCATTGTGTTTGCGGCCCATCAACTTCCTACATGTGTTTCTTAACCAAAACGTTTCTAAAAAAAAAACATTTAACATTTCTATTTCTGTAAAATTTTCCATTGCGTATTTCTTAATAAAATATAAGGTTTGTTAGAAATAAAGAAAACTTCTGGTTTCTTTCAAACTGTCTTTTTCTGTATCAATAAACAAATATTTGTTCTAAACAAAAAAATCCACTTCTGTATTTTTAAATGAATAATAAATAAATAAACAAAATAATCTGAATATGTAATAAATATAAAATCATGGTCATCCTTCTACACCATTCTTTCCTTACGGCGCGTGGACTCTATATGGTGGTTCCATGTTCCGCACACATCTCAAAGAAAGGAACCTGAGAGAACCCATTATAAAATATCAAATAAAATACATAATTGCGCAAAACAAAATATGGTTACAAGTTCCTTTCTTTGAGATGTGTGCGGAAGATAGAAACATGATATGCGTACAATTTTTACCATAACAGATGTGCGGTCGCACATGCGCACACCTTAGAGTGAACGTTGATCATTTCACTAAGAAAATAGCATAAAACATACGTATACGTTTATAATAAAATATTATTTTAAATATAATATAATCTTAATTAAACCAACGAGCTTAATAAATTGTGATTTATTTTATTTAACACTGTATATTCCAATTAATATAACGATATAACCTTACCTGTTTCAAGGTTTTCACCTTATCATCAGGGAAGCATAAACTTGTCTTGATTGTGCTTGCCCTGGTGATGAGGTTAAAACCTTGAAACCGGTACGTGTATACTGTCATATTAAGTGGAATAAACAGTATTTGACTCAACAAAATTACAATGTCTTAAAACCTTCAAAGTGTTCACGCCTTAACTTTGAACAAGATAATTCTTTTTCTACATTTCTTGTCTGCAAACTCACTTATTATGTCTGCAAACTCACTTATTATGTTTTTAAAATCAATAGATTTCAACACATCTGATTTTATTGGTAAAACACTAAATTATTCAGTTCACACTTCCCCAAGGAGGGACAAAGATCATTTTTTTATCCTTTTCAAATAGAAAAGCACATTTATTTGGAACAATAAGTACAAGCAATACTCATATATTTTTTTAATCATACTTTTGGAACATTTTTAGAGCATGAGTTGTTCTTATTTGACTATATAACATTTCTTTTACACATTAACCCTTCCCGTTCTGTGATGTGTAACTAGTACACATTGCTTCTAAAAACTTTAATATCTCTATATGATAAATATAATAAATACTGGGTTAAGATTTTAGGTATTCTTCCGTAATACATTTACGCATTGAATGAAAAAAAATATTAATAATATTTAGCACTTATCGGCCACATCAGAGATATTTTGTGAAAATCGGGAATAAATTCACCAATACAATCAAACGTGTGCCAGTGTGTGACGTAGGTATATTCATTCTAAAAAACCGCTATAGGTGAGGAAGCGACGCAATTTACGTCTTACTCTCACTCTACTCCGATATATGGGAACGCAAGAAATAGAATCTCAGTTCGCTCGCTTCTCTCGCTTAGTATCCAGCCGGGTTTCGTTCGAGGTGGTCGCTTCACCCGTTTTATGAACGTCGTCCGATGTTTTTTTTCATGTTTTAGCAATTCAATTTAAATTATTATCACTTTTGATTTCAAATTTAATTAATTTAAGCGATTGGCTATGAATATTCTTATTTTTTCGATTTTAAATTGCTCATTTTTACACATGTATTGATGTGTATTGAATACACATCACCGGAACGGGCGGATTTTTTTAGCACAGAAAGGGAAATGTTAATGAAACAAAATGTGACTAAATAAAACATTATAAACGTACCCACATAAAACAATAAATTAAAATTTATTAATTACCATACATTGTAATTAAAGTGTACAAAACAATTTCATTACGAAAAATAAATAAAAAAATAAAAGAGGGTTATAAGCGCTCACTAGCGCGTGGTACCTTAAGGCTGCGGCACCATAAACCCAATGACTAAGAAGGCTCTGATCAAAATTATGCAAATTTCAAATTATGTATTGTGAATGGTAAAAAATGATTATTATAGTAGACGTTTAATAGAGAGATGAGGAATACAAAACGATTTTTCTATAAACATGAAACAAAATCTCAAAATTTATTCTTAAATTATTATACTCATATGTACATAAGTATATACTCATATGTACATACTCACATGTACATTAGTATATACTCATATGTACATTTGTATACGCAATGCATATCGATGACTCCTCCTCTGCAGCCCGCCTTCTGCACGAATAAGTAAGGCTAATTAATAAATTCGATTTTTTTAATGTATGTCTTATATTTACTTGTATTCAGTAACACCCATTATTTTATAAATACGAAGGGCGGAACCAATTCTCTATTGAGGATTTTTTGTTCTTTTTTTACCTTTCACCCATCAAGATTACTCTTCAACATCATGCAGCCATAAAATATAACATAAAATAATAATTGAAATTTCAACACATACATAAAAAGGATTTTAATATCGACTTACGTATACGATTTTTACGTACTGTACATTCATCTTATTTCCTTATGGCGTTGAAGCATGAACGCTTACTCTGGCCACACACAAATAAACTATAAGTTTTGAATTATGGTGTTATCAGAAAATGTTTGGAACGGATTATTAAAGATAGAGAAAATATTAACCACCATCAAAAGGAGAAGTTTAGAATACTTTGGACATATGATACGAAGATAATATATGAGGTCCTTCAATTGATATTGCAGGGGGAAAATTCAGGTATAAAAATGGGAGGGAAAGACGCACCTGCTGGTTGAATAACTTACAGGAGAAGTGTCACTGTGGACCTTTTATCTTTTTTCAGAGCTTTGATATCGAAGCACTTTAAAAATCAAATAACATTCTTGGTAATTTTTTGTTGATATTGGTCTATTTATTATATCCTTTAAACGAGTTCTTCAAAGAGCCAAAGTTGATAGAGAGTTGCTGACTAATATTAAAAGCCGAAAGGTGTCCTACTTGGGTCATGAGGCGATTGAGATGGTATGGGCACGTTGGACGCAGAGCACCCGATCACATTGTGAACCAGGCAATTTCCATGGATCTTCCTCGAATAACAACCAGAGGAAGACCAAAGAATTCGTGGGTGGTGCAAAAAGATAACCTGATGCAGAGGCATGGCTTGGGGGACGTAGTCCGGGACAGAAGAGCATACAACCTGAGGACGAGGAGAGCTGACCCCAACAGTCTTCGCAGACAGTGAGTTGGGATGGAGCCAGGGAGAAGTCCTACTTGGGCCATGTCCTTAGAGGAGCAAAGTACAAAATTACTGCGCCTGATCATCCAAGGCAAAATAGAAGGCCGAAGAGGTGCTGGAAGGAGGCAAATCTCTTGGTTCCGCAATATATGTGATTGGACTGGCATAAAGAGCGTCGGGGATCTTTTTCGGGCTGCCGGGGACAAAGATGTCTACTCTCAAGTGATATTCAACGTTGCGGGGGACCTGACATGACACTGGGAAGAAGAAAAAGAGAAGCGTGTGTTAAGTAAAATATGAATTGAACATTTTAATAATTTGATAGCCGTCGTAAAGAAGTATTATTTTCGGCACCGTATTCACGAACGAAGCTTTTACGAATATCACTACTCGCATTAAAAATGACTCCGTTGAATGTTTCGCACTTGTCGAAGCCCATACGAGACCTACTGTTCTGTACGAGCAGACTCGACTATACTATAGTGCAGTATTCTTGGAAATTGTGTGCTATGCAGCCAGGTGTTAGGGACATAGAAGTTGGCTCTCATATGCTAGAAGGGTGCAGATTGGCGGTTAACGGTGGACGCTATTGGCTATCGCCAAGGTTTATAACATATGACATGCTCGGCGGAAGCACTCTCGGTCTTAACGGTGCTCGCTCCGTTAGATCTGGAGATCCAGTAACGCGCCGCGATTATCCTTCTCGGTAAGTTTCAGCCCAAGCATATAGGTGACGTCCATCTTCACCACTTGTCAGCGATAACCCCTTACGCGATTTTAAAAGCCTATCTATCGACTTGGCAACATTGTTGGTCGTTCTCCTCCGTGAAAAGACAGTCATTTAAATGCTTTTCTTGCATCAAGGTACGCCTCGGCTCCCCGTGGGTATACCCAAACTATTGGACTACTCAATTTCTCTCTGGTCATGTCCGCCTTAATAGCAAACTCTATAGCTTCAATATTGTCCATTTACCTTGCTGCAGTTTTTGCGGTCATCAAGATCAATCTGCAGAGCACATTTTGTTGTACTGCGAGTTCAATCGAGTCAGTAATTTAAGAAGGGTATTTCACGTTGCTCGGTTCATCTTGGAACTGATTGGCTACTCCGATTTAGTGGCGTCAAAGGATAGTTTTGTTGCATCTGAAATTTCTTGTGAAAGTTCTGACAACTTGCTGGGTTGTTAAAACTCCAGGCCTTAAGCCACCTAATAAGAAAGAAAAAATGCGCTCCGAGTAATTTCCCTTTTCCCGTGATGTCCGACCATAAGTCCGTCATCACCACTATTTTTTTCAAAATTTGCTGTATCGTCACTGGAGAAGAAGTCCCTTTGGGCAGATCTTTCTTTGTCACTATGTAACGTTGCGCACATAAAAAAACAATGAAGAAGATTTCGATCTTCTTGTGTAGATCACGATGGATAGGGACTTATTTTGTCCCCATAACAGCGTAGGTGAGGATGGGATAGAACTGAATTTTTTTTTTTTTTCAATATTGATATCAAAGCTGGACAACAGTAAGATGGAGGAGAGGCGATTGAGATGGTATGGGCACGCTGGACGCAGATCACCCGATCACATTGTGAACCAGGCAATCTCCATGGATCTTCCTCGAATAACAACCTGAGGAAGACCAAAGAATTCATGGGTGGTGCAAAAAGATAACTTGATGCAGAGGCACGGCCTGGGGGACGTAGTCCGGGATAGAAAAGCATATAACCTGAGGACGAAGAGAGCTGACCCCAACAGTCTTCGCGGACAGTGAGTTGAGATGGAGCCAGGGAGAAGATTGATATCAAAGCTAGAAAATATATGGAAGAACAGAACTATCACCATTACGACAAAAATGCGAGCTATGAGTAAGTGTCTCGTCATTACGATATTCATACATGACTAGGAGATTTGGGCTCTGAGAGCAATCAAGAGACATATAATAGATGTATTTGAAATGTGTTGCTGGATAAAGATGTAACAAATTCCATGGACAGCACGGGGAACCCCTCTATTTTCAAATAACTCAATTGCCTTCGACGAGTCCTTCGATTCCTTGGACACATTGCACGAGACAGTTTGGAGAGGTTTATGTTTAATGGAGGTAGGGAAAGACGACGAACCAGAGGAAGAATCACAATGCGTTGGACTGACTAAGTGAGGGCCGCAACTGGACAACCTTAACAACTGCCCTACTAGCCACGGAGTGCAGATATGGAGTGGAGTCACGATGCTCTGTCATGAACTACACGACAGGATGATGATTGATTTATTCCAAATCTCGGTGGATGATAAATTCAGAAAGAATATCTTAAGTAAATGTTGTAGGCATAACTGAGGCACATCACAGGAAAGCATGAGTATCAATGTTGTTCTTTTTATTATTTTTAATTTTATTTAATGTAATTAGGATAAACGTATATCAAATGTAAAATAAATTAAAAATGAAATAAATATCATATAACTGAACAATAATTTGATACATTATTAAACGAGGTATTCAAAGTAGGCCGACAGATTCATTACTAACTAAAATATTCTCGCCACGCAGATAAGCACCGTTTAGTTTAATGTACATATACATGTTTTTTTCTCGCGGACCGCAGTACGTCATCCATTTACTTAAACAATTAAGGCAAATAATAAGAATCGAGAGGTCCAGCAGTTCAATTGATGTATTTTTTTATGTTATTTCAAAGACACGAATGGGTGATTTTAACCGTAAATGTCCGATTCAGAAGTGCATGCTTCCTTTGTTTATACTATAACACGCAATGTTTTTGCGAAATAAATTATTACGATGCATGCGATTCGCACTGGGACAGGCTGAGGAGATTTATGTCCGGGTCAGTAGCGAATATGTCATGGAGATGTTAGCAGGTGATGAGGATGGATTGTAGAGTCTGATAAGTAAATTGTTTATATTCAAATAATTAATATTTTCATTTATAATAGATATGGAGGTATTAGCAGGTGATGACGATGAATTGTAGAGTCTGATAAGTAAATTGTTTATATTCAAATAATTAATATTTTCATTTATAATAGATATGGAGGTATTAGCAGGTGATGAGGATGGATTGTAGAGTCTGATAAGTAAATTGTTTATATTCAAATAATTAATATTTTCATTTATAATAGATATGGAGGTATTAGCAGGTGATGACGATGAATTGTAGAGTCTGATAAGTAAATTGTTTATATTCAAATAATTAATATTTTCATTTATAATAGATATGGAGGTATTAGCAGGTGATGACGATGAATTGTAGAGTCTGATAAGTAAATTGTTTATATTCAAATAATTAATATTTTCATTTATAATAGATATGGAGGTGTTAGCAGGTGATGACGATGAATTGTAGAGTCTGATAAGTAAATTGTTTATATTCAAATAATTAATATTTTCATTTATAATAGATATGGAGGTATTAGCAGGTGATGAGGATGGATTGTAGAGTCTGATAAGTAAATTGTTTATATTCAAATAATTAATATTTTCATTTATAATAGATATGGAGGTATTAGCAGGTGATGACGATGAATTGTAGAGTCTGATAAGTAAATTGTTTATATTCAAATAATTAATATTTTCATTTATAATAGATATGGAGGTATTAGCAGGTGATGACGATGAATTGTAGAGTCTGATAAGTAAATTGTTTATATTCAAATAATTAATATTTTCATTTATAATAGATATGGAGGTGTTAGCAGGTGATGACGATGAATTGTAGAGTCTGATAAGTAAATTGTTTATATTCAAATAATTAATATTTTCATTTATAATAGATATGGAGGTATTAGCAGGTGATGAGGATGGATTGTAGAGTCTGATAAGTAAATTGTTTATATTCAAATAATTAATATTTTCATTTATAATAGATATGGAGGTATTAGCAGGTGATGACGATGAATTGTAGAGTCTGATAAGTAAATTGTTTATATTCAAATAATTAATATTTTCATTTATAATAGATATGGAGGTATTAGCAGGTGATGACGATGAATTGTAGAGTCTGATAAGTAAATTGTTTATATTCAAATAATTAATATTTTCATTTATAATAGATATGGAGGTGTTAGCAGGTGATGACGATGAATTGTAGAGTCTGATAAGTAAATTGTTTATATTCAAATAATTAATATTTTCATTTATAATAGATATGGAGGTATTAGCAGGTGATGAGGATGGATTGTAGAGTCTGATAAGTAAATTGTTTATATTCAAATAATTAATATTTTCATTTATAATAGATATGGAGGTATTAGCAGGTGATGACGATGAATTGTAGAGTCTGATAAGTAAATTGTTTATATTCAAATAATTAATATTTTCATTTATAATAGATATGGAGGTATTAGCAGGTGATGACGATGAATTGTAGAGTCTGATAAGTAAATTGTTTATATTCAAATAATTAATATTTTCATTTATAATAGATATGGAGGTGTTAGCAGGTGATGACGATGAATTGTAGAGTCTGATAAGTAAATTGTTTATATTCAAATAATTAATATTTTCATTTATAATAGATATGGAGGTATTAGCAGGTGATGAGGATGGATTGTAGAGTCTGATAAGTAAATTGTTTATATTCAAATAATTAATATTTTCATTTATAATAGATATGGAGGTATTAGCAGGTGATGACGATGAATTGTAGAGTCTGATAAGTAAATTGTTTATATTCAAATAATTAATATTTTCATTTATAATAGATATGGAGGTATTAGCAGGTGATGACGATGAATTGTAGAGTCTGATAAGTAAATTGTTTATATTCAAATAATTAATATTTTCATTTATAATAGATATGGAGGTGTTAGCAGGTGATGACGATGAATTGTAGAGTCTGATAAGTAAATTGTTTATATTCAAATAATTAATATTTTCATTTATAATAGATATGGAGGTATTAGCAGGTGATGAGGATGGATTGTAGAGTCTGATAAGTAAATTGTTTATATTCAAATAATTAATATTTTCATTTATAATAGATATGGAGCTATTAGCAGGTGATGAGGATGGATTGTAGAGTCTGATAAGTAAATTGTTTATATTCAAATAATTAATATTTTCATTTATAATAGATATGGAGGTATTAGCAGGTGATGAGGATGGATTGTAGAGTCTGATAAGTAAATTGTTTATATTCAAATAATTAATATTTTCATTTATAATAGATATGGAGGTATTAGCAGGTGATGACGATGAATTGTAGAGTCTGATAAGTAAATTGTTTATATTCAAATAATTAATATTTTCATTTATAATAGATATGGAGGTGTTAGCAGGTGATGACGATGAATTGTAGAGTCTGATAAGTAAATTGTTTATATTCAAATAATTAATATTTTCATTTATAATAGATATGGAGGTATTAGCAGGTGATGAGGATGGATTGTAGAGTCTGATAAGTAAATTGTTTATATTCAAATAATTAATATTTTCATTTATAATAGATATGGAGGTATTAGCAGGTGATGACGATGAATTGTAGAGTCTGATAAGTAAATTGTTTATATTCAAATAATTAATATTTTCATTTATAATAGATATGGAGGTATTAGCAGGTGATGACGATGAATTGTAGAGTCTGATAAGTAAATTGTTTATATTCAAATAATTAATATTTTCATTTATAATAGATATGGAGGTGTTAGCAGGTGATGACGATGAATTGTAGAGTCTGATAAGTAAATTGTTTATATTCAAATAATTAATATTTTCATTTATAATAGATATGGAGGTATTAGCAGGTGATGACGATGAATTGTAGAGTCTGATAAGTAAATTGTTTATATTCAAATAATTAATATTTTCATTTATAATAGATATGGAGGTATTAGCAGGTGATGACGATGAATTGTAGAGTCTGATAAGTAAATTGTTTATATTCAAATAATTAATATTTTCATTTATAATAGATATGGAGGTGTTAGCAGGTGATGACGATGAATTGTAGAGTCTGATAAGTAAATTGTTTATATTCAAATAATTAATATTTTCATTTATAATAGATATGGAGGTATTAGCAGGTGATGAGGATGGATTGTAGAGTCTGATAAGTAAATTGTTTATATTCAAATAATTAATATTTTCATTTATAATAGATATGGAGGTATTAGCAGGTGATGACGATGAATTGTAGAGTCTGATAAGTAAATTGTTTATATTCAAATAATTAATATTTTCATTTATAATAGATATGGAGGTGTTAGCAGGTGATGAGGATGGATTGTAGAGTCTGATAAGTAAATTGTTTATATTCAAATAATTAATATTTTCATTTATAATAGATATGGAGGTATTAGCAGGTGATGAGGATGGATTGTAGAGTCTGATAAGTAAATTGTTTATATTCAAATAATTAATATTTTCATTTATAATAGATATGGAGCTATTAGCAGGTGATGAGGATGGATTGTAGAGTCTGATAAGTAAATTGTTTATATTCAAATAATTAATATTTTCATTTATAATAGATATGGAGGTATTAGCAGGTGATGAGGATGGATTGTAGAGTCTGATAAGTAAATTGTTTATATTCAAATAATTAATATTTTCATTTATAATAGATATGGAGGTATTAGCAGGTGATGACGATGAATTGTAGAGTCTGATAAGTAAATTGTTTATATTCAAATAATTAATATTTTCATTTATAATAGATATGGAGGTGTTAGCAGGTGATGACGATGAATTGTAGAGTCTGATAAGTAAATTGTTTATATTCAAATAATTAATATTTTCATTTATAATAGATATGGAGGTATTAGCAGGTGATGAGGATGGATTGTAGAGTCTGATAAGTAAATTGTTTATATTCAAATAATTAATATTTTCATTTATAATAGATATGGAGGTGTTAGCAGGTGATGACGATGAATTGTAGAGTCTGATAAGTAAATTGTTTATATTCAAATAATTAATATTTTCATTTATAATAGATATGGAGGTATTAGCAGGTGATGAGGATGGATTGTAGAGTCTGATAAGTAAATTGTTTATATTCAAATAATTAATATTTTCATTTATAATAGATATGGAGGTGTTAGCAGGTGATGACGATGAATTGTAGAGTCTGATAAGTAAATTGTTTATATTCAAATAATTAATATTTTCATTTATAATAGATATGGAGGTATTAGCAGGTGATGAGGATGGATTGTAGAGTCTGATAAGTAAATTGTTTATATTCAAATAATTAATATTTTCATTTATAATAGATATGGAGGTATTAGCAGGTGATGAGGATGGATTGTAGAGTCTGATAAGTAAATTGTTTATATTCAAATAATTAATATTTTCATTTATAATAGATATGGAGGTATTAGCAGGTGATGACGATGAATTGTAGAGTCTGATAAGTAAATTGTTTATATTCAAATAATTAATATTTTCATTTATAATAGATATGGAGGTATTAGCAGGTGATGACGATGAATTGTAGAGTCTGATAAGTAAATTGTTTATATTCAAATAATTAATATTTTCATTTATAATAGATATGGAGGTATTAGCAGGTGATGAGGATGGATTGTAGAGTCTGATAAGTAAATTGTTTATATTCAAATAATTAATATTTTCATTTATAATAGATATGGAGGTATTAGCAGGTGATGACGATGAATTGTAGAGTCTGATAAGTAAATTGTTTATATTCAAATAATTAATATTTTCATTTATAATAGATATGGAGGTATTAGCAGGTGATGACGATGAATTGTAGAGTCTGATAAGTAAATTGTTTATATTCAAATAATTAATATTTTCATTTATAATAGATATGGAGGTATTAGCAGGTGATGAGGATGGATTGTAGAGTCTGATAAGTAAATTGTTTATATTCAAATAATTAATATTTTCATTTATAATAGATATGGAGGTATTAGCAGGTGATGAGGATGGATTGTAGAGTCTGATAAGTAAATTGTTTATATTCAAATAATTAATATTTTCATTTATAATAGATATGGAGGTATTAGCAGGTGATGAGGATGGATTGTAGAGTCTGATAAGTAAATTGTTTATATTCAAATAATTAATATTTTCATTTATAATAGATATGGAGGTATTAGCAGGTGATGACGATGAATTGTAGAGTCTGATAAGTAAATTGTTTATATTCAAATAATTAATATTTTCATTTATAATAGATATGGAGGTATTAGCAGGTGATGAGGATGGATTGTAGAGTCTGATAAGTAAATTGTTTATATTCAAATAATTAATATTTTCATTTATAATAGATATGGAGGTATTAGCAGGTGATGACGATGAATTGTAGAGTCTGATAAGTAAATTGTTTATATTCAAATAATTAATATTTTCATTTATAATAGATATGGAGGTATTAGCAGGTGATGACGATGGATTGTAGAGTCTGATAAGTAAATTGTTTATATTCAAATAATTAATATTTTCATTTATAATAGATATGGAGGTATTAGCAGGTGATGAGGATGGATTGTAGAGTCTGATAAGTAAATTGTTTATATTCAAATAATTAATATTTTCATTTATAATAGATATGGAGGTATTAGCAGGTGATGAGGATGGATTGTAGAGTCTGATAAGTAAATTGTTTATATTCAAATAATTAATATTTTCATTTATAATAGATATGGAGGTATTAGCAGGTGATGACGATGAATTGTAGAGTCTGATAAGTAAATTGTTTATATTCAAATAATTAATATTTTCATTTATAATAGATATGGAGGTATTAGCAGGTGATGAGGATGGATTGTAGAGTCTGATAAGTAAATTGTTTATATTCAAATAATTAATATTTTCATTTATAATAGATATGGAGGTATTAGCAGGTGATGACGATGAATTGTAGAGTCTGATAAGTAAATTGTTTATATTCAAATAATTAATATTTTCATTTATAATAGATATGGAGGTATTAGCAGGTGATGACGATGAATTGTAGAGTCTGATAAGTAAATTGTTTATATTCAAATAATTAATATTTTCATTTATAATAGATATGGAGGTGTTAGCAGGTGATGACGATGAATTGTAGAGTCTGATAAGTAAATTGTTTATATTCAAATAATTAATATTTTCATTTATAATAGATATGGAGGTATTAGCAGGTGATGAGGATGGATTGTAGAGTCTGATAAGTAAATTGTTTATATTCAAATAATTAATATTTTCATTTATAATAGATATGGAGGTATTAGCAGGTGATGACGATGAATTGTAGAGTCTGATAAGTAAATTGTTTATATTCAAATAATTAATATTTTCATTTATAATAGATATGGAGGTATTAGCAGGTGATGACGATGAATTGTAGAGTCTGATAAGTAAATTGTTTATATTCAAATAATTAATATTTTCATTTATAATAGATATGGAGGTGTTAGCAGGTGATGACGATGAATTGTAGAGTCTGATAAGTAAATTGTTTATATTCAAATAATTAATATTTTCATTTATAATAGATATGGAGGTATTAGCAGGTGATGAGGATGGATTGTAGAGTCTGATAAGTAAATTGTTTATATTCAAATAATTAATATTTTCATTTATAATAGATATGGAGGTATTAGCAGGTGATGACGATGAATTGTAGAGTCTGATAAGTAAATTGTTTATATTCAAATAATTAATATTTTCATTTATAATAGATATGGAGGTATTAGCAGGTGATGACGATGAATTGTAGAGTCTGATAAGTAAATTGTTTATATTCAAATAATTAATATTTTCATTTATAATAGATATGGAGGTGTTAGCAGGTGATGACGATGAATTGTAGAGTCTGATAAGTAAATTGTTTATATTCAAATAATTAATATTTTCATTTATAATAGATATGGAGGTATTAGCAGGTGATGAGGATGGATTGTAGAGTCTGATAAGTAAATTGTTTATATTCAAATAATTAATATTTTCATTTATAATAGATATGGAGGTATTAGCAGGTGATGACGATGAATTGTAGAGTCTGATAAGTAAATTGTTTATATTCAAATAATTAATATTTTCATTTATAATAGATATGGAGGTATTAGCAGGTGATGACGATGAATTGTAGAGTCTGATAAGTAAATTGTTTATATTCAAATAATTAATATTTTCATTTATAATAGATATGGAGGTGTTAGCAGGTGATGACGATGAATTGTAGAGTCTGATAAGTAAATTGTTTATATTCAAATAATTAATATTTTCATTTATAATAGATATGGAGGTATTAGCAGGTGATGAGGATGGATTGTAGAGTCTGATAAGTAAATTGTTTATATTCAAATAATTAATATTTTCATTTATAATAGATATGGAGGTATTAGCAGGTGATGACGATGAATTGTAGAGTCTGATAAGTAAATTGTTTATATTCAAATAATTAATATTTTCATTTATAATAGATATGGAGGTATTAGCAGGTGATGACGATGAATTGTAGAGTCTGATAAGTAAATTGTTTATATTCAAATAATTAATATTTTCATTTATAATAGATATGGAGGTGTTAGCAGGTGATGACGATGAATTGTAGAGTCTGATAAGTAAATTGTTTATATTCAAATATTAATATTTTCATTTATAATAGATATGGAGGTATTAGCAGGTGATGACGATGAATTGTAGAGTCTGATAAGTAAATTGTTTATATTCAAATAATTAATATTTTCAATTAAAATAGATGTGGAGGTATTAGCAGGTGATGACGATGAATTGTAGAGTCTGATAAGTAAATTGTTTATATTCAAATAATTAATATTTTCATTTATAATAGATATGGAGATATTAGCAGGTGATGACGATGAATTGTAGAGTCTAATAAGTAAATTGTTTATATTCAAATAATTAATATTTTCATTTATAATAGATGTGGGGGTATTAGCAGGTGATGACGATGAATTGTAGAGTCTGATAAGTAAATTGTTTATATTCAAATAATTAATATTTTCATTTATAATAGATATGGAGGTATTAGCAGGTGATGACGATGAATTGTAGAGTCTGATAAGTAAATTGTTTATATTCAAATAATTAATATTTTCATTTATAATAGATATGGAGGTATTAACAGGTGATGAGGATGGATTGTAGAGTCTGATAAGTAAATTATTTATATTCAAATAATTAATATTTTCATTTATAATAGATATGGAGATATTAGCAGGTGATGACGATGAATTGTAGAGTCTAATAAGTAAATTGTTTATATTCAAATAATTAATATTTTCATTTATAATAGATGTGGGGGTATTAGCAGGTGATGACGATGAATTGTAGAGTCTGATAAGTAAATTGTTTATATTCAAATAATTAATATTTTCATTTATAATAGATATGGAGGTATTAGCAGGTGATGACGATGAATTGTAGAGTCTGATAAGTAAATTGTTTATATTCAAATAATTAATATTTTCATTTATAATAGATATGGAGGTATTAGCAGGTGATGACGATGAATTGTAGAGTCTGATAAGTAAATTGTTTATATTCAAATAATTAATATTTTCATTTATAATAGATATGCACTTTTTACCCCCTATTTTTTTTATTTATATTACACATGACAAGAAATCATAATATAAATAGGCCAAAACCCATACAACGGTTGTCGTTAAAGAAATAATACGAGAATTGAATTTTGAATACAAGAGAGCGAGAGAGGAACACTTGGATTCTCTCCGTAAGTAATTCGAAATTTGAATCTCGGTGGGTCCGTGATAAATGAAAAGATGGAAACTAAACTGAACCAATTTTAAATACCTAGCTTACAATTTTTGAACCAGTATAAAAGGGGACGATGTATAAATGATATACATAAACAAATTCTACATTTATGAATACATATTTTCATAAATGTAGACTTTGTTTTACTTCCGTGAATATTTCACGGGTTGCAACTAGTATACATAATTTGCGAAAAAACAACAGGTTATTTAATTTGGACACACAATTTTAATGGATCTGGGTTTGTTGCCTTTCATTTGTCGTGTCCCCAGTAAACTAGGCTTTTGCCTGTATCTCACTGAGTTTTTGCCTGTATATCGCTATTTTACTGTATATTATTATTTGATTGATAATGTATATTTTATATACCTTGAGTTACAATGCACTCCCTTTTAAAATAAACTGTTCCTATGCTAATAAAATGTCTGGATGGATTCTCCAGACATTTTATAAATGAGTATTATATTATTCCTTGAAATTACAAAATTATTTTCAAGTCAAAGTAAAATATAATAACAAAGAATAAAGGTTGGCTGGTACTGGATTTTTCTTTTCTTTATTTCCCCTGGCGAGTTTATTGTCATGTGGCAATCTCTTCCAACCAACCAGAAATATGTTTAAATGGGCCCTTAGTGAAAACCAGACTAAAATTCCATTTAAAAAATTACAGCGGGGATCGAACCCGCAACCTCCGGATCGACAGACAAGCGTCTTACCACCAGGCCACGGAGGTTTTGTTATTTATTTCAATATGGATTAACTGTCATACTGAAAGAAATAACAAAATAAATTGATTTATCAAAAACAAGCATCGCTCTCTTCCGAAAGAAAAAAAAAACGAATTTAATTTAAAGATTCGGAAACATTTTTTTTTTTAATTATTCACATGTAATTTTAAAATGCGAAATCTGAAACGATAGTTTCACAAACTTGTTTGAAAATTTGAAACGATAGTCTCACAAAACAGTTTGAAAATCTGAAACGATAGTCTCACAAAATAGTTTGATAATCTGAAACGACAGTCTCACAAAATAGTTTGATAATCTGAAACGACAATCTCACAAACTAGTTTGAAAATTTAAAACGATAGTCTTACAAAATAGTTTGAAAATCTGAAACGACAGTCTCACAAACTAGTTTGAAAATCTGAAACGATAGTCTCACAAAAAAGTTTGAAAATCTGAAACGATAGTCTCACAAAACAGTTTGAAAATCTGAAACGATAGTCTCACAAAATAGTTTGATAATCTGAAACGACAGTCTCACAAAATAGTTTGATAATCTGAAACGACAATCTCACAAACTAGTTTGAAAATTTAAAACGATAGTCTCACAAAATAGTTTGAAAATTTAAAACGACAGTCTCACAAACTAGTTTGAAAATCTGAAACGATAGTCTCACAAAATAGTTTGAAAATCTGAAACGATAGTCTCACAAAATAGTTTGAAAATTGAAAACGATAGTTTCACAAACTGAAACGATAGTCTCATAAACTAGTTTGAAAAAGAAAACTTACTCATTTAAATATTTATATAATTTTAATTGTTGAAAATAATGTCTTACTTAATATTATTTTAATTGTTGTTATTATTTTAATAAATACTTGTTAGTATTGATGTGTCTTTTTATTTAGTTTTATTGAGTTGTTATTATTTTTTATTATAAGACTATTTTGAAAAATATTTGAATGAAGCACATATTTAAAAAAAATAATTTGTAAGGTATTTTGTGTCGTTAACGAAAATAAAGAATAAAATAAAATATCTTATTGATTTTCGGTCAGAAAAAAAAACAGAATTTAAAAAATTGCATTAAATAATGTGTACAGAAATTTTCGATATGATTATTCAGATATTATGATTTAAAGAAATAAAATGTGAGACAACAATTCCACAAATTGGCTTTAAGAAACGTCCTGTGGAATTTAGCAATGTTTTACTTAACACGTCAATAAATAATGTGAAAACAAATTTTCGATATTATTTAAACAACCAAAAATGTGAGTGATGCCCCGTTCCGACTTGGCCACAAATCTCCTGCAGAAAGTCAACCATCTGGCAAAGATGACTCTGTAGGAGATACAATTTGTCAGGCATTCAACACTTTCTTCTCAACCTACTTAAACAGGTTTGTGCAACCCAATTCGGGCTCCACATGCTCATGCATGGCGACCCCCTTCTTTTGTGTCTTTATCTTTATTCCATACCGAGAATTGTATTTCTCTTTAATACATAATGCCAATTTGTGTGCTATCTTTTATAGCTAACGTCTCGTTTCTCCAATTTGAATACCTCAATTTGTTAATGTTTCAAGTCGATCGATCATTTGATTATTGAGGGAAATTATTTTAATATTATTATTTAACACTTTTATTGCAAATACAATCTGGCGGGCTTATTGCCAGGCGGTAA
Source organism: Odontocerum albicorne (assembly GCA_949825065.1). Classification (NCBI taxonomy): domain Eukaryota; kingdom Metazoa; phylum Arthropoda; class Insecta; order Trichoptera; family Odontoceridae; genus Odontocerum; species Odontocerum albicorne. The sequence continues at coordinate 44,896,845 of OX463845.1, read as the reverse complement.
TCTCTTCACAAACGAACCGGACAAAAGTAAATCAAGAAAGTTACGTGGTCGCATAAATCATTCAAATGACTATCCACCCCCACGAAATCCATAAACATATACGTGAGTACATGCCCACGAACCTCACAAAGACGGACAATCACCAGAACATTATTTTTCATATAAAGTGAGATATCATCAATTAAAAGTAGGGATAGTGGAGAGGAAATGAAAAGAAAAATCAGGAATGAAAAACGTTATTTTACTGACTAGAAATTAAGAGTTTTTTCAGTCGCTTCTTAAAGCATGCCAAGGACGGAGCGAGTCTTATATTGGTTTGTAACTGATTCCAGAGTCTCACTGCATGGACAGTAAAGGACGACGTAAAAAAAGAGGAGCATTGAACTGGAAAGGCCAATAAACAATCTCTGTTTGAGCGTAGCGCTAATCCATGATTGGAAAGACGCTGAACATTTTCGGCGAGATAAGAGGGGGTGGCGGGATAGTTAAGGATATTATACAATAGAGACAGTATGTGAATTTGGCGTCTTTTTCTAACATTCAGAAAATGAATCTTAGACACGCATTCTGAAGACGCTGTAATTTATCCAGCTGTTTCTCTGTAACATCCAAGTAACATACGTCCGCATAGTCCAGAATCGGAAAGAGCAGAGATTGTACGAGTAAAATTTTGGTTTTAGTAGGTAGGAATCTTTGCAACACTTGAAGGGAATAAAGGCTGAAGAAGATCCTTCGGCTTACCTCATTTATTTGATCTCGCCATGAGTGAGTGTGTTATCTATTAGCACTCCTAGGTTTTTAACAGTTTTTATGTAATGGTATGATAGAGCCATCAAGTAATATTGGAGGAAGTAAGTCAGTGTTGAATTTACAGAGAAGCTGAGGGCTGCCAATGAAGATCGATTGAGACTTCGTTGGATTTATGAGTAAGCTATGCTCCCCTGTCCACTCCGAGATCGATTGAAGGTCCGCATTTAAATTGTTCAAAGTCGTGTTGTAAATAAATGTCAAACTTTATTATTTATATTTATTTAATTCCGATACTTAACAGTTCAATACAAAAAATATAATAGTGAAGAGTAAAATCAAAATAAAGTTCCTGTGTATGCTTTGTTAATATCTCATAACTCATTATATCTTTGTGTTTTTTTTTATTTGATGTAACGGGAATTCAATACGAAAATTGTTACACACTGTAACCAGACCAATGAATCATAATTATTGACACCACATATGCAAGTAACGCATTAACTATTGTAACCTCTGCTGGTCTAATTAAGTTTTTTTTTATAGAACATGTGAATGCATGTTCAATCCACTATTACATTACTATATATTGTACGGCTAGCACCATTACACATTGCGCAATCTTCAAGCAACACTACGCAATAGAATATCAGATTAATTGTTTTTATAACAATTACTGAGAATAGAAAAAGTACAATAATTATGTTCCAATATGATTTCACAATCTTAATCATTGCTTCCTAACCTGTTTATCAACACTTTGAGACTCAATATTTTTTTTCATCGAATATATCTCATTAAATACATCCGTTCTCGAGTATTGTTGAAGTTTTGTTAGCTGTTGGAATGATACTTAAGGAAAATACATAAGTCTTTCGATTTTTAAAGTTAATTAAGACTTTATTATTAATATTTATAGCTTTTCGAGTATTTTTGATATAATTGACATTTGAAGAATGTTTGTTATCTAGTTGAAAAGTTCAGTGCTGCTGTTTGATTTTTTTTAATCCAAATAGTGTTGTTGCAGATTTGAAAAGATCGTTCAATCCAAATTTACGTTTTATTTTGTTAGAATATTTCTTCTCTGTTTGCCCTCTTATAAAGTACAACCTGGCATGTTTATTTAACACATTTATTGCAATACAATCTGGCGGGTTTATTGCCAAGTGGCAATCTCTTCCAACCAATCAGACAAAAGTAAATGAAGCAGGTTTATTGTTTTAACAATCGAAAGTAATAACTGTTTTGAACATAAATGTTTTTCCATTTTGAAACTGTGTTCAAGTTTTGATATTTTTTCAATTTTGATTGCTGATTTTTTTTTCATTTTTATTGAAATTTATTTGATTGCTGTTTCCATTAGCATTTCGTTTCTTTTCATATAATTTATATAGAATCCAATTATCTTGTAAATATGGCAATATTTTCCAACCAATCAAAAATATGTTAAACTTTTTTTTGGTACTATATAATAAGATACTAGGCAATACAAGGTGTATATACATGGCAAATGTGAAAAATGTGTACTAGGATAAATTGAAGTAGAGATCTGCTTTCTATCTATTCCAATAGGTTCATGGTGTGATGATGATGATATTGATTATGAGAAAATCAGACTAAGATCATTTAAAACAATTTGTATACCAACGGGAATCGAACCCGCAACGACCGAGCTGGAAAACCGACGTCTTAAAAATTAGGATATGGAGGTTGTCACATGTAGCAGAGCTATATATTTTTTAATATTATAGTTAGGCAACATGCTAAACTATCGTCTATAAGAGCGAGGAAAACAAAACTGGATTAAATTGACAAGATTTTGAATAAAAGGCAAAGTAAGAAATATGAATAATGGAAGATAGATAAGATGAATGATTGTTGAGAAGGCGAAAGTTGTGCGCTTGGATATAAAAATTTAGAGATTTGCCCTCTCTATCTATCTATCTCGCAGTGAACATGACTTGGTGACATGTACGAGGGTCATCCAGAAAGTAAGATTACAACATTTATATAGGATCGAAAAATGCTTGTATTTATTTGAAATTCACAGGATACTTCACAAATATATTAAACTATTTTTCAACGTAATCGCCGTCGAGATCGAGACATTTCTGTAGTCGGGGCACCAGCTTTTGTATGCCAGTGTCATAGACCTCCACCGCCAGCTCTTTCAGCCACTTCTTCACAGCTTCCTCGACCTCCTGATCGTTGGAAAATTGTTGGGATGTAGTGACACACCCACGTCTTATCCCCCGTCATGATAGAGTCCAGAAAAGCTTCTCCCTCATGTGCAAAACGATCCAAAAATTCAAGCGCGGCGGTCACGCGATTTTGATGGCATTCTGGGCACCCATCTCGCTCACAACTTCTTGTAACCAAGTTTTTCCGACACAATATTACCAAATAAACTTTGAGAAATGTCAGGAAATTCTTCGTGAAGGTCGTCAAGCGTCACGCGGCGGTCATTTCGCACTTGTTCTTCAATTTTTTGCACAAATTCGTCAGAAATCACTGCCTTGCCTCGTCGTGAGTATCAGTACGGCGTTCTCTGAACAACCTAACCCACTTCGTGACATGTTGTCGACTTATCACATCCCTATCATAAACTTCCACGAGCTTCCGATGGATATTCGCGGCGGTATTGTTCTGTAAAGTCTAAAAACGGATGACCGCGCGGGTCTCGCACGTACGAGAGGTGGCGGGAGTCCGCGACGACCTCTCCATCGGAAGAATTTACTGTGACTGAAAAAACTGGACGATAAACGCGCGGGACCAAACAAACTGACCGTTAGGATTTCCCCTACATGCCAGGTGCGCCAACTTTGAAGCAAAAAAAAATTCACCGGCCTCAGGAGCTCTTGTAACCTTAGTTTCTGGATGACCCTCGTATGTTCCATCAATGGAGTACATGATTATATTTATGTAATTATATCGTGTATAGAGGCTCTAGTCTTCAACAAGTTTTCTTAAAATGAAATAAAAATTTAAGATGCAATATAGTTTTGAAATAATATTAAAAGTTTTCACTTATTATAATGTAACTTCATGTGTGTAAGATCAATATCCAACATCTGCATTGTTCATTACATTCTCTTAGGTTTAGTTAAAAATTGTATATATTCAAGTTAACCGTAATAACACTGTCTTATCTGTAATGAGATCATGTTCTCATACAAGTGTACATACACTTAAACACCAGTACTTATACTATTTACGCCAGTGACTTTCAAATTTTCCGTTTCACGAGACCCTAAGTGTTTAAAGATTCTTGAACGACGTCCTAAAGACTTTCCAAATAGTGAACTAGGTGAGTTTCACCACGCAGTTTCTCTAATCTTCGAATAAAACTACACAGCTACCCACATTTAATGTTTTACGATGAGTTTTGAGCGATACTATATGATTTTTATTATAGCCACCGCCAAAATATTTATTTATTTATTTAACACTTTTATTGCAAATACATTCTGGCGGGATTATTGGCAGGTGGCAATCTCTTCTAACCAACTAGACAAAAGTAAAAGAAGCAATTTACGTGGTCGCATAAATCATTCAAATGACTATCCATCCCCACGAAATCCATAAACACATACGTGAGCATATACCCACGAACCCCACAAAGACCGACAATCCTCCGTACATTATTTTTACATTATAAAGGGAGATATTATCAATCAAAAGAAAAGGAAGGGATGGTGGAGAGGAAAGGAAAAGAAAAATCATCATTTAAATTGTCAAATATCTCGCTGCGCTCCTGATTGTTACATATTTATTTATTTAATTAACGACACAACAGTGTCTTTATATACAAATGAACATGTGACAGGGTTATACAAGTACTTAAAATTATTGACAAATAATACAAAACTTTATCTTAAACTAACATGAAGATACAAAAAGCAGTAGTAATAATAAATTACAATCATTGTATTAAAATTATTTAATAATTATATGTATATTTAAGTTCAATATATGTAATGTATGTATACCACAAAATATTACCAAACTTCACCAAGCAGACTTACGTAATTGTCGAAGACTTATTTTATAGAGGTAAAGAACTTAGATTTGTTTTTAGTGGAATAACGCATACATAGAACAAATATTGGATTTTTTGAGAATTTTGTGGGAATTTTATGGATAGATATTGAGATATAGAAAACGCATGGCCTCATTAGTAGAACGAGATGCAAGTTGCTTTGCAGAATTATAACCTTCATACATGTTGATGCAGGGTTACTCAACTCCAGAGGCAAAGTATTGTCCTTAATGTTTTGTTTATATTACGTTATTTATATTAATAAAGGAGAGCACAAAGTTAGTAGCTATTTCTAAATATTGTTATGATATTCTGGCGAATACTATACTTTATAAACTTATATTAAAACTATCTCAATTGTTGCAAAACTCGTTTCCAAGTCTTTGCATACGAATTATAGAGGAGTTGATTTTATAATTAGTATAGCAATATACTTGCACTGTCCCAGGGTACAAGTTCTACACTTTTAAAGCTTCTAATCTAAGGCTTGAAACTGTTAAATGTTTGTATAACAATGGACTTTAAATAAGTAGAAGGATTAAACTATCAATGTTTTTAAATCACATCAAATCGTTTATTAATTTCCACGTCTAGGTCTATCAATGATAAAATCACTTTATAATTTGTATCAATAAAGTCCTGCTAAGAGGATTTATTCTCGATGTTCGGAAAACCTGTTCAAGAAACTCCATCTCTGGATATTTACCTTGTATCTAGTTCCCCCTACTCGGAATCTATTTAATGCTCTCCAAGTAAGCCAAAGCTGTTTGTGTCCAGCGACCATCTTGTCCGAAAGCTCCATCCAGTCACCAGGGCAAGGAAAATAACGGTCTAGGCCTAGATTGTATTGAAATAGTCATATTTTTATTTATTTAATTTCAACAGTCAAATAACTTTTTTGATACAAAAATTAAAAAAATAATTTAACATTTACATGTACCATAAACAGTATTATACAACGGAAAAAAAGTAGTACAAACCGAACAACACAACAAAGCAAATCCATACAGACAATTCAATCAATTCATCACTTGACTTCTGTAATTAGCCAATGCCATGTGTATATCTATACAATTCCCATATTGATTGCACAATCAGTGTGTTCTTGTACCGCACGAGTTGTACAAATAATTAGTAGCAACCTTTTTACTATGAAATAAAACATTTTTCCGAGTGGGCCTACAAGGAACGTGTAGCATGACAATATGAGTTAGTTGATATGGAATAGACACTATAAATGTATATAAATTTAGCTATGAACGATATGACAGGAAATCTAAACAAAATACATCATAGACGGGGGCATTCCCTTGAAATTGACTGACAGCCAATTCTTTCAATTCTGGAATATCGAAACCAATGAAATCGTGTAAAATAAAGGTAATTAAAACGTATTACTTAAAATTTCTGTATTATCTTTGAGAAAACATTAAAATTTACGTATTGAAATACTCGTAATATTGTTTGGAACCTTTAAATTTTTCGAATATTCCATTGCGCTCAAGGGTGTCGAGGCGCACTTTTTGAAAGCCTCTGGTTTATGCAGTAACCCCATGGTTAACGGTCTCCGATCTGATAACACAGTTTGATTATTCCGTCGCATCGGAGAAACATTTAATTAGCACCTCCCAAAAGTGTCTTAGTTGACGTCTGCTAGGCCATACCTTCTTAACATGAACCGTGTCTCGACTTAACTAACCACTGTGAGTTGAACTGAATTTGTAAATTAAAAATTCCTAATGCTGGTTCTTAAGCAGCTTAATTGCTTTTTTATTTTAAATTACATTTTGTACTTTTACTCTCTTGAAAGTTGGGCCACTTTTAATGTGTTGAAATCTGTTGAAATTTATAGCCTTGTTGTTTAAAAAAAATGTATGGAATCCACAAAATAATTAATTGGATGTGTCCAAATGCTCGTGTTTATTTCCACATATCGTGTGTCATGAAAATAATCCACTGACCAATAGGATGACCTAAAAAATGGAAAGATTTTTTTTCATTAGCATGGTACCTCTTAATATATACAAATAAGCGATACGGATTTATTGAAGAGCGTAGCCGGGATATAATATATTGTCTTTTGTCCCATTAATCGAACCTTGGCGGTTTAGAATAACTGCAGCTGGTACATAACTCTCAGTTCGTCATCGCGCCAGTTTTCAATACTATTCCGCACGTAAAGAAGCAACAACATTAGCACACGTCTAGCGCTTGTGACTATTATTACCACACGAACACGTTTTGCTAAATTCGGATATTTTTTTAAGAACTATCGGAAGTTGAACCCAAATCCCCTGAGGTCAGCGCCTATCCAACAAGGCCACGAAGGTCGTCAATTGAGCTACACATAAGAGTTGTAAATCTTTTTCGGGTACCAATTGAAATCTTACCAAATATGATATGAAAGTCTGATATTTGAGCTCAGAACAGAAGAGAGTGAAGGTTTTTAAGAAATACCTATATCCAGCAATGATCTTAAATCTATCTAAAATCAGACAATGTATGTGGATCTTCCTCGACAGGCGTTCGGAGGAAAACCAAAGAACTTCTGGATGACTCAATGCACCAAAATCCTGCAGAGAAACGGCCTAGATGAAAGTGACACCTAGAACCGAAGAATATACAGTCTGAGAACGAGAACCAACAGCCTACCTAGGCAATGAGTTGGTACAGTGCCAGGAAGAAAAGCAATGATTTTAAATATATGTTAATGATAATCTTGATGAATCAAAATTCGTAATAAATGATCTTGTATTATTGAATTATATAACACTTCCACTGTCTACTGCATAACCTTGCAGGATAGTCATATGGTATATAAATCTTTTCAAACCATGATAAAATAGAATATTAGCATACAAAGGTGGCCTTAAAGTAAAATCAACCTGGAATCCATAAAAAAACAACGGGTACTATCGGGAATCAAATCAGCAATATTGGAAATTGGAAGTTACGAGTTTTTATCAACAAGACTACATAGATTGTCGATATTAAGCGTTCAAATTAAGTAATTTGAATACAGAACTCCCCGTAGGTTCAGAACTGTTATATTTCAAACCTATATTCATTGTAATTTGTTATAATCTACCAGGTATTGAAATTCCTCTCAATTTGTTACAATCTAGCAAGTAATTTAAAAGTTATGTTTAACTATGACTACATCGAAATTTAAACGTCTTTTTGTTACCTCCATGTATTGAATAACGCCCTTTTCAACTCATCCATATACGGAAGATTAAAAACATGTCTCTAAATTTAATGCGTAAATCCGTTAGATTAAGCGTATTTTCTGTGATTTATTCATATTGAATCAAGATTTAGATTATAATAAGTCTAAAACCTGTCGGCAGAACGTGTTTTGGTGATATATAATTGAATTAACACGATATTACAAACGTTGTGAGATATAATTTTTTAATGCTGCTATTGAAATTGCCTTGCAACAGTAATTAGAAAAGGTCGTTCACACTCAACCGGTATTTTTTTTTTGTGAATGCACTTGAATATTTTCTCCTTGAAACATTGAAAGCGTGCGAAAAAAACACTAAATTGGGGTGACCATAATATTGATTAATTCGTTTCTTACGACTATGATTTATTAAGATAAAAATACATTTGAAACTGAACAAAGGAACATTAATACAAATTGAAAAAAATAGGTTGTTATATTTCAAGAACTTCATTATTTTTTACTTTTTAATTAAATGCCTCAACATTAATTAAATTATTTTATTATTTATTATTTAACATTTTTATTGCAAATAAAATCTGGCCGGCGTATTGCCAGGCGGCAATCTCTTCCAACAAGCCAGACAAAAGTAAATGAAGCAAGTTACGTGGTCGCATAAATCATTCAAATAACTGTCGATTCCCACGAAATCCATAAACACATACGTGAGCATATCGATCGTCCAGTTCATTACTCAGACAACTCCAAATAACCTGTTTTGAGATAATGAGAAAAACAATATTATAATATTCACTATAAATCAAATACTATTCATTTTTGCCCGAGTTTTATATATTTTATCAATAGATGTTCATAAAATCTATTGACAAAATATATAAAACTCGGGCAAAAATGAATAGTATTTGATTTATGGTGACGATTATAATATTGCTTTTCTCATTATCTCAAAACAGGTTATTTGGAGTTGTCTGAGTAATGAACTGGACGATCGATATATCCACGAACCCCATGAAGACGAACAATCACCTGAACATTATTTTTGATATAAAGTGAGATATCATTATTCAAAAGGAAAGGAAGGGATGGTGGAGAGGAAAGGAAAAATCAGGAATGAAACACGTTATTTTACTGACTAGATATTAAGAGTTTTTTTTCAGTCGCTTCTTAATGCATGCCAAGGATGGAGCGAGTCTTATATTGGTATATAAATTACTATTGAAATAGAAAATACCATACTACTCGTATAATAGTTCTTAAGGTACAATAAGATAAATGAAATATGTAATTTGAAGTGAAAAGGGTATGCGATATATCAGTGGATGACAGATTAAGGGTTGTAGTTATCGAGGGTAAATATTAACTTAATATTTGGGTTTCAATTGGCCAAGTTAATGACAAATATGACCTAGACCCAAGGGTTAGAAATGCAATTTCCTTTGATACCGAATTTTATTAAAAACTTTCAGTTTTATTTTACCACTTTCGTACGACCTATGTAACCTAATGGTATGATTCTTGACTTCCACCCGGGGGTTTGATTCAAGTTGGCATCCAAAAAAAGGGTGTTAGTCTTGTAAAAGAGTACGTCTGGTAACAATACTTGCATTTGTATAGCAATAGTATACCAGCACGTTAAACGACGAATTACGAATTTTGTGCTAACTCCAGAGGTTCTTATCTGAAGTCTTGACTACTGTGGCTGAATACAAGATTGTCTCCTGGCCATGCTCTTTAATGTGCCCGAAATCTTATTAGGATACATTAAAGAGTATAATACGAAAACCTTTTTTTTTCTTAAGGCTTATTCACTGCTCTTTATTTACATCTTCCTTTACTGTCCATGCAGTGAGACCCTGGAACCAGTTACAAATCAAGTTAGACTCAAACCATCATTGGTATCTTATAAAATACGACTTAAAAAACTCTTAATTTCAAATCACAAATGTAACGTGTTTCATTCGAAATTTTCCTTTGTTCTCTACTATGTCTTCCTTTTCCTTTAATTGTTGATATCTTACTTTTATTTTACCGTGCATATTGTTCATAAATTTTGTAAAGGTAAATAATTATTTTTAATATTTTTTGCGACCATATAAATACCTTTATTTAATTTGTCTGGTTGGTTGGAAGAGATTGCCACCTAGAAATAAGCACGCCAGATGATTTTGCTATGAAGTGTTAAATAAATGAATAAATATCTCCTCAGATTTATGAGATCCAAACGTATTGGAATTACTAAAAATATTAACATGATTAATTTTTCAAAAAGAAACGTAATAAATAAAGGGAAAAAAATAGTTTCCTATTTCTGGTTTGCTGTAAAATATTGTCACATGAAAGTTAGCCTACCAAGTTGTACAATGTAAAACATTAAATTATTTTATAAATTATAAACATCCTTGTTAAGTTTTTAAGTTCTTTTCTAACCATACGTGTATATATTAGGTGTTAACATAAGTTGTCCGTTTTTTTTTCAAATTTCAAAATGAGCACCAAAATTAAAACAAAATGGTAAAGTTTATACGTCATTCGAAAGAAAATTTTCTGCTGTACAAGATATTGTGTTTGCTTTTACGTTACATATATTATTTTATTTGATTACAAGCCTTCAAAATGGAATGCCAAGTAGACGAAAGTGAGCATTTTCGACACCTTCGACAATTGATTTTTGTTGTTTTCACTCAAAACATGTGGAACCCAAGCGCCGAACTTCTGGACTTTTCCCATTGATTTAAGATGGCGGTATACAGTCATGTAACTACAATTCTTCTGCTCAGCCAATTCTACGGTGGTTTGAAGGGGATCTTCATGAATAATATGGTTTAAGAGGTCCTCATCGAAGTCCACTGGTCGTCCGGAACGCTCCATCTATTTCAGGTCGAAACTTACGTCTTTGAAACGCAAAAACCATCGATGAGCTGTCCTTTCATTCATAGCATCTTCACCGTACACTTCGCAAATATCGCGAGCAGCTTTGTCAGCTTTATTTTCTCGAATTAAGGTGAACAGAAGGAGGTGTCAAAAATGCTCACTTTCGTCTATTTGACATTCCATTTTGAAGGCTTGTAATCAAATAAAATAATATATGTAACGCAAAAGCAAACACAATATCTTGTAGAGCAGAAAATTTTCTTTCGAATGACGTATAACCTTTACCATTTTGTTTTTCTTTTGGTGCTCATTTTTAAATTTGAAAAAAAAACGAACACACCTTATGTTAACACCCAATATATTTCTGCAAACATAAAAAAATGTACCTTAAAAACGGATTTTAGTGTTACCCGCCGCTAATAACAAACGGATGTAATCATTTCAGGGCGCTCTTCAAAATTTTATTGCAGAATCAAAATAAAATAACTTCCGATTTAAATAGCAGTTCGAATTTAATATAAGGTTAATGAAAGTTTACTCTTCGTAAAATACGCCATTTTGCATTATTTTACGTTATACAAAATGGTAGACAGTTTATTGAGACATTAAAAGATGGAGTATAAAAAAAATAATGTATATAATTGTTTTCCAGGATTTATTCAAGATAATAATTATTGATTTAAATATTTTTAACGACTTCTGTGATCTAGTTGTTAAGTCGCTTAACTTTCACCCGAAAATTTCAGGATTGTTTCCCGATGGTTACAAAAAATATAAATAAATGAAGGATCTGGATTTTTTTTTTGATATGGTAACCATAATTGCACGTTGCTAAAACATGCCATAGACAACCGCAATTGTCGTACATACTTCAACAGTTCTAAAATTTATTTTAGACTTCAAGCCTCAATCATTAAGATCATACGACATATTACCTCTCGGTCATGCTCTTCAATTTGTCCAAACAATTCGTAAATGCTGAAGTTTAGAATGCGAAAGAACAAAAAGCTTTTATCTAACTTTGTGGATATATTTTAAACTTTAAATTGGAACGGTGTAACATACATACTAATATCAAGAAATTTTCCTGACGGTGTAGGCAGAGAAGGACACATTCGTACACCTTCTCATATAACTCCTACGATTTCTCTGACTTTTCACATTTTTTTATTTCAAAATATGATTTACTAGATCCAACCATAAGTTTACTGGTTATTCTTAACAACGCCTTCCACTCAACACTAGAACGCTTTTGACATAGGTATTACAAATGGTTTTTCTCTCTTTTTCCCCATCCGTTTTCACACAGATGAAAGACTACCATACTACTGTTAAATAACCCATTTAACACCCAGAGCTCTTCATTAATTTATGTACAACAGTAACTTTGCGTCAGTACAAAAAGTCAGATGAAAAAAGGTCTAAAAATAATGCCAGTCTGGAAGTTAATCTTTCGGTAATCGGACTCAGGACCCCTCGGTTTTTAAGCATTCACAATATTATGTTATCACCCTTGGCGCGGTCTATTTTGATTCCTTTTAAGTTTTTCTGCGTTTGGGTTGTATCAAAATCAACAGGTGATATAACAATCTCCATAGCTTTGTGGTGACATTTCTGACTTTCACCCATTCAATTCTCGATGGAACCTAAAAAAAATAAAGGGTGCTAGTCTGGTAAAAGAGTTTGTCTGGTAACAATATCCGCACGCGCGAATCGGTAGTGTTGCTAACCGCGAGTTTCATTCCTACTCCAAAGATACGACCTCTGTGGCCTGGTGGTAAGACACTTGTCTACCGATCCGAAGGTTGCGGTTTCGATCCCCGCTGGAACCCAGAATTGTTTAAATATGATTCCAGTCTGGTTAACACTTAGGGCCTATAAAAACATCTTTCTGGTTGGTTAGAAGAGATATCCACATGGCAATAAACTTGCCAGGTTAAATAAAAAAGATCTAAACCCGAAGACTCACTTACTGGGGTTGAAGACAATATTGTCTCCAGGCCCCGCTCTTCAATGCATCTGAGAAACTAATTCAGATTTATTAAAGGGTACAGTATGAAAAAAAAACAAATACTATAGAAGGTACGAGAAATTAATTAATGAAAGAAAAAATTAAATGATTTTGCCACGTAGAAAGAATGAACTATGAAATACTAAGAAAACTAATTCATACAAATTTTGAAAAAGGTTCAAGAAGTTTGGGTAAATTAAAAAAAACGCACAATTATGAAATAGGAAAGAGTGAAAAACCTTTATTCATTCATTCAAACTCTCCTAACTCGATCTAACTCGAGACTTCAATCCACTACTATTAAACAAATCACGTCTGGTAGTTATAAAAGCGTTCGAGCGAAACATGTATTAAACTTTTTGTAAACAGTTAATGTAGGAAAGTAGACCTTAAGTGAAAACTAGACTGATTTAAAAAAAAACTGGGTTTAATTGGGAATCGAAAACGCAACCTCTGGGTCAGAAGACAGCCGTTTTACTAACTAGGCCAAGGAGGTCGTTACCATAAATAGGAGAATATTTATGGACGTGACAGAAACGAAAGGTATGTTCCAGGATAGAATGCAGAAGGGTCATTAAGTGTTAGTGATGATGATGACCGAAATTGCACCGCTACAAATTGAAGCTACCTTTAATTGTAATCCATTTAGTATAGACTATTTTTTGTATATTAAAAAAGAACAAAAAAAATCTATCTTCCTTTGCATTTCTATTACTATAATGCTCCTTTCCATCAATCTTCTCGTTCCTTCAGTGAGAGATGCATTCAATATAATCTAACTGACAACTAACAGTTAAGATCCAGCGCCATAAACATATCATTAATATTTTTCGTATGATTTTTTTATACTGGCAACAAAAATTCTCTATGGTTCACTAAAATCACACTTTGATCGTTGATTTTTTTGTGGAAGTTTGCAGTTATATTGCCCGTATTATATGATTTGACGTGTGTTGAATAGTTAATGAATTCGTATTTTTAGATTGATATTTAAATTTATGTAGACATACCTTCCTGAACAAAGATTAATATATTAATTCGTTTGACAAATTATAGTTGTTTATAATTTTTTTTTATATTTCAGCAAAGTAATTGCATATATTTGATTCATCACTTTGATCCGATATCTTTAATGGGAATAAAAATTGTTTTACAATAATTTTCTAAAATTTGTAACAATTTAATAATAAACATAATTACTGTCACCAGTTTCTTTAGTTTGTCCGTAGAATAAAATGAAGATATTTTGTTGAATTGAAAGAAAAGTGATATTGAAATTAAGACTTAAAATAATAAAATACATAGAGTGACAATGTATGACACAGAATACGTAACCAAGTTGTTGAAGATGAGTGTGATGTGTAGAGCATGATAAATATGAGATCTCGGATATGGTTTGGATATGTGGAACGAATGAATGAAGAACGGCTAATCAAACAAATATACAATGCGAACGTGTCTCAGAACAAGCAATGAAGCTTGTAAAGTGACTATAAATATAAACCGTTTATATTTTGTGAAATATATTTTATATTTTATGCTACTTTGTAGGCACTCGGCCATTTTTCTCGAAAAAAAAATAGCATTATTCTGTTTAAAGCATTTCATTATACGCCGGTCATAAATAAATATATAATTCTACCTTTTAAAGAAGGTAATGTCGGAATCTTCTGGTCATGATCGATGAAAGCCCATTGAACTTTTCCGGAAGTTGCAACATGACAAACACCCTCTACAACAGGAAATATTTACTGTTCATGCTGTGAGCCTCTAGCTGTGAGATTCGTCAATTACAACCCATATTCTCTTAGATCGACTACTGTTAACAGTAAGTTGTTTTTTTTTTTTTCGTTTTTCCATATTATACGCTCAAAACAGAGATTGTTTCTAGTTCACCGTTCAGTTTGCCTTTCCAGTTCCCCGCTCCTCTTTTTTTTACGTCGTCCTTTACTGTCCATGCAGTGAGACTCTGGAATCAGTTACTAACCAATTTAAGACTGACTCCGTCCTTGGCATGCTTTAAGAAGCGACTGAAAAAAACTCTTAATTTCTAGTCAGTAAAATAACGTATTTCATTCCCGATTTTTCTTTTGCTTTCCTCTCTACCATCTCTTTCTTTTTCTTTTGATTGATGATATCTCACTTTATATGAAAAAAAATGTTCGGGTGATTGTCCGTCTTTGTAGGGTTCGTGGGCATATGCTCACGTATGTGTTTATGGATTTCGTGGAGATGGATAGTCATTTGAATGATTTATGCAACCATGTAACTTGCTTCATTTACTTTTGTCTAGTTGGTTGAAACAGATTGCATCCAGATTGTATTTGTAATAAAAGTGTTTAATAAATAAATATATATTTCAAAATCTAAATTTTGCTTGCTTGGAAATATACTTAATCTATTGTATTTAGAGTTTCTAATTTTTATTTTATTAGTTCATCATCCTAAATTCACTTTGAGATAGATGGTTTGGCTATGTAACACAAATTAATGAAGAAGGACTCAAAAAGTAAAAATACAATGCATATGTGAGTGTAAGGAGTGGTAGAGGAAGATCAAAGAAAGTGTGAATGAATCTAGTGAATGCGTTTTGAAAGAAGGGAATATTATAAAGTAAAAAAATCGTAAGATTTGTACAGGCAGGTGTCATCATCTTTGCTAGACTTCGTAAGTCGAGGATCCCCTCGGCATTCCAAAGTTTATTCAGTTTGAAAGCAAAGCTCTTCTTTCTGGGACTGTCACAACTCATTGCCTAGGTAGGCTGATGGGGTCGGCTCTTCTCGTTCTCAGGATGTATATTCTTCGGTTCTGGGTGTCACTTTCATCTAGGCCATTTCTCTGTAGGATTTTGGAGCATTGAGTTATACAGGAGTTCTTTGGTCTTCCTCTGGAGAAAGATCCACATACATTGTCTGATTTACCGCATGGTGGTCTCCGTCTTATGTGCTCGTACCATCTCAGCTGTCGCTCTTCCAGCTTACTGTTTATGTCAGTGACCCCCAGGATACCACGAATGCGTGAGCTCTTAATTATATCTTAAGCAAAGCTGTTCCTTGGAGTTTTTCTTTTCTTTTAAGTGAATGAGCCGTTGTACACCAGTCACACCGCTGTACTATATCCGATGGCATACCGAAGCGAAACGATCGGAGCACATCGTCATGTTTTTTTTTAAATAGATATGACGAAAGTCATAGGTATCCTAATATCCTCGAATACTACGCCTGTATCATTTGAGGGGAGTATCACGGCGTGGGACTCGAACCAGCGACTTTCGCACGGAAGTCCAGTTCGTTACCGCGCGACCATATAACCCATAAACAGCAGGTGTATGCATATATATATATATATATATATATATATATATATATATATATATATATATATATATATATATATATATATATATATATATATATATATATATATATATATATATATATATATATATATATATATATATATATATATATATATATATATATATATATATATATATATATATATATATATATATATATATATATATATATATATATATATATATATGTATGTGTATCGGGATATGAAAGCCTGGCGTTATGTCTTCTCTGCCTATGCCAACAGGGAAACTGCGTAATTGTATGTATGTACCCATCTTGCGCACAGCTTTCTCATGTCCAAATTTTCAGTCAATATGCGATGTACAGCACTTTTTGAAATGCCTACCATGTCTGCTAGCTCGCGCACTTTCAATCGACGGTCATTCAATACCATTTTGTGGATTTTCTTTACCATTTCTGGCGTGGTCACCTCATTTGGTCGACCACTGCGATGTTTGTCTTGGCAGCTCGTACGACCTTGTTTAAACTCTTCGTTTACTGTTGTAAACGAAGGAGCAGACTCCCCCAGAGTAGAATCTAGCTCAGCTTTGATATTGGTTGGACTTAGACCTTTCAAATGAAAGTATTGTATCACATAATGATGACCATTTTTTTCCATGTTTACAAATTCACTGAGAGCGTTCAATATTGATGGCTGCCAAACAAATACTAAACAACGTAGCGTCTTAAAACTCAAAACTTGGGCTTTATAAGTTTAGTACTTTCTATCATAGTATTTATTTAAAGCAACAACCGCCATCTATACGTTAGGTTGGGTGCTTCTGGGACCACCCTCGTATATACGAGTATGTGTATGCCAGGGACAAAGATGCCTACTCTCAGGTGATATTCAACGTTTGGGGGACCTGACATGACACTGGGAAGAAAAAGAAGATATATATGTATTATAGGGCATAGAATGATCAATATTTAAAAAACAATGAAATTTGCAAATAAACGATTAATTTAATTCAATAATATTTGATAAATTAGACTTTACTTTCGTGTACCTACATTATTTCAGAAACATAAAATAAAAACCGTTTTTTTTTCTTGAAAGAGATGGTAAGAAAAGAGAATTAAGTATTATAAACATGTACATTCTATTTTCGTTAATTTCTACTTAATTATTTTCAACATCTTTGTTACAATTCAAAAATAAAAAAAATACGTAAACAATATAATTTATTACATGATATTCCATATGACGTGTTGATTGAATTATGTGTTATTTTGATGAATATTAAATAAAATATTACAAAGCATTATTCATAATCTAATTATCGTGTTCAGAAATTCTCTCTCTTATTTCTGAATTTGTATAAAATAATAATTAATAATTTTAAAATCGGTTTTATATTTTGAATCACGTAAATTAATTCAATGTATTCTGATGTAAACATTGCTATCTCTTTTTAATGATGTATAACAATTGGATTTCTCTGAAATCATTGTGTATGCACGTAAGTAGAATATTTTAAAAAAATATTATATACTATCCGTTATGTCACGTATCTCCGTAGTGGTATATTTAGGCTATCAATTATTCATATTTTTTCCTCAGGCTTCATATACTAAACCATTATGACATGTTTTTCTTTTATTTATTAGCATTGTAAACGAGCACTCGGCGAAACTTATGTTATATGTTCTGCAGTAATTTATGGGAGTAGGAAAGTCAACAGTAACACTTAAATGAGCGCTCAGTGAGACTTATATATTCTGGAGTAAATAATGGGAATAGGAAAGTCAACAGTAACACTTAAATGAGCGCTCGGTGTGACTTATATATTCTGGAATAAATAATGGGAGTAGGAAAGTCAACAGTAACACTTAAACGAGCGCTCTAGAAACTTATATGTTCTGGAGTAAATTATGGGAGTAAGAAAGTCAACAGTAATACTTAAATGAGCGCTCGGTGAAACTTATATATTCTGGAGTAAATAATGGGAGTAAGAAAGTCAGTAGTAACACTTAAGCAAGCGCTCGGGGAAACTTATATATTTTAGAGTAAATAATGTGAGTAGGAAAGTCAACAGTAACACTTAAATGAGCGCTTGGTGAAACTTATACATTCTGGAGTAAATAATGGGAGCAGAAAAGTTAACAGTAACACTTAAACGAGCGCCTGGTGAAACTTATATATTCTGGAGTAAATAATGAGAGTAGGAAAGTCAACAGTAATACTTAAACGAGAGTTCGGTGAAACTGATATATTCTGGAGTAAATAATGGGAGTAGGAAAGTCAAAAGTAACACTTAAATGAGCGCTCGGTGAAAGTTATATATTCTGGAGTAAATAATGGGAGTAAGAAAATCAGTAGTAACACTTAAAGGACCGCTGGGTGAAACTTATATATTCTGGAGTAAATAATGGGAGCAGGAAAGTCAACAGTAACACTTAAACGAGCGCCTGGTAAAACTTGTACATTCTGGAGTAAATAATGGGAGTTAGAAAGTCAATAGTAGCACTTAAACGAGCGTCTGGTGAAACTTGTACATTCTGGAGTAAATAATGGGAGTAAGAAAGTCAATAGTAATACTTAAAGGACCGCTGGGTAAAACTTATATATTTTGGAGTAAATAATGGGAGTAGGAAAATCAACAGTAACACTTAAACGAGCGCTCTAGAAACTTATATGTTCTGGAGTAAATTATGGGAGTAAGAAAGTCAACAGTCACACTTTAACGAGCGCCTTGTGAAACGTATACATTCTGGAGTAAATAATAGGAGTAAGAAAGTCATTAGTAACACTTAAAGGACCGCTGGGTGAAACTTATATATTCTGGAGTAAAGAATGGGAGTAGGAAAGTCAACAGCAACACTTAAAAAAATAAATGCGAAATTTTTTGTTGATTCAAGGTCCAAAACCTTAAGTATTTTCAGGGATAAGGCAATTAACTACACGTTTTGTCTTCCATCGTTTCTAGTAAATAAATGCAGCCCCCTGTGGACGTGCCGGGTAGGAAAAAAATTATAAGGTTTTTCTCTTAATTTACTATTGTAATATTGATGGTATCAGATTATTTATTTAAATAAAAAATACAAAATAGCTGTCAAGACATTTTTTTCTTGTTTTTTTTAACACGGATTTTTTTATTTTACTCCACCGAAACCCATTTAGGAAACACTGGTATAGAGAAAAACTTAATCCGGAAAGGCCTGTGACAAACTGGTTTTAATCCTTAATCCCAAAACTTGTTAAGGAATATTAATCCTTTATTAAAAAGTCTGTTGAAACATTCATACTCTTCATTCACACCTTTATGTTACACATACGAGTACTTTAATGATCATATGAAATTTGACGTTCCAGTATTCATATATAAATTTAATGAATCACGTTGAACGCCTGAGGTATATCTGATGTACGCAGTTCTCTTTATTTGGTTATTTATTAACTAACATTATTACGAAATCATTCCTGTTACTATTTGTAATGTACAAATCTGTTTCCACAAGATGATCCATTTGATTTCTTATTTTAGATAAAATATAACATGCGTGTAACTTATTACGTAACAAACTTTTAAATAAATACTGTTATTTTCGTAGAAATTTTTTTTCAAGATAAATTATAAAATCACGAAAATGAAAAAATATAAGCCCTAAAAATCTACCTAAAATAAATTGTATTTTTATCTGATATTGATATGATTCAGTTATTACTTTATAAAAATCTTTTATGGATCATCGAAAATAGTTTTAAAATACAGTAATTTTCGTAGAAAAATTTCTTCAAGATAAATTATAAAATAACGAAAATGAAAAAAAATATAAGCCCTAAAAATCTACCTAAAATAAATTGTATTTTTATCTAATATTGATATGAGACAGTTATTACTTTATAAAAATCTTTTATGGATCATCGAAAATATAATAGTTTTGAAATACAGTAATTTTCGTAGAAAAATTTCTTCAAGACAAATTATAAAATCACGAAAATGAAAAAATATATAAGCCCTAAAAATCTACCTAAAATCAATGGTATTTTTATCTGATAATGACATGATCCAGTTATTACTTTATAAAAATCTTTCATGGATCATCGAAAATAGTTTTAAAATTTTAGCGCTTTTGAATATAAAATTAACTTGTCACAAAAAGCATAAAAATTCACATGAATCATACAAAAAAATATCAGTTTTTATTTTTTCTAAGTACAAGATCGACGACCTCCGTGGCCTGGTGGTAAGACACTTGTCTGCCGATCCGGAGGTTGCGGGTTCGATCCCTTGCCTTACTGTGCTAAACAATTCCGCCAGCCACGATGCTGGACGCTAAGCGTCCAGTAAAAAATGTATGTTTTAAATTAAAATTATGCAAAATCTGCTAGGTTATTTTCTGTAATTAGCTATAAAAATCATTTTATTATGTATTAAAACGTCAAATAATAAAATAAAATATAAGTCGTGGTCACTCGCTATCCATCACAGGGTGGCAAGTGTTAAATAGGATTCCAGTCTGGTTTTCACTTAGGGCCTATAAAAACATCTTTCTGGTTGGTTGGAAGAGATTGCCACATGGCAATAAACTCGCTAGGTTAAAAAAAAACGATCTTCGTGACCAAATTGGTAAGTAGCTTGACTCCTATTCGGGGAGTTTTGAGTTCCTTTCGCGATGCTACCCAGAAAAATGTTCTGGTAAAAAGAGTTTATTTGGTAACGATCCTCGAACGTGGTAGACGTGTGCGAGATTTTTATTTTCACATAAGGGGTTATATTGACAATATTTGCGGTAGTGAACCGTGAGTTACGTGCCAACTGTAGTGGCTGTAAACCTGAAAGTGCGATTAATGGGGCCGAAGACAATATTGTCTCCATACTACGCACTTCAATATCTCCGAATTATCTGTTCGATTATGTTTAATGATACCAATGAAATGAAACACACACACACATTCAAGCTCACATCTTTTGCCTCTTCCACATTTATATATCATGCACATACTTCTATTATTCACACTTCTCGCTTTGCCTTTTTTTAAATCTGGTCCACTTGGTCCTGTCAGTTTTTCTTGGTCTTCCTCTTCCACGAACACCTTGCTCTAACTTATATACTAGCCAAGTACTCCTTTCATCATTCATTCTTTTCTAGTGTCCAAATCATCTTAGGCTCCTTTCTTCGTCTACTCTTAAAACATCCATTTTTTTCAAGTATTAATTACTGATGTCTACATTCCGCTTTCTTTCAAACATTGACCCACCACAAATTGTTCTTAGTGCACACATCTCCACAACATTAATTTTACTATTTCTCTTCTTCTGCTAAGTCCAAGATTCAGTTCCGTACGTCAAGGTGGGCACCAACGCACTATTATGCAATGTCATTTTTGCTACTGTTAATATTACGCGGCTGTTGAAATGAAATAAAGGGATATAAAAAATATCTAAATTGTTGTTTATAGTTAAGGCATTAACATTGTGGAGGTTTAAAGACATTGTAATTTATTTTTATCAAACACTGTTTATTCCACTTTTTTATGACGGTATAACCTTACCGGTTTCAAGGCTTTCACCTCATCTTCAGGGGAGTCTTGTTTGCGCTCCCCTGAAGATGAGGTGAAAGCCTTGAAACCGGTAGGGTTATACCGTCATAAAAAAGTGGAATAAACAGTGTTTGATAAAAATAAATTACAATATCTAAATTGCTTTATTTTCTAAGTGTGATTTTATACGAAATAAAAATACCATTTTCTATAATTTCTTGATTATATACCATTAAATATATTTTAACAAATGATTATATGTTAACTCTGGTATGATGTTAAGTATTTTTCCGCATATTTTACAAAATAAAGTTTTTTTTTCAAAAGAAATTTTATCGTAACATAATCAAACAAATTGAAAAAAACAAGCAATAAAAAATTTAAAAAACAAGCAATAACAAATCAATAAAAAGGTTCTTTAAAATTAACGTTCGTATTTAAAAAAATGTATATTTGTTAAGTTCTCTTTTTATTACTTGTTGTTATTTTATTAGAAGATTTATTGGTGTTTTAGAATAGAGACGTCTTGTGTTTTATATTCTTGAGCTTAATTAAGGTAATAGAGCGGCCATTTATCGTCCCAAATTAGTTCCCCTATAAAATTACAGATATTAACCGTGTAATCCTAAACCTCCCAGGCTTTGCAGCAATCTCACTTTTATTCCGGGTTTGTAAGGGAAATAATTAGGTGGGCGTTTTACGTTTTAGAAAATTGTCGATACAGGGTTAAGAGAAAACAAGAAATACTTTTCAAATAGTTGTATCAAATGTCGTTGATTTTTATTTTATTTAAAATATTTTAACAGTATTAGAATACTTAATAAAAAATCACTTTGTTATTCCACTAATTACATTAATCTCCGCTACACGTGTATCTATCAACCGCATAATTTCGCTTGAAGAGAGCCTCGGGATAAGAGGAAGAAACTCGTATAGTGGAGATTAATGTAATTAACTGAATAACAGTAATTTATTGTTACATATTCTAACATGGAGTTCAGCAAAGTTTAAGAAAAAATGTTTGACAAATTATTTTAAGTGTTTTCTCGATAATAAATTTCTTTATTGAACCCTTCATTGTGTAAAAATCTGACAAGATTTTTGCCAGGTTGTAATCTCTTCCAAACGATCAGATAAAAGTAAATAATTTAATTTATATGGTCACATAATTTATTCCAATTAATATTTATAATTCAAATTAATTTATTCAAATTAATATGCAAGATGTTTTTATCAACCAGAGTTTATTCCATTTTTTACACCGGTATAACCCTACCGGTTTCAAGGCTTTTACCTCATCATCAGGGGAGGACAAACAAGTGCTGTTTGTGCTCCCTGATGATGAGGTGAAATCATAGATCTATTGTACCTAAAATCTTAATATTTTTATCAACATTTTTTTTTCTTTTCAAGTACTTCTTACACAATCCATTCGTATGTAATCCCCCAGTGGTGTGATATAATTGCGCATTTTACACTATCGCTGGGCATTAATTAGTGCTGGTCAACCGAGCGGTGCCCGTAGGGAGCGTCCAACCATGCAGCTATTCCGCCACTGTGTATTCTTAAGATTTCATAATCCCTCATCAGGCATACTCACACTTCCGAGTTTAATGTTCACACTCATATTGCATTTCAATGGTACTATATAACACAGAAACACATTATTCAGGTTTTTCAAAAATTTACTATAAAAATAATTTATAAAATCGGTGCCCGGTATCCAAAGCCGGACCCATTCAGGTAGTATTGATTCCTTAATTAGTCAACTTATAATTGAAATGTATTCTCTGGAACAAATATCGAGAAGAAAAAAACTTAACAAAGACGCATGACATCTGACCAAATATTCATCTTCACTAAAATTAAAAATCTTTTATCTAAAGGCAATATTCCTATCTGTCCCAATGACATAAAATGTGAAAAAATTTCAGGCAGTGGATCGGAGCGTGGTTGTTGTAACAGGAGATTGAATACTAGAGCTTGCAACACCCCAACCCCCCACTTTTTAATTTGCCTTCTTATATACTCGTCACGAGTAATGGACATTTGTTCATTCATAATGCATTCGTTTATCATTCTTTTTGTAGCAGATTCTTCATCTGCCTTTTCTGCTTTATTTCTTGGATGTGGGCTGCCAGTTATCCCTGAAAATCTTTGAGGATCTGCCAGGTGGTCGGCTTCCTATAGGGTTATCATGAGAAACTATAGGGAAAATCCAGATTTCTAGAAACTATAGGAAAAATCAATTACATAAATGTGAGTCCAATAATGTCTTCATGTCTTCCTTTCCCATCTTACAATATCTTTGGTTTTACACATTCCTCATATTTTTGTATTTCCTGTTTTGTCTCTGAGTATTTTGACAGTTATATGTCGCAAGAATTTAATTTCTGATAATCAATGAGTGCTTTTTTACGTGTTGTATCAGCACTTGTTTCAAAGAGTGCCTTTTTACGTGTTGTATCAACACTTGTTTCAAAGAGTGCCTTTTTAAGTGTTGTATCAACACTTGTTTCAAAGAATGCCTTTTTACGTGTTGTATCAACACTTGTTTCAATAACATATATCAGAACATGTCTAACTAACTTTAATATATATATATTTGCTTCCCTTTATTACACTTTCGTTATATACAATACAACCTGACAGGCTTATTACCATGTGGCAAGTTCTACCAACTAACCAAAAATATATAAAAGAGTTCTTAAGTGACTCGAATCCTTTTTAAAAATATCTCG
Source organism: Odontocerum albicorne (assembly GCA_949825065.1). Taxonomy (NCBI): domain Eukaryota; kingdom Metazoa; phylum Arthropoda; class Insecta; order Trichoptera; family Odontoceridae; genus Odontocerum; species Odontocerum albicorne. The sequence goes on along the minus strand of OX463845.1, from coordinate 44,872,399 downwards.
ATTCCAACGGGTGTCAAACTTTAGATTCAGACGACAGTACTTATAAAGTGCTTACTCCAAAAATTCCATTGTGAACAAGATTCTGATCACTTGCAATGCTTCAAAGTCCGCCCCTACATGGTCCATTTATCGTCTTATCATCGTTTTTTTCTTACCTGAGGATGAAAAGTTTCCCATTCGTTAAAAAAAGAAAGCGTTTTTGATTTCTTTCAGCTTGCAATTTAGAATGAATTTATCTTTACTAATTCATAAATCACACTAATCACGAGGTAGATCGAGCTAACGGTACTGGCATACCTGAGCGAATGACAGTGTGAATGAATAACGACTTCATCTCGCGGCGCTGCCTTATCGTGACTCACGATGGCTCTATCAAAATGTGCTTTATTTCGGTTGAACTAAAAAAAATATTTTAATTATTCTCTCCGACAGAGCTTACCAAACGTTTTTATAGCTTTTTTTCTTTGATGTCATTCGAAAACGTTTACTGCGTAAGTTTTATGCTTCCTTTAATTCCATTGCTGTACAAATATTTAAGAGCTAGTTTTATTCTCATCAAATCATATTGTAAATGTTACTCTTCTCAAATCACTATAAAATTCGCACTTTTTCAATTAATTTAGATGATTTCATTTCTGTTATCTGGGCACTATATTTATGGTGAGTTGAATAGGACATTTAAAGAAGGGTAGTGATAGAAAACAATATATATGGAGCACTCAATGCAATGTACAAAAATTATGCTATATCAAAAGTAGCCAAAATGATAATACTTTATACTCGTAGTTTGTTGGTACCAACCTTGACATATTTTATTTAACTTTTTTTTGTTTATTTTTTACACATGACAAGAAATATACATAATTTGCGAAAAAATAATAGAGAATTTGATTCGGACATACATTTTTAATGGACCTGGGTTTGTTGCCTTTCATTTATAGTGTCCCCAGTAAACTAGACTTTTGCCTGAATCTCACTGAGGGGGGTATTAAGCATGAAAAAATAAATCGATACTTCTTTCCGATTTTCGATTACACAAAAATAAAACCCCAGTTGCACATTCTCACCAACCTGACAAACAGTAACACTCAATTACAACTGGAAACATCATGCGAAATCAAACTCCTCACACATCATCACTCCAGAAAGACCAAAAATGTTCATCCCATAATATGCAGCACACAATCATAAAAAATATGTAAGTCGAACTTAGATTTGGCGGAAAAGAGTAGATTAATGTTGTGAAGATGCGTGCACTATGAATAAAATATGGAGAGTCAATGTATAAGACATCAGCAATGAGTGCGTGAATAAAATGTATGTTTTAATTTAGATAAAGAAATGAGCCTTATGATAATTAAGACATGTGGACAGAATAAATGACTTTGCGAGTATACAAGTCAAAAGTGCAAGGTGTGAGTGTAAGAGGTAGACCAAGGAAAACAGAACTAGATCAAAATAATCTTTTTTTTTGTAAAGAAGGTTAAGTGAGAAGTATGAATTATGAAACATTGTGTATGACGAGATGCATGAATATGGATTCGCAGGCTTGGATAAAAAAAAATTGGAGAACTGTTATTTCTGCCTACCCTGCAAGGAATACGGCGTGATGATATGTTTATACTTAAAAGATGCTCATTGTACCGCACAGGATACAAAGACTGTAGATAGGCACGTTGGTTGCCGCGTAGCGCTCAGAGAATCGAGGTAGCGAATTCCGTAGCGAAGATCCAGTAGAAGAAGAAGAAGGTAGCAGGGAGAGATTCTTCTCAGGCAGTCGATGTAGGGTAGCGGGTCTCAAAGTAAAACGCGGTATAGTCGGTAGTACTGAGAATATATTTTTCGCAATCAGCAGGGGGCCCTCTATATTAATGGTCAGTCGGCCGTCACAAGCGCCTATTGCCCGCCAAATACAACAACTTTCGGGGTTTGGGCCTTGCTTACGCCGACTGGGCCCCGATCTACTCCGATCGCACCGCCCCGCAAGTCACCTATTTCCAGTGCGGTCGCGAATGCGATCGGAGTCAAACAAACATACATTTTACATATAAAATACAAGAACATATATCAGATTTACATACAAATATAAGTTAACATTAGTTTTATATACAGATCTACACATAAATGTCTTTTTCCCTTATACCACATACACACACACAAGGGTGACGGCACACGTCCGATACACTCATCCTTTTCCAGCGGCGGATCGATTTTTTATATTAAATACTTTCAACCTCCTGACTTTTTTTGTATTTGACAGTTACTTGATAATTAGTTTTTTGACCCTTAAATATTTGTTACCTGAATCATTACTTATCTTGCACTAGAGATATTTTTACGCAAGACATCATCATGAAATATTCGAGATGTAATTAAATTAAGGAATTTCGTAATTGTAATTTATTTTTAAATTGTTTCAGGATATATTCTTACATGTTAAAAGACCTTTCACAATATCCTGTGATGACGAAATGATCAACAAATATTTATAAGCCATGAAAACTTGCTTATAGGTAAAAAAGAATGCAAGTTAAACTCCTTTAGAACATAAAAGAAAATGGCTTGCAGTAATTGCATTGTTTTCATAATTCTGCCTCATTTTTCTCGCAATTTTATAGGTTATATTCGCGATGTTTCTAGGAATTTCATCGTCAAGTGTAAAGTTAGTTTTCTTAGTAGATAATTCGAAAATTTCTAGACGCCAGTCTGTTTTCACTGCAGGTGTTATGCTGACATATGACAGTCATAAATATTGTCTCCATTGTATTTTCCAGTCTATGTCTGAAATATATTCCTTCAGAGAGGAGTAGAACTTTAAGCTTGATTTTTTTTCTATATCTAATAAATTGAGTAAAACTAAGTTCATGGTATTTGGCCGGCAGGAGCACGTCTTACATTGAACGGTGCTGATATAGAGAGAGTGAAAAAATGTAAATACGAGTACCTCGGAAGTATCTTGGTGGAAGACCTCGACCCAGAAACCGAAGTCAAGTGCAGAATTGAATCATCTCGTGCGGCTTTTAATAAAATGAGAAGCGTATTCTGCGATGATAATCTAAATATTCAGAATCGATAATTTATTCTGAAATGGCTAATCATTGTCACCGCGAAAACCTTACATTTTCTATCGGTGATGCCAAATTCTTACATATCAGTGGTAACGGAAATAAATTGGACAGATTAGAGGCCCTAGAAATTTCTAAGTCAGTGCATCGAGGTGAACATCTGGCCAACACATTTATTCCAAGAATCTCTTCGCTGCTCGCCGAGGTCGTCCCATGCCCCCCTCAACCCCCAGTCCTCAACCTGAATGTTTACCGAGAAGCGTGTATCTCGGTACCAGTTTAAACAGAATTCAGTCTAGTTTGTGCTCCCCTGATGATGAGGTGAAAGGCTCGAAACCGGTAGGGTTATACCGTTACATAAAGGGGAATAAACAGTGTTTGATAAAATAAATTACAATGTCTTTTAACCTCCACAATGTTAATGCCTTAACTATAAATAATATAATGGAAGCTTAATTTAAGCATATGCTAGACCGCAAATTGTTAGGAAAATTGCATTATATATAGCAGACTTAAAATAGACATGAAAATTCCAAGTCAGCAGCAGATTAAGTCTCGCGAGTCTATTCGGTTTACACCATGCTAGAAAACACATGATATTGGGCTAGTTAAAGTTCAACAACGTGACGATTGATGACATCCGTGGCCAATTGGTAAGACGCCTGTCATCCTCTCTGAAATTTGCGAGTTTCATTCCGTTTGATACTCAGACTTTTAAAAATAGGTTTACTTTAAGGCTTGTTGAACATATTTGTGGTTGGTTGTAAGAGATTATCACACACCTCGTCAAGTTATACTATATACAAAAAAAATGTTATATATAACATAATATCGCGACCACAATTAAAAATAGAGGCATATATGTTATATATTCTCGAATTTAGGTTTTCTTTTAAAATTTTATCAATTAGGAACTATAATATTTTGTAATAATAAATAACAATGTTATATATTATTAATAACATTAATCTCCGCTACACGTATTTATACCTCCTGTCCCGAGGTTATGTACAAGTGGAATATGAAGTAGAAACACGTGCAGCGAGGATTAATGTAATTTGTGGAGCTACAAAGTAATGTACTGTTTAATATTCTAATGTGGAGTCCCAAAAGTTAAATCCTTTTATAAATTACTGTATAAACATAGAATTTTCTTAAAATTATAAAGTGTTTAGTTATTGAAACTTATTTATAGTAAAAATACGTGGTTCTTGAGACCTGATGTTCTTGCAAAGACACTACGGTTATGTTGAAACATTCATTCCAAGAGCTCGACTAATACAAACCAAACAAGTTTTTTCATTGACAAGCCCTGAAGTTACAGTAAGACGTCGCTGTGTTGCGATAAGGCATACTAAATGTAGTAGCTCAAGATATATCTACCAGTCGGCTTTGAGTTGTATTTTATGTCGTTCACCTACTCTCCCGCTTCTAGACTAAAATACTAGGTTAGAGATTGAACTAAATGGCAGGTACGTAACAGTTTAGAAGTCTTTTAATGGATTTTACTTTGGTAAATAATGTAACAATCAACAAATAACACTGCAGAGGCACAAAGAAAGAACAATGTCTCAAACTTGTATTCTAGCAAGGTTCAATTTAGAGCTATTAGTGATAATGTCTTTTTCGTATTGGAATGGTTTGAGTATTTCATTTAGATAATTGAACATGGAGATGAAAGTGGAGTGAGTTCAATGCACGTGATGACATTTCTGTTTTTGAAAAGCAATGTTCAATAATTATGTCAGAGACAAAGGTGTTAATTTGAATTTAGGAATGATGAAAGAATCAAGCTGATATATTATGGGTATAATGATAATAATTAAAGAATGACAAATCATATTGCAACGTTTAAGAGCAAGAACGACCTTACTCAGGATTCGAACCCATTATTATTGACAAACATTACAAAATAAATATAAATAAGCCAAGTGAAATAAGGATAGGAAGGTGGTGACGGCGGCCATTAGATTATGTACTTCAATACTAATTGAATAAATAAGAAGACTTATTTGTAGCACCTCTTAGATAGGAAACTCTCTTCAAGGGCACTGGAACTCGGAAATCGAACATACTATTTGTAGCACCTCTTAGATAGGACAATCTCTTCAAGGGCACTGGAACTCGGAAATCGAACATACTATTTGTAGCACCTCTTAGATAGGACACTCTCTTCAAGGGCACTGTAACTCGGAAATCGAACACACTATTTGTAAGCACCTCTTAGATTTTTTTTAATTATTAAACAAAGTAATATATTGTACAAATATTTGTCAAAGCCATACCTATGTACAAATTTATTACTTAACTCATCACCACCATCATCATTGTCAACCAGGGTCGATCCACTGCTGGATGAAGGTCTCCCCAAGTTGACTCCAAACAGTTCGGTCCTTTGCTCGCCGATGCCACGTGATGCTGCCATGCTTCCTGATTTCGTCCATCCAGCGTACCTTCGGTCTTCTTCTAGGCCTCTTTATGCCTCTTGGATACCATTGGATTATTTCGGATGTCCATCGGGAGTCTGATATTCTGGCTACATGTCCTGCCCATTGCCACTTCATTCTTTTGCACACCTTTATAACTTCTTCTACCTTTGTTATATTGCGAATCCAGGTGTTTCGTTTACGGTATCTTTTAGTATATCCCAACATGCATCTCTCCATGCCCCTTTGTGCGGTCTGGAGCTTTTGCGTGTTCTTTACTGTGAGCGTCCATGTCTCGCAGCCATACGTAAGTACTGGAAGAATGCACTGATTGTAGACCCTTCGCTTCAAGGATATTGGGAGATTACTTTTGAAGATGTTGTTCAAACGTCCAAATGAGCTCCATGCCAGTTTTGTCCTTCGTGCTATTTCCTCCGATATGCCACCTACAAAGGAAATAAGTTGGCCTAGATACACATATTCCTGGACAAGTTCTAGCGGCTTTCCATCTACGTTTATTGGTTTTGGGGTAGCAAAGCCGTTCATCATATATTTGGTTTTTGAAATATTCATTTTTAAACCAACTTCCCTGCTGACCTCTGCAAATTCCTGTAGTTAGTGCTGAAGATCATTCAGGTTTTGTGAGAATATAACAATATCGTCTGCAAATCTCAAATGGCTCAGGTATTTTCCATCAATCGTCAGCCCTTTACTTTCCCATTCTAGTTTTTTTAATTACTTAACTCATCTTATTTATATATTATAATTTATAAACTTACTTAATCTTATTTTCCTACATGTCATTTTATTTTTATAATCTTATTATATGATTTCTTAAAAATAATTAACACCTACATACTACTTATAACAAGATAACAATTCTTACAACTAATTATTTAGCAAGAACAAGTCTACTCTTTCAGGCTACTTGTATTCCATCACATTGTTGAAATATTAAAAATAAGAAGACTTATTTGTGGTAAAATATAGCACCCCTTAGATAAGAGACTCTCCTTAAGGGCACTAGAACTCGAAAATCGAACACACTATTTGTAGTACCTCTTAGATAGGAGACTCTCCTCAAGGCCACTAGAACTCGGAAATCGAACTTACTATTTGTAGCACCTCTTAGGTAGGAGAATCTCCTCAAGGGCACTAGAACTCGGAAATCGAACACACTAGTTGAAATATTAAAAATATTGCAAAAAATAAAATTTGTTGAATGTTAGGATAGCAAGGTAGTGGCTGCCGCCATGATTTGGGTACATCCCCGCATCTGTATATGTTTACAATAACCACAATAAACTCATCAAGGGAAAACAAACCACACATATAGCTCCGTAGATCCTCCGATTTGTGATAAAAAAAACGTACTCGTATGTGTTAAGTTTCTCAAAAAAGTATTGTGTCTTCAAGTGCTTCCTAAAGCTGCACACACCACCCATATCTCTTAACACTAAGAGGGAGACCATCTCATTTCACAAGATCCCAATTTAATCGATTTGGAACAATTCATTCATTCGATTTTAGACGAAATCGGCATCAAAGTTCTACTTTTTTATGTTTGTTGACAAAGTTTCAGTTTTATGGAGTGGTCTACATAACTTTTATTTAAATGATTGAAAGGTTTTTAATTTTCTTTCTATTCAATTTAAAGAACTCCATTTTAAGGGAAATTTAATTTAACACATTTGATGGGTCTGTGTATTTTTTATTAAATGTATAACACATTTAATATCATCAATACGAAGCCATCTTATCTGACCAACTAGATTAATCAGATATGAATTTGCTGATTTTTATGGAAAATAATAACGTTGTTCTTCGTACAATGATATAATCGACAAATTTGGAGTTAGTCATTTTGATGTGTGAGCACTTTAAAAAACGCTTCAAATGTCCACCGTACTCCCTTATTAAAAGTTTTAGTTTATCACTTTTTTAATTTTATTTTTAATTTATCTTTTTGTGTTTTAAAATAGATTTCAACCGTTTTTAAATTTATTGTTTAACATCCATCCATTATGTCGAGTTGCTCATGAATGAGCACCGTGATTCCTATTATACCTCTTGGTGACTTTTCTCCATCTATCCTTGGACTTTGAAGTTCGAAAAACACTTGTTAACGGTAGTCCTGTTGCAATTCTCACTTGGTCAGTCCAACAAATTGGAACTTCTTCACATTTCCAGTGACCATTTGCCTATCGAAACGGTCTTCTTGGATGCGAATAATATGTCCAAAGAACCAGAAATCCGCGTAGGCATAGTGTCGACAATCTGTTGGTGACACTCAGTTCTTCTAGAATGTTCACCTCGCTGTTCATATAATTCGTTACATTATTCTCTTGCACCACATTTCAAATGCCTTTTTCTTACGTCTCTCGCTCTCAGAGTTCAAGTCTCGGAGTTGTACATAAATAAAAACTTACTTATTACTTCTTTTAACACTTGCCACCCTGTGATGGATAGCAAGTGACCAGGACTTATATTTCATTTGATTATTACGCGTTTTAATACATAATAAAATGATTTTTATTGTTAATTACAAAAAATAACCTAGCAGATTTTGCATAATTTTGATTTAAAATATACATTTTTCACTGGACGCTTAGCATCCAGCACCGTGGCTGACGGATTTTTTTTAGCACAGTAAGACAAGTGTTAAGTTAGGATTTGTCCTGATCTCGTATTTCTTATAACATGGTGTTAAGTGACATGTTTTTCCTCTTGTGGTAAGTTCTAAGTCACACGTTCGTTATTGGTTTAATTTAAAAAAATGATCAAGTCTTCAGGTATCTCTTCATTGTATTTCATAGAATAAAGGTAACCGTTTTTAGTGAAAAAGATCCAGTTATATTATTGTATATTAAACATCGCACGCGCCGCGGCTTTATGTAAGTTGTGAAATTCAGGAAAATTCGTGAAATATCCCACTCACGTGAACAAGTTCGTGACACGACTAATTTTATCTCATACAAAACAGTACAACAATCAGTCTCGACCTGTCAAACTCCGTGCTTAAGATATTCGAATGCAATGAATGCCTTTTTGCAGTTCGCGGAATCCTAAACAAGTCTTAATTGTTAAAATGAGATTTGCATATAAAGAGTGAGTTAAACTTTTTAAAACGTAGACGTGGAGATCAAAAGGAGCCGAATAAACGCTTTATAAACACGTGAAGTGAGAAGGGTACGTGATGTGATAATGTATGACAGAATACGTAATGAAAATATTAAGGATGAATGTAAACTTTCATAAAAGGAAAAAATAAGTAAAATAAAAAATATAAAATAAGTTTTTTATTGTACTTATTTTTTCCTTTTATGAAAAAATGGCACAACAAAGTGAAACTATAGTCTTTTCGAAGATTCATGAAATAATGTAAACTTTAGTCAGATTTGTTGAATAAGATGCATAAGAGCACTCTCAAATGGTATGGGCATGTAGAAAAAAAAACGAATGAAGAAAAATTAACAAGAAAAGTATAGTTTGCAAATGTAAGTGGAAAGCGTGTTAGAGGAAGATCAAGGAAGTACGGTTGGATCAAGTGAATATTATTTTGAAGAAATAAACGTATAAAGTCAGAGATCTCTTTGAAATTTTATGAGAAGGCGTATCAATGTAGAAGGAACGAAAGATGTATGTTATATGGAGATGTGAAAGTCTGGCACTCTGTCTTCTCTGCCTACCTTGACAGGGAGATGACTTGATGGGATATGTTGTATGTAGCAACAGGTGTATAAACCTCTTCTTATGTTTATAGAATAGTATCCAAGCATACCAAATAAAATAATGTGGAATATTAAAATGAGTCAAATCCACACTCTTTATCGTAAAAATCTCCTTAGGACTCACTCAACTATTTGGGAGTTCTTGATTCCTCACGATTTTGACACAATTTAAAATAAAACATTGTTGTCGTAACAACAACAGGATATGTATGTACGCCTGACGACTGCTTCGTGATATGATGTAAAAATATTTGACGCAGCAATTAACAAAGTAATATATACTTGTATTTTAGTATATAGTAAAATTGTATTTGAAAGATATAATTTTACATTAGCACAATTGTAATATTTGTTTTAATGTTGTGTTAGTTACCTAATTCAAAACAGAGAAATTATTTAATCAATTGGACCTTAACATTTCTCCTGTGTAATTATTTGTGAACTAAGAAATAAATTAAAAAAATTAAACGCTATGAATGAAATACATATTAATATAAATATGTATATACGATTATACCTACTACACGTCATTTTCTTGGTTTTCTGCTACTATGAGCTCCACTCACATTCGCACTATATTTCCATTTCTTGGTTTTCCGCTATAACGTACTCCACTCACATTCGCACTATATTTCCTTTTCTTGGTTTTCCCCAACTACGTCTCCACTCACATTCGCACTATATTCCCTTTTCTTGGTTTTCCCCTACTACGTCTCCACTCACATTCACACTATATTCCCTTTTCTTGGTTTTTCGCTACTACGTACTCCACTCACATTAGCACTATATTCCCTTTTCTTGGTTTTCCCCTACTACACACTCTACTCACATTCACACTATATTCCATTTTCTTGGTTTTCCGCTACTACACACTCACTCACAATCGCACTATATTCCATCTTCTTGGTTTTCCCCTACTACGTCTCCACTCACATTCACACTATATTCCATTTTCTTGGTTTTCCGCTACTACACACTTCACTCACAATCGCACTATATTCCATTTTCTTGGTTTTCCGCTACTACGCACTCCACTCACATTCGCACTATATTCCCTTTTCTTGGTTTTCCCTACTACGTCTCCAGCCACATTTACACTATATTCCATTTTTAGTAAAAGTAATTGTTTAAAGTACCAAATATTTCTACAAAAATATTGTAATTTGATAAACGTTTGATATACTTAATATACTGTGATTTAATACAATATATATTTGGTTTGTGTACTTCACTGATATTCGCACTATATATTTGTTTTGTTGAACTTGCTTTCTTCCTTTATTCCACATGTCCAAACTATATGTGAGTGATTTTCTTCATCTTTCTCGGAAGTGGCGGATTCAATTGCCAATTTATAAAAAGGATTTCACTATGGTTTTTTCTTGAGATCTCCATAACATATGTTTTATTTGTTGGAAGAGATTTTCTTGAGACCTCCATAACATATGTTTTATTTGTTGAAAGAGATTTTCTTCAGACCTCCATAACATATGTTTTATTTGTTGGAAGAGATTTTCTTGAGAACTCCATAACATATGTTTTATTTGTTGGAAGAGATTTTCTTGAGACCTCCATAACATATGTTTTATTTGTTGGAAGAGATTTTCTTGAGACCTCCATAACATATGTTTTATTTGTTGGAAGAGGTTTTCTTGAGACCTCCATAACATATGTTTTATTTGTTGGAAGAGATTTTCTTGAGACCTCCATAACATATGTTTTATTTGTTGGAAGAGATTTTCTTGAGACCTCCATAACATATGTTTTATTTGTTGGAAGAGATTTTCTTGAGACCTCCATAACATATGTTTTATTTGTTGGAAGAGGTTTTCTTGAGACCTCCATAACATATGTTTTATTTGTTGGAAGAGATTTTCTTGAGACCTCCATAACATATGTTTTATTTGTTGGAAGAGATTTTCTTGAGACCTCCATAACATATGTTATTTGTTGGAAGAGATTGTCATATAAACAATTAACTCGCCTTTTATTGCATACAATTGTAGTTATTTCAAAATGTATTTAACCTAAGATCGTTTCGTTAATAATATTATAATCTTACAATATCACAAAAATCTTCATCGGTTGGACGAATGAAAATTTCCATGAAAAAACTTGTTAAAATCAACAAGTTTTCATGCCATGAAAACAACAAAATAGCATAATGCCTGTATTTTGTTTTAATTTTATGAATATTTTTTACGGCATAACATATTTAAAAAAAATTTTTTTTTTTTTTTTAGGTAAGCAGAAATCTTCAAGAGAAAGAAGCTTTAAGTTAATTAAAAGGGTATTTATTAAAAATATTTTAAATTAAAAACAACATACTCTTTACAAAAAAAACAAAACATGAAATATTTGAAAACCCCTTGAAATAATTAATCGATGTATTTACGAGTATATTTAAACACTTTTTTAAAAACAAATATTCCGCATTTTAGTAGATCTCACATATTTGCCATAACGGTTGATTATGCGAAAAATTTTCCTTGGTTTCATTCGACAATCATCTTACAATTTTTGATTTTCTGTACTCTAAGATCTATTTTTTGTAAACACAAACAATTGTTCCTGTATTTCAGTTTTGATGAGAAATTTTCTATGTACGAGTATTTTAAAAATACTGTAACAAAACTAGTTGACAAACAAGTTCTTTATAATGTTTGGAAAATTGAGAAACATATACCTTCTCGCTTCGCATTTAGCTTTTGAGATATTTCGCAAGTCTAAACCATGAATATACCAAAATATTTTTAAAAACTATGCGCGTTTAATTGTGTAAACAAATATGTTTCCATATTTCGCTAATCTGAGCCCCGATTATCCAAAATTAAATTCGAATAAGTTTATGTATCTTTGTTATAATTGAGTAAACAAATATCAATATTTCGCAAGTCTGAACCACGATCATCGATAAATGAATAATATCTGCCCTAGTTATTTTATATGTTTCGTTTGTACGGTTATTGTTCTGATTCAAATAAAGCAATAGAATATTTAGCAAGTCACGTTCAGATCAATATCAAGGTTTGATTTCTCAATCAAACTATAATTCTTGTCTGCTTTGTCAATAGCGATCATCAAGAGAATTATAGGCTCCCGTTTAAGGCAGTGATTTATTTAACTTTATTGATCTACGAGTGTTATATGAGGTGCTTGAAAACGTGCTTCAGAATGTTAATAATAATACTATGATAACAAAATATACTAAAGGGTCTTTCAAATTGAGCAGTTTTTTTAATAAAAATAGTTTTAACTCTTGAATAAAACATACAATTTACTTTGATTTCATAAAACTTTTTATTGGTCATTGAAGTATGCCATTTAAATACAATAAACAATATCTGCCAAATGTCCACCACTTGCAGCTCCACAAATGTCCACTCTTTTGTCAAAAATTCTATGACATTTTGGCACAATTGCGGTTAAAACTCACCAATAACGCGAATAATTTCGTCCTTCAGCTCACTAATAATTGATTGGGGGTCATTCTTATAGACCTGAATTTTCACGTAACCCCAGAGAAAATAGTCCAACGGTGTCAGATCACATGATCTTGGTGGCCAATTAACATCACCGTTTCCGGAGATTACAACAGATACAATAATTCTCAATTTGAACGCGTTGTTATATTGTATACGACTCCATTTTTTATAAATGCCATACATTACACTTCTCAAATGTCATAAGACCCAGGCAAGTTCGAGACGCCATCTGTGTTTTTTCCAAGAACTAAAAAACCGCTCAATTTGAAAGACCCTATATACGAGTATGTAGTGTTGTTTTAAAAGATAGTCTTAATTTTAACGAAAGATATAAATTTAACTCACCAGTAAAAGTAATTACATTTTCAATATTATACTGTAGCGCATATTAAAGAATGTCGCAATTAACTTTATAAATTGCTAAAATACAGTTAAATGCTACCATAATGCAAATTTTTAACTTTCAGGTTGAATTTTATCATCACAGTTATTACAGATATAAAGTAATTTATATATTGAAAAAAAAAACGGTAAATTAAGTTGTTAAAATAAAAACGTTCAAATATAAAATAACCGTTGTTAAAAGTTCAATAAAAAGTGTTTAATTAACTTTTTAAACGTGAAGACATAACCACTCAACATGTAAGTTTAAAATTTTACTGACTCCGATGACCTATGCTTGTATCATTTTATATTACTTCCTTCATCGCGTGATTATCTGTTCAATTGCATTCAAATGTGATATTAGTAATACAGCAAAGCTTTCATTATCTGACATTATTTTTTTTACATTTGACTGTTTTAATCCGTGTTTTAGTGTTGGAACTTAGTGATCGATTACTAATGAGTAGCGAAAGCTTTCATGGTTTATTAACATGAAAGCTTTTACCTTTTTTTTTAAGTTTAGTTAAAACGAATTGCCGAATAATTCGTCATTTTAATATATGAGACATAATTATAACAAAAAAAATATTTATTATTTATTTTATTTATTATTATTACACATGACAAGAAATATACATAATTTGCGAAAAACACAACAGGTTATTTAATTTGGACAAACAATTTTAATGGATCTGGGTTTGTTGCCTTTCATTTGTCGTATCCCCAGTAAACTAGGTTTTAGCCTGTATCTCACTGAGGACATATGTGTTAGCATGAAAAAATAAATCGATACTTCTTTCCGATTTTTGATTACACAAAAACAAAACCCCGTTGCACGCTCTCATCAACCTGACAAACAGTGACACTCAATTACAACTGAAAACATCATGCAAAATTAAACTCCTCACACATTATCACTCCAGAAAGACCAAAAATATTCATCCTTGTAGTTATTTATATATACAAAAACTTGTAGTTATTTATATATACACTGTTATTTGGCAATATATTTACATTTTCAAAATATAAATATTATAATTTTCACAAGAAAATTATGTATTCTAATTAGATTTCGATATAACTCTTTGATTTTAAAATCTCAGATTTTGTACAAATATATTTGTCACATTAACCAAGTGCAAGGTGCGCGAGGAAGATGTTGACCAAGGAAAACGTGACTACACTAAATAGACCATATTTAAAAACAAGATAAAGTAAGAATATGGATAATAGAAGATTGTGCATGACGAGATGTATATATGTGAAGGGGGTCAAAGTTATGTGCCTGAATAGAAAAGTTTGAGAATATGTCCCCTCTTCTACCCAACAAGAGAGACAGCGTGATGCTATGTGTGTAATTGATTATGACGCGTTTTTTTCTTCTTTTTGTCAATATTTAGTAAATTTAACATTGAGAGTATTAAGGTTATATTTTATTGTTACATACTAATGTTACATTTAAAGAGAAGACGGTTACAGAATATTAAAACCATTCTTACTTGAAGAATTCATGAAATTCATGTTTTCAGGAGCACAAAAAGTCTTCCAGAAATTTAAAAAAAACATATGAATGTATTTTAAACAACATTGTGATGCCAAAATTTCGAGTCATTTTTTTATAATAATATGACTCCTAAAATATAATATACTCAATTTAGTAGTCTTGATTATTGAAACATAAAATTTCATAGCCTTGATGATCCGTCTTCTGCACCCTGCCGGGTAACAGTAGTTCTACTGTAGTCTAGCTGTGGGTCCGATTTGTATAATTCCGTGACTAAAAAGAACTGAACTTGACACTTTGCCGTAATTATGTGGTCACACTAAATCCTAGCAAATAAGACATGGTAACTTAGATAATTCCGTGAAGACATTTCTACCATTTCTTCGGCGAACACGGTGACCATATTATAAAATAAAAAATTGGTAACCAAGTTTTGCTTTTTTTTTGCATTTATTTGTCTATTTAACCCTTAATTGCAAAACAATTTGACGGACTTATTACCACGCGACAATCTCTTCCAACAAACTAGGCAAAGTAAATAAAAGAAGTTACCTGGTCGTAAAAATATCAATATTCATTTGAACATAATTTATGAACAATACACGAGAGTATTCATAGTAAAAGTGAGATATCATCAGCAATCGAAGAAAAAGGAAAGAATGGGGAAGATGAAATAACAATTGGAATGAAACACGTAACATTACCGACTTGAAATTAAGAGTTTTTTCAGTCGGTCTGTAAAACATGCAATGATGGTGCGAACCTAACATTAGTTTGTGAATTATTCCACTGTTTAGACAGTGCATGACGAGTCACACTGTATGGACTGTACATGACGAGTC
Organism: Odontocerum albicorne; assembly: GCA_949825065.1. Classification (NCBI taxonomy): domain Eukaryota; kingdom Metazoa; phylum Arthropoda; class Insecta; order Trichoptera; family Odontoceridae; genus Odontocerum; species Odontocerum albicorne. The sequence goes on along the minus strand of OX463845.1, from coordinate 44,856,962 downwards.
ACACTAAAATAGACAGTACATGACGAGTCACACTGTATGGACTGTACATGACGAGTCACACTAAAATAGACAGTACATGACGAGTCACACTGTATATACGAGTCACACTAAAATAGACAGTACATGACGAGTCACACTGTATATACAATACATGATGAGTCACACTGTATAGACAGTACATGACGATGCAAAAAGAAGTGGGGTTTGAACACCTTTAAAAAAAATTATAATCATTTTTACATGATTCGAAAAGGGGATTTTTAATGAATCTATTTCATAATATACAAACACATGTATGATATACATTAACTTATGAATATTTTAAACTATAGTAGATATCATAATCATCGTAATTTGAAAACAAAAATTCAATAAGTCTGTCCCAATAATCATTATGACGGGATGGTCATAACATTTTTTTAATGTTGAACTTCACACGCCGACCCCAATTAAAGTCATTTAAATTGTTTGAAAGGAAGGAAATCACTTTGCTCTACTCGACGTTGACCATTAGTAAGCTAAAACAGTTATTTTTGTTTAACTAGAAGATCCGTGACTAGAATTAAATGATAAACAAACAAAAAAACATACTTAATTTCATTCTAAATACTACAGAAAATATAAACGTTTGTGTGAAAAATAACCCAACTTCAAATACCCTGTTTTGATTTATAAGAAAAGTTATTAATCATTGTTGTATATGCATAAATATCAAGTCAGTTAAACGGGGTTTTCATAGTTATACAGATTTCGACTCAAATAAAAATTGTTTTATACGAGTTAATATTAAGTGGTTGGACTTTTCTAGATTATCTTAGAATAATTGATAAACTTCCTGCCCGGTATCCCACAGCGGAGCTTTTCAGGGAGTATCGGGTCCTGAACATAGCCAATTTACATTTCAAATCCATTCTCTAGCACTATCATCGAGAGGAAGGGAAGATGCAGACTCAGCAGAGACACATGACACGTATGGCAACTGATCAAATGTTAACATTCCCTTGGGTTAAAACATCTTATGCCCAAAGACAATATTATTTAGCTATTTAGCTCCCATTACAGCCTATTTAGCTCCCATGACATACAATGGGGGGCCGAATTCAATAAAGGTAAAGGGAGGAAAACATTTTAGGCAGTCGATCGGAGCGTGGTTGTTATTGCGACAGAAATTTGAGTACTTGGGCTTGCAAGAGGAATGACTTGTGAAAGAGGTTTGTGTGAGCTCTTGAGTGTAGTGTTTTTTGTTGTTTTATATTTTTGTATAAATATTTATTTTTTGCTTCATGATTGTGTGCGGTATATTGTGGGATGAATGTTCTCGTCTGTCTGGAATGATGAATTGTGAGGAGTTTGGTTTCGCGTGATGTATACATACGTAATTGAGTGTCACTGTTTGTCATATTGATGAGAATGTGCAACTGGGTTTTATATAATCCAAAATCGGAAAGAAGTATCGATTTATTTTTTCATGCTACATGTCCTCAGTGAGATACAGGCGAAAGCCTAGTTTACTGGGGACACGAAAAATGAAAGGCAACAAACCCAGATCCATTAAAATTGTGTCCAAATTAAATTACCAGTGGTTTTTTTCGCAAATAATGTAAATTTATATTCATGTGTAAAATAAATAAATAAATAAAAATTAATAATACTGATAATAAAATAAGGAAAATTTATATAACGCTGTTGTGAGAATAGACCTTCCTCAAGGATACTCTAGCTTGAGACTTAAATCCATTACTGTTGATAGAGTTTTTTTGAAGAATAGCTATGACCAAAGTCATTGGTATTTTTATACCCTCGAAAAAGTGCCTGTGTAGTTCGAGGGGAATAGCACAGCGCGTACATTACCGCGCGGCCATGCACCTCTTAAACGTACAGATTAGGAATATTACTAGAAAAAATAAGTTTATGGTTTGGATGGGAAGGTAGTGTCTGTTGCCATTAGATTTTGTACTTTACATATTTGGTAAGAAAATCGCAGAAAATTTTCTAAGGGAAGATGAACTACAAACAAACTTAGGTAGATCTTCCAATATGTGATAGTTATACAATAACCTTTAGATAAAGTGTGGTATACACGTATGTGTATAGTCGTTAAATATACTTATGCATTTTGATTAGACCTCTCAAAAAGAAATTTCTTCAAGTTCTTCCTATAGCTGCACACGTCACCATTGTGTGTCAAATGTACACCATTCTACGCCACAGGATCGGCAAAGTCCTGTTAAAATGTAAGTGGGTCCTTTTTTATATATTAGGTGTTAACATAAGTTGTGTCCGTCTTTTTCCAATTTAAAAATTAGCACCAAAAAGAAACAAAGGGATCTTCATGAATAATATGGTTTAAGCGGTCCTCATCGAAGTCTACTGGTCGTCCGGAATGCTCCATGTCTTTCAGGTCGAAATTACCGTCATTGAAACACAAAAACCATCGACGAGCTGTCCTTTTATTGATAGCATCTTCACCGTATACTTCGCAAATATCGCAAACAGTTTTGGCAGCTTTATTCTCTCGATTGAGCGCGAACAAAAGGAGGTGTCGAAAATGCTCACTTTCGTCTACTTGACATTCCATTTTGAAGGCTTGTAATCAAATGAAATATTATAAGTAACGTAAAAGCAAACACAATATCTTGTTGAGCAGAAAATTTTCTTTTGAATGACGTATAACATTTACCATTTTGTTTTATTTTTGGTGCTCACTTTTAAATTGGAAAAAAACGAATACAACTTATGTTAACACCCAATATATCGTCGTTATTCTGCAAATAGCATTTTAGTCCAAATATTGAGTTTTGAGATGAATGCAATTTATATTTCGGAAAGCGATGTAAAATCAAGTTTTTATTAAAATAAAATACAAACAGATGTTATTTAAAGACAGTTTATTTATTTATAAGAATTACTACAGAAAAATTAGTAACTTAAAAACATATTACCTAAAAATTAAAAATACGGACACCTGTTTTGGATTTAATCCTTTCTTGGTGAAAACAACTGTAAAAAGGTGACTTAAACGCTTCTAAAATATTGTTTTTTTCTATATCATTTTATTATTTATTCCGAATGACTTGATGTGTCGTGGTTTATTAAGTGATGAACTCTTGTGCTGGTTGGCAGGGATGAATACCAACTGCTTCGGAATTGCTTCGGAATGATATGTTTTTTTATCTTTACATAACAGCGAGACCATATAACTTTTGAACATAAATGTTTTTTCCGTGTGTATATATTTTTATTTTAAGTTAAATTGCATTAAAGTCATTTTAAGCAAAAATGAACTAAAATACTTTTCGCAGAACAACGACGATACATTTATTAAATTCAGACTGATTTTCAAAATGCAAATAGAGCTACTTTATATTTAAGAAATCTTAAAAAATATTAAAGTTTACCCATTTGTATAGTAAGACTTACGTAACCAAATACAGGTTAGTCAAGGATCAAATATAAGTTTGTGTTACCTCTACTGACGTGAAAGAATGATCAATGACTTTGTGTTGGTTAACTTGATGTAGAATAAAGTTCTTTTTAATTTTGCGTTCCATATGAAATAGAACTCATTTTATCGGATCAAAGATAACCGTTCTATTAACTAAAACATCTTGATTGACTAGATTCAACACGAGGAAAAAAAATCAAAGAATTGTTTTTGTTTTAGTTTATGTTAGAATCTGTTTTTTTTTTCATTGTTTTTTTTTTCAACAAGTTATTTATATTTAAAATTAAATTTAAATAAAGCATCGGAAACTTTCATTTCTCAAGTTTAGTGTGAAATTGATAGAAAAAATTAACCGCTATATCAATTGAAGATGGGTGAAATAATGCATTACCCAAATTTTTACGGTTCAATAGATTTGATTATGCAACAATGAACCAAGCCTCATTTTTGTTGTTCTGAGATAAAATAAAATATCTCGCCGCTTTATATATATATTTTCTTGGCTAAATATTTTTACACAAAAAATATTATTTCCGTAGTCAAGTGAGAAAGACGCTTATTTTCTGACTCAGGAATAAGTTCAACTCCAGTTAAAAAAATGGGTAACATTTTATTTAATGCATATTTAACGTATTTCTGGTTGGCTGGAAGAGATTCCCATTAGACAATAAATCCGTCAAGTTATACTGTATGTATCGAGAGTGTTATATCTGTGGCGTTATGACAGAAGTTGATATGTCCGTTTTACCTTAGTTTACAGGAGAAGTAATATTAACTTTGATAAGCTGTTAAAATCAATACAAATAAGCATTTTTTAAGTCTTTCTAAACAATATATCTTTTGTTTGGATAATGACTGACACACCAAGTTTGGCCACAACATGCTGAGAAATATTTTCTATATATTGGGAGAATAAACACAAAATGACAAAAAACGGACATATCAACTTCTGACATAACGCCACATATGTAATACATTTAATTTATGTTATCTCGATTTTTTATATAGATATAAAATGGTGATTTGAAGATTGGGTTATTTTTTGCATAATAAAGTCGAAAAATATTTCACAACAATTTGACCACGGCAAAACCAATAGTCTCAAAATCGTTACTGTTTAATGGAGCAAAACACCAAATAAAATCTTAATGGACCCATTCAAGTGATTTTTTTTATTTCTCTGAGAAAACAGTAAATTGGCAACGTTAGGAATGGCCACTTTAAGCCCATTTGTGAAAAGAAGATCGTTGGTTGTCGGTATTGAAAAAAATATATATATATTTTAGGGCACCATCGATTTCTTAGACTGTCCGTTATGTAGAAATTAATGATTGAAAAATCCGCTGGATCATAAAAGAAACCAGTTAGTTTCAGTATAACAATATTTGAAATGAAAGAGATTAAGAATTCAAACCCATAAAGTTCAATTAATTTTTTTTATTTTACATTCGATACAGGTTTAACCCAACTATTGTATACTACACCAAACAAGAAAAAGTCAATGATTAAAAGTTAACATGCCATATCCCTGCCAGGATAGGCAGAATACAGAGTTCCAGACTTTTCTATCTCGATACATAACCTTATCCCCTTCCATATCAATTATTAACCTTCTAATGCAACTTCTACGATTTCTTTAATTTTCTACCATTCACTTAATCCAACCATACCTTCATTGGTCTTTCTCTCACGCGTCTTCGAATCACATTTGCATAATATTTATTTTGTTAGTTTTTTTCTTTTTCGTTCTACATGCCCAAAACATTTCAGAGTAGTTATTGTTCATCTTATTCAATTCATCAGCCAGTGATAATAAAAACAAACGGAAAAAAAGGTTGTTTCTAAAATCGATTGATTGTATATCTATTTACTGTATTACTAGTTTACCGCTTTACCAACCTCACCATATAATATAATGAAAACAGGAACAATAATACTCATACATTACGATCAATTAGCTAAACAATGCCCACAAACATGGAGTTTAATCCTCAATAAATCCACTTGGAGATTTAACACGGAGTTCAATCTTCAATAAATCCACTTGGAGATTTAACATGGAGTTCAATCCTCAATAAATCCACTTCGAGATTTAACATCGAGTTCAATCCTCAATAAATCCACTTGGAGATTTAACATGGAGTTCCATCATCAATAAATCGACTTGAAGATTTAACATAGAGGTCAATCTTCAATTAATCCACTTGGAGACTTAACATGGAGTTCAATCCTCAATAAATCCACTTCGAGATTTAACATGGAGTTCAATCCTCAATAAATCCACTTGGAAATTTAACATGGAGTTCAATTCTCAATAAATCCACTTGGAGATTTAACATGCAGTTCAATCCTCAATAAATCCACTTCGAGATTTAACATGGAGTTCAATCCTCAATAAATCCACTTCGAGATTTAACATGGTGTTCAATCTTCAATAAATTCACTTCGAGATTTAACATGGAGTTCAATCCTCAATAAATCCCCTTCGAGATTTAACATGGAGTTCAATCCTCAATAAATCCCCTTCGAGATTTAACATGGAGTTCAATCCTCAATAAATCCTCTTCGAGATTTAACAAGGAGTTCAATCCTCAATAAATCCACTTCGAGATTTAACATGGAGTTCAATCCTCAATAAATCCACTTCGAGATTTAACATGGAGTTCAATCCTCAATAAATCCACCGAGATACGGAAGACACTGATATAGGAAAAAAAAAACAATCAACTAGCATACATTTTTTTGTAGTGGGTTTCAAAAGCCACCATTATTTATATAACAAAGACAAAGAATTCCTGAATAAACCCTTTGCAGTATCTGGATAACTCAAAAATAGTATATAGAAAAAACGATCATGTTATTTGATATATAGTTTTGAAACTCATCATCTTCACCGTACACTTCACAAATATCGCGAGTAGCTATGGCAGCTTTATTCCCTCGATTGAACGCGAACAGAAAGAGGTGTCGAAAATGCTCACTTTCGTCTACTTGACATTCCATTTTGAAGGCTTGTAATCAAATAAAATAATATATGTAACGTAAAAGCAAACACAATATCTTGTAGAACAGAAAATTGTCTTTCGGATGACGTATAACATTTACCATTTTGTTTTACTTTTGGTGCTCATTTTTAAATTGAAAAAAAAAACGGACACAACTTATGTTAACACCCAATATATCATTTGTGAAAACACAACACCTTATTTAATTTGGACACAATTTTAATGGATCTGAGTTAGTTGTCTTTCATTTGTCGTGTCCCCAGTAAACTAGGCTTTTGCCTGTATCTCACTGAGGCCACAAAGAGCACAAACAAGGTATTTTTTGTGCTCCCTTGATGATGAGGTGAAAGCCTTGAAACCGGTACTGTTAAACCGTTACAAAAAGTGGAATAAATAGTGTTTGATAAAAAAAAAATACAATGTCTTTAATCATCCACAATGTTAACTATAATATAAATATAAGAATAAAAAAAATGGAATATTCAACATATCTTGCACATGTTTATGTTACTGTCACAAAAACAGGTAGCTAAAAAGAAGAAATATGTCTTCTTCTCTTCTTAGACTTTCTATAGACTCAAGAGTCTGTTACTGCAGGATTGTCCTCCTGTGATGCTGAGCTCCAGCTATCTCTCCATCGTTTCGGGGGTCTCCCTGGTGGACACCGTCCATCCGGCACCCGATGCAAAGCTATGTTTGGAATTCTTGTGGAATTCATTCTCTGTACATGTTGGTACCAGTATCGGCAACGCTGTCTTCCCCATCTGACCACATCTTGGACCTCACAGACCTCAGGGATTGTGATGTTCTTTACACGATCACGCAAAGTCTTCCCAGCAATAGCGCGTAGAGTTCTCATTTCCGTTGTCCTTAGCATACTTTTTGTCCTGACAGTGTCCGCCCTCGCTTCGATGCCATATGTGAGGATAGGTCGCACACAGGTCTTATAAATGCGTAACTTGCTATCCGTTCTCATATCTTTATTGCTCCATATGACATCTCTCAGGCAGCCCGCCATAATTGCAGCTTTATCTACCTGAGGCCTTACTTCTCTGGGGAGGTTATGAGAGCTGAGCAGTTCACTGCCAAGATATCTGAACTGGGTTGCTTGTTCAATTGGCTCGTCACAAAGAAATATGTGTACTCATTAAATTCAATAAAATATTTCTTATCATACATCATCTTGAAAATGGCGGCTGCAACACCTTTGAAACATCCGACATACTTTATGTCAATTTATCTCAGTAATAACTTCGAAAATGTATTATTTTTTACATAAAAAAATGTACCAATCTTCAATTACCGCTTTACCTCCGTAGAATACTTCTCTCGTAGGTTCTTCACCCAATAAAAGGTACAATTGTATTGAGAGGTGAACGCATTCTACAGAGGAATCTATTGAATAAGAAACTGCCGCCAAAGCCTAGGAAACAGTAAATCAATTCACATTAAGACCGCAAACCGCAACTCCACCGTCTTCTCGCGGGGATTATTAAGAGCATTTTTTTATTGCGGTTATACGGTTTCAATCATCCTATAGGAGTAGCTTCCATAGTTAACACTTTAAGTGACATAATTGTATCGAATATTGTTTTTTTATAATACAAACAACCTGTAACGCGTGAATAATCACGGAATGATAATTGACTTGCTAAACTGAAGCGTCAAAAAATTTAAATAATGCTAAAAAATTTAAAAAATTAATGTTTTTTTACACATCACTAGAAATACGAGTATACATCGTTTGTGAAAACATGGTAACAAAAACAACAATAACCCTAATATTGTTGTTTTTGTTACCATGTAAACATTTAAAAACGTGTAGTTTTACATTAGGAACATTTCCTCGGTTTTAATTCAATTCATGCAAAATCGACAGATTGCTGTTTTTGATACTCAAATAACCTAATTTTGAATCAAAATCAGAAATTCAGGTATATACATATACATACTATATACATATCATCACGGTATGTCCACACAGCTCTCGTCTTCTCCACGTCTAGTCATCAGGCTCTTCTGTCATATTTCAACCGACCTCCATAGCCTAGTTGGCAAGACGTGAGTCTTCCATCGCGGGAACTCGAATTTGACAATCGAACCCACTTTTCTTGACATATATATAGTATTTGACAATGACCCTTTCAATCCTTACTCAACCATACATTGAAATACCACATATTCGCAAAGCATGCATTAGTTACGTCTTTTTACCGGGTACGTGACTACAAATGGTTATTTACTATAAAATAATATTATAAGCTATAACACAATATGAATATTAACTTGGTTTTTCATCAATAAGATACAGGCAAAAGCTTAGTTTATTGGGAATACGACAAATGAAAGGAAACAGACCCTGATCCATAAAAATGTGTGTGTAGACATTAAATTATCCGTTGTTTTTTCACAAATTGTTGATCTATGTAATTTCTTGTCACACTTTTATATAAATAAATAAAAAAAACTCAATTGTTAAATATTATTATATAAAAGCAAAGCCTGCTTATTGGCTTTTCTATAATATCGTCAATTATTATATAAACGTAAAGCCTCCTTGTTGGCTTTTTTATACCGTCGTCTATTATTATATAAAAGCAAAGCCTCCTTGTTGGCTTTTTTATAGCGTCGTCTTTTATTATATAAAAGCAAAGCCTCCTTATTGGCTTTTCTATAATATCGTCAATAATTATATAAACGCAAAGCCTCCTTATTGGCCTTTTTATAGCGTCGTCCATTATTATATAAAAACAAAGCCTCCTTATTGGCTTTTCTATAATATCGTCAATTATTATATAAACGCAAAGCCTCCTTGTTGGCTTTTTTATAGCGTCGTCTATAATTATATAAAAGCAAAGCCTCCTTGTTGGCTTTTCTGTAGCATCGTCAATTAACCGTTCTGCCTCTTGTTATATTCTAATAATTTAGACAAACGACTAACCATATGAAGCAGTAGTGATGTAATATCAAATTGAAAAAGTGAAATTATCGATAATTGATGTCATTCTTTTATTTTCACGCCGTAATCTATCTAAATATATTTAGCAATATTCATAAACCGCCTTACTAAAAAACTAGGCTATCTTAAGATGGCGCGCATTACAAAACAACTTTATGAAAGTTATTTGTTTTTCGTTACTGCATTAAGGTAAATTTCTCAACTCCATTTTAGAAAATATTTTTATTTACTATTTTTTTAATTTTACGTAGCAATATTTGCAAAAAAGTAATGGCTACTAAAAGTTTATCTGGTATTTGAAGGGTTGGTATTATTTCCTTGATTATACGCCTTACTTTTTTTTAGTTCACCCTTATTGATCCGATCACTTTTATAAAGCAAATCTACAAATAATTCACGTTTCGTTCAACGCAAAAAAAATATTCAGGACCGGTTTAAAATTATTTCAAGCCCAATCGATTGTTGAACTAAAAATTAACATATATCGATAAATATGGACATAAAAAAATAAGCAGTTATATTTTAAAACTTAATTTTTGTATGAGAATTAAACGGTATTTTTTTGTTTTATTATAATAACACTTCGTTTTACAAAAAATATATGATATCAGGCATAAGGAAAAATAATAAATATCATTCACATTCGTTCACACTGTAAAAAAACTAAAAAAATTGAATTTAAAACTTTAAGACGAATACGAAAGGTGCGTGGGCACGCGGTAACACACTGGATTTCCGTGCGGAATATCACCAGTTAAAGCCTCGCGCTGTACTACTCCCCTCGAATGACACAGGCCGTTTTTTCCGTTTAGTATTCGGAGGTATAAGGTTATTTACGTCTTCGGGCATATTCTTTTAAAAACAAAAAAATGTTACATTTATAACAGATTAGAGAATACGACATATCGTCAGACAGTGAAAAATAGATTACATCAAAATGTTTCGACGATTTTAAACTGAAAAGTTTTAGATAATTTAGTACTTTCAATAACAAAACTGACTGTAGGCCGAGCGCAGCACCAGATGAGAATAGTGATGTCGGGTAAACCACTAAAGAACACCAAGGAGTTTGTCTACCTCGGGAGCAAAATAACATGGGACGGTCGGTCCAAGAGCGAGGTCGACAGCCGTATACATCAGGCTAGACTTGCATTTAATAAAAGGTCGAAAATAATAGAATCAAATAATATAGACCTTAAACTGAGAATACTCCTCATCAAGACCTATGTATGGAGTATCTTGATGTACGGCTGCGAGACATGGTGCCTATCCGAAAGAGATAGACGAAGACTAGAGGCTTTTGAGATGTGGTCCTATAGAAGACTATTAGGAATTTCCTGGAGAGACCGCATCACAAATGAAGAGGCTCTCCAACGAATCGAAGGAGGAAGGCACCTGCTCAGGATCCTGTCCGAAAGGCGTGCAAGATGGATCGGGCATATAATACGACAAGAGGGCCTCTTGCATGCCACAATGGAGGGTATGACCGAGGGGACAAACTCTAGGGGACGCCCACGCCGAGAGTACCTGGAGGACCTGTTGGTGGACGTGCGCTGCTCAACATACACAGACTTAAAAAGAGCCGCACAGGACAGGGGGGAATGGAGGAGAAGAGTTCAAATTGCTGCAAACCAGTCTTAGGACTGCAACCACGGAAGGAATAACAAAATATTAAATGAGAGACTTGATAACGTTGTATGGTCAAAAAATCAATGTTAAACATATATTTCCGATGATTTGTGAAACAGGTTTTGAGTTCGATTTCCGATAGAACACAACTTACATGATTCAGTCTAGTTGCGTCCGATATTTTTAGGCCACTTAGCATCAGTATGGTAGGTTGGGAGAGCTTGCCATGTCATAGTTATCCCACTGAAACATGCTGTACACAACGAAAGTGTGATACATTACACTTAAAAATAGTATTGTAAATATAAGATACAAATAATATTTGATTTTAAACTGATAGTTCCCCGCAAAAGCAAACGATTTTAAAAAAACATGATAGTATTAAATTGTTTATAGTTAAGACATTAACACTGTGAAGGTTTCAAGACGTTGTAATTTGTTTTATCAAACACTATTTATTCCGCTCTTTTGTAAATGTATAACCCTACCGGTTTCAAGGCTTTCACCTCATCATCAGGGGAACACAAACAAGACAGACTTGGTTGTGCTCCTCTGTTGATGAGGTGAAAGCCTTGAAACCGGTAGGGTTACACCGTTATAAAAAGTGGAATGAACAGTGTTTGATAAAACAAATTACAATATGATAGTATTGTTGAAGTACAACAAATAAATATACATACATATTTTTAAGCCGTATCCCTTGCGGGGTAGGCCGAAAGAACTAATCACCTAACTTTTCTTACCAAGCTTTCGTTTCCTCCACATTCGTTCATCTTCTATTTTTCATACTTCTTACTTTACCTTCTTTCAAAATATGATCGATTCAATACAATTGTGTTATTTTCAATCTACCTCTAACCAAAATCAACATAATGTACGTTTATTTAACTCGTTGTTACACCTGTCCTATCATTTTTTGTTGCGCACGTACGAATCTGTATACACATAAACTAAATAATCAATGTGATGGAATGGAATCATAGACCCTCAAAGTAAGTAGTATGAACCGACTGGAAGCATTCGAAATGTGGATGCATCGGAGAATGCTACGGATACCCTGAATGGATATGGTCAGCAACACAAGGGTTCTTCAAAGAGCTAAAGGTGATAGAGAGTTGCTGACTAATATTAAAATCCGAAAGGTGTCCTACTTGGGTCATGTACTTAGAGGAGCAAAGTACAAATTACTGCACCTGATCATCCAAGGCAAAATAAAAAGCCGAAGAGGTGTATGCAGGAGGCAAATATCCTGGCTCCGCAATATACGTGATTGGGTTGGCATAAGGGGCGTTGGAGATCTTTTTCGGGCTACTGCCGGGAACAAAGATATCTACTCTCAAGTGATATTCAACATTGGGGGGACCTAACATGACACTGAAAAGAAGAAGAATAATCAATGTGACATCACACACCCTTGTTTTACACCTTTGGTAATTTTAAACCACTTATTATGTTTTCTTTACTCTTACACATGTACTTTTGTCGTCATACGCCAAAGCAATTGCACTTATTAATTTATCATTCACGCCATACTTTATTAATACTTCTCACGATTTCTCTCTTTTTACAAAATCTTTCTCCAAGTCTATATATGAACAAAATATCTTTTTTACTCATTCCTAAATATTTCTCAGATATATTCCGTTAACCAAACACCCTGTTTATCCATACTATACCATCAAAGAAACCTCAAATATACACTTTATTTTATAATAATATTTTGGTTATTTGAATAACCAATATCAAAGGACACCGGCCCAGTTTAAATATCCTTTTACGTCAAGAGTCATTAGATTAGAAAATTGAATTCTAGATCACGTCTAGAATGAGGTTCATTTACATGCTGGTACTTTTTCATATTCGATTTACACTAACCGATAATTTATGATCACTGGCTAAAAAAAAAAAAAAAATATATTGGAAGGAATAATTTAAGGAAACAAAAAAATCGGTTTTTACAATACTAATTTTAATATTCGAAGAAGCACTTAAGAGGTTTGATCGAAAAATAACGAGAAGGTTTATTTTAATCAAAAAACGTTTATTTATTCATTAATATTAATATTGTTTCCTTCAAAGTAGTCTCCATAGGAGAAAATAGACTTTTGCCAACATTTTTTCCAATTAGCAAAACATTTGTGGAACGCACTTTTTGAGATAGCCTTTAACTCACCCAACGATTTTGTCTTTATCTCATATATGGTCGCAAAACGGTATCCTTTCAATGTCCTTTTTTATCTTCGGGAACGGGAAAAAATCGAAGGGGGTCATATCTGGTAAATACCGTGGTTGCGGAATCACAATGGTGTTGATTTTGACCAAAATAATATGAATTAGTAGTGAAATGTGAGCTATTGCATTATAGTCGTGCAAAATCCAGGAGTTGTTTGCCTACGATTCTGGTAGATTTCTTCGGATCGCCTCTCACAAATGGCGTTTAACCTCAAAAAAAATCTTTGTTCAGTTATTTTTAAAATAACTAAATCGCAAACGTGCCAAAATACGTTATAAATATTTCTTTATTTAACACTTTTATTGCATATATAATCTGGCGGGCTTATTGATAGGTGGCAATCTCTTCCAACCAACCAGACAAAAGTAAATTAAGCAAGTGACATGGTCGCATAAATCATTCCCACAAAAAACTAATTGTTTATAAATACTTGCTTGCTAAACACAAAGCGCTAATCCAATATGGCTGAAAATTGTATGAACTTCACAGACAGTGACGCCAACGTGAGGGAAAAAGATGAGCTCAATCAAAAATAAACAGCCAGCGAAATTTAAAAATCTCTATATATTATTTTATCAACCCTCATATGTACTATCTCAAAATACAGTAGCCAATTATCTGAATACTAATTTTCGCTGCATAGCGAATTACTTAATTTCTAGTTACCACAAGGATACGTACAATTATTTTTTTTTAGATTCTACTTATAAAACTGTTTAAGATCTACATGTGTTAAAGAAATTAACACAAAACAGCGTTTTTTTTTTGGTAAAAGGAGGTTTCCGTAAATTAAAAAAAATCAGGTTAGTGCAAACTAAAACTGGCGTTTTAACTACACTTTTGAAAAGTTGATATTGCTTAATTCAGATTTTGTTATACTTCTAACATGTATAAAACATCTGAGGAACAAGAATCGTTTATTTGGAGAAATTGAATTAAATTTTAAAACAAAGAAATTTAAGAAAATAATCGGAACTGAAGAAGAACGTGTTCGGGGGTTATCCAAAAGCAGCTGTCTTTAAAAAGTGCCTTTAAGTTTTAGTTCAATAGCCTCGTTGGATTTATCTTCCATCGTCATTATTATGTCGTAATAGTCTGAATATCAGATACAGCAATCCAGGTCCTTATATTCTGGTAAATAGTTTGTTATTCATCAAACGTATCACAATCTTCATATTCTGCCATCTCTTTCAACCAACCAGAAAAAAAAATCATGGATTAGCGCTACGCTCAAACAGACATTGTTTATTGGCCTTTCCAGTTCACCGCTCCTCTTTCTTTACGTCGTCCTTTACTGTCCATGCAGTGAGACTCTGGAATCAGTTACAAACCAATATAAGACTCGCTCCGTCCTTGGCATGCTTTAAGAAGCGACTGAAAAAACTCTTAATTTCTAGTCGGTAAAATAACGTGTTTCATTCCTGATTTTTCTTTTCCTTTCCTCTCCACCATCCTTACCTTTCCTTTTGATTGATGATATCTCACTTTATATGAAAAATATTGTTCGGGTGATTGTCCGTCTTTGTGGGATTCGTGGGCTTGTTCTCACGTATATGTTTATGGATTTCGTGGGGATGGATAGTCATTTGAATGATTTATGCGACCACGTAACTTGCTTGATTTACTTTGTCTGGTTGGTTGGAAGAGATTGCCACCTAGCATAAGCCCGCAAAATTGTATTGCAATAAAAGTGTTAAATAAATAAAAAATTAAACATAGGAAGTTACCATACTATATATGCTCGTAAAATAAAATTATATTTATTTTTATAAAATTCATAAACAATATTCAATATAAAAATAAATGTGATATATTATCCATCAAAGGAAAAAGAATGGATAATGGAGAGATGAGGAAAATCGGGAATGATTTTTTTAATGTGAATTTGGAATATAACTGAAAATTTATTGGGTAATAAACAAAAAAATGTTTAGAAATAAAAAAAAAATTGTGCACAATTCTAGCAGATGTGCTAATTGCAATTTCTTACATGCAACAAAAATGTTAAGAGGTCTTATGTATAAAACTTGACTTTATGAAGGTCCATCGAAAATCAACTTGGAAACCCCGACCAAAAAGAGAGTTTAATGAATAAATGGTTAAAGTTATGGGTATCTTCATAGCCTCAAAACTAGAGGAAAATTATTTCTGTCATTTGAAGGAAGTTGCGTAGTGGGGTTCGAATTTGAGACCTTCTGTATGAAGTCCACGGAGCCACTAAGCCACAGGGGTCTTGAAATGTATCAGTAAAGTTAGACAGCACCCCTTTTTTATTGTTTTAAAAAATTAATTAAAAAAAATCACGCATTTATGTCATTTTATTGCAGTTTTTCTTTTTAAAATAATTTGATTATTGTAACAAATCCTAATTTCATGTTTTTATGAAATAACACGTACGATAGGTTATCCCTTGTGTAGTTATCTTTAAGTGTGTTAGTTGAAAGTGGGCAAGCCGTTGCATTTCAGCAAGCACACAGTCTTTTCAGATCAAACACAAAGGCATGGAGACACTTTTTCAAGAGGATTGGCAGGTTTAAACTGCATCAATCTTTCATAAAGCAGATTTTTAAATAACGCTGTTTTATGTTTTAATAGTTATATAAGATTTAACGATAAGCAGCATATGACGATAAGCAGCATTTGACCAACAGAAACATAAATTCAGATATTAAACGGTCTAAAAGTAAAATCCAAACAGGTATAGTCGTAGCTTTTAGACGATTTTTTTATCATGTGTCGTGTTAGTTCCTGGATATGTGTCTGAAATGGATTGGAAGCCGACTACTCAACATAGTGAATTTCAGAAGGGAAAAGGTGTATCTGTGATATATTGGAAGTAGACTACTCAAAACAGTGAATTAAAAAGGTAAATATATGTGTGTCTGGGATAAACTGGAAGCAGACGACTCCAAATAGTGAATTACGGAAGTTAAAAGGTAGCCATATGTGTGTCTGGGATAAACTGGAAGCAGACTACTCCAAATAGTGAATTACGGAAGTTAAAAGGTAGACATATGTGTGTGTGTGGGATAAATTGGAGGCAGACTATTCCAAATCGTGAATTACTGAAGTAAAAAGGTAGACATATGTGTGTCAGGGATCAACTGGAAGCAGACTACTCCAAATAGTGAATTACGGAAGTTAAAAGGTAGACATATATGTGCCTGGGATAAACTGGAAGCAGACTACTCCAAACAGTGAATTACGGAAGTTAAAAGGTAGACATATGTGTGTCTGGGATAAACTGGAAGCAGACTATTCCAAATAGTGAATTACGGAAGTTAAAAGGTAGACATACGAGTATGTGTGCCTGGGATGGATTGGAAGCAGACTACTTGAAACAGTAAAACTAATCTGGAAATAAATCCACCAGAAATCGAACTTGTGTCGCTCGCTTGCTTAGTGAGAATGATAACCGTTACATCAAGACATGTGTTATTTTAGAAATTTTGAAAGTTCATTAGAGTGAGCAGTCGTAATGCATTTATTGCATCATAATTACTAAATCTACACAATAATTACTAAATCTACACAATAAATCAATGACTCGCTAAAAATACTGGGCCCGTCAATCATTAAAGATGATGTTTGACCATTTTTGTATACATCAATAGTGTAAACTTATATAATTATTTTACTTGAGCAAATATTTTAAACGCTTTTATTTAATCATCGCGATAATTATTGAAAATTACGATAATGAACAGTTAGAACAAATTTTAATGTATTTTGACTCGATCGATTGTGTTTCGAGATTTCTAAAAAAATGAAATAATTATGCTCGTGTCTAATGGTGGAAAGCGAGTTTAATATAATTTAGAGTGATTCTTCTATTACTCAACGGAAGTGTTAAAAATATTTTTTAAATCATTAATCATTTCAAAAGATATGTTTTAAGTAGTTATTATACTTAATCACTTTTTCAAAAGGTATAATTATGATAAATCAATGGTTTTACTAATTGAAGTATTCTATTTCAACTTTCCCTCTGTTTTCTGATTTCAATTGCAACATGTGCTTTATGGTTGAAGCTTTTAGATAACTGTTAAAGTCTATTAACTATTGAAAATGTATGTATTGAACTAATTGTAGAATAAAATCACATATGAGTCGATCGAAGCAAGTCGAGTGTTCTATACAGACACTTTCAATTAATGTACGATGAATATTCCTATTTTACCTCTCATTCTTTTTTCTGAGTTTTATTTCAAACATATCGTCGTATTAAATCGTCGTAGCTTTTAGATGAATTTTTCTCATTTGCCGTGTTAGGTCCGATCCGTTGACATGTGTCTGGAATACATTGCAAGCAGACTACTCGAAACAGTGAATTGCTGAAGTAAAAAGGTAGACATATGTGTGTCTGGGATATATTAGAAGCAGACTACTCGAAACAGTGAATTGCTGAAGTAGAAAGGTAGACATATGTGTGTCTGGGATATATTGGAAGCAGACTACTCGAAATAGTGAATTACGGATGTAAAAAGGTAGACATATGTGTGTCTGGGATATATTGGAAGCAGACTACTCGAAATAGTGAATTACGGAAGTAAAAAGGTAGACATATGTTTGTCTGGGATATATTGGAAGCAGACTACTCAAAATAGTAAATTACGAAAGTAAAAAGGTAGACATATGTGTGTCTGGGATATATTGGAAGCATACTACTCGAAATAGTGAATTACGAAAGTAAAAAGGAAGACATAAGTGTGTCTGGGATATATTGGAAGCATACTACTCGAAATAGTGAATTACGGAAGTAAAAACGAAGACATATGTGTGTCTGGATATATTGGAAGCAGACTACTTGAAATAGTGAATTGCAGAAGTAAAAAGGTAGACATATGTGTGTCTGGGATATATTGGAAGCAGACTACTCGAAATAGTGCATTACGGAAGTAAAAAGGGAGACATATGTGTGTCTGGGATATATTGGAAGCAGACTACTCGAAATAGTGAATTACGAAAGTAAAAAGGTAGACATATGTGTGTCTGGGATATATTGGAAGCAGTCTACTCAAAATAGGGAATTACGGAAGTAAAAAGGAAGACATATGTGTGTCTGGGATATATTGGAAGCAGACTACTTGAAACAGTGAATAAAGAAAATTAATAAGTAGACACATTGTGTCTGGAATACATTGGCAACATATTACTCTAAACATTGAATTACGGAAGGGAAAAGGTATACATATCTGTGTCTGGGATAGATTAGAATCAACGGAAGTAAAAAGAGGAACATATGTATCATTGGGATAGATTGAAAGCAAACTTTTCGAAACACCAAATTACGGAAGTGAAAAGGTAGATAGATATACGTGTCTGAAACCGGATATAACATAGATCAGGGGATTGCGATGAAGAAATACCCGGTTATGGATGAAATAGTGCAACTGAATACTCGTATAATGCGGTACATGAAAAATGCAAATGCGATACATATTCCATGACAGACCAGACATGCGATAACTTAGTCATCGCGTGAAAAGAAAAAAGGTTCTGCTGCTCCAGACATAATTTTGTTCTATTTTGATCCATAACTATAGGTTTAGTCATCCTGCAACCGGTCAGACTGAGCCCTTCACTCAAAGGACTCTTAACTTGTGTGGCACAAAACCGGATTTATAATCGCAACTTTCGCTTAATAGTCCTTGAATAGGGCCTACAAATTTTACGATATCCAATTTACTATTTGATAATGCATACTTTACGATATATGTCAATGCCATTTTTTAATCAATAATTTCATAATTAAAGTACTTAATAAAGAGAAATACCGAAGGTTAGTAGTGGTGCTTTGAAACTGGTGGAAATAAATTTCAAAAGCTCCCTTGAAGTGATATTTAAGTGTGATGAGCAATAACTAATTTAATAGACTTTTGGTTTCGCAATTTGGACATTCTTCTAGTGATAATTTTAATTAAATGATGGATGGATACAATTGAATTAAAAAATACATAAACTTCTTAATAAATCATGACATGCATTTCGTTAAGCCAAGAATTATTAATAGATTCCTGAAGAAAAGTGGCGATTTATGTGATGTCAAGTCTTCAAGTTAAAAAAAATCTACAATGTTGTAGACAGTGGGAGAATCTACAATGTTGTAGACAGTGGGAGAATCTACAATGTTGTAGACAGTGGGAGAATGAGAATTTAGTACCTTTAAAATGTTGCATATCGGTATGGGAGCGAATAACTGATGCAACTGTTGAGCGTGTAATGATGAGTTGTTGGACATTGTTAAGATAATGATGCGTTTAAAATTTTGTATATGATAATATGTGAATATAGAAAGTTTTAAATATTTACGAAAAATATATGAACTTTGTAATTAAGGGGCCATAACACTCGTCATAGGTATTGCCTAGTAAAGTGAATCTCTCTATCGAAAAAATGATGGGTTTAGATTGTATATTGTAATGTACTTGGTATCTCCATTTTGCTTTTTAACTGTAAATGATTTTAAATTGTTTATGTTTAAATGATGATATTATTTGAAATTAAAGACTCATTCCACGCTGGTATTTCTGATTTAATTTTTGGTTGTACCAAAAAAAAGCCGTCCAGTTATGGTACAAAAGCTCGCCAGTTAACAAAACTCTTACGCGTCGAGTTCGTGTGTGAGTGTTAACGTGCGGTAGTGTTACCAATACGTATAATACGTGCCTACTCCACTGACCGAAGACAATAATGTCTCCCAGACACACTCTTCAATATGTTCTAGTCACCAATTTAGATATGTTGAAGAATACCACACGAAAGAAGAGAAATAAATTCAATTAATTATTATTGTATTTAACTCAACATCACTATAAAATTTACTTTTTCCATATAAGCATTAGGTATATTTTATAATTTCACGTATTTATATTATTTTATTTTCATGGTATTTTGTATGACGTCAAAATCGTTTTTTTTTTCAATTCAAAATTATTTTTTTACAAGAATAACAACTAAAAATAAATATCGGCATTTATATTTACTGGGGGCACGACAAATGAAAGGCAACAAACCCAGATCCTTTAAAATTGTGTCCAAATTAAATTACCTGTTGTTTTTTGGCAATCAATGTATCATATATTTCTTGTGATGTGTAAAATAAATAAAAAATAAAATAAATAAATAAAATAAATAGTGTTATATTTTAAAAAAAAGCAAACTCATTTAATACGAGCCTAACATAATTAAAAAGCAAACTCATATAAAATTCTTTAATTTACTCTTTAAGTAGTCGAAGTCATATGGGAATCCAAACAATGCACATACTAATTGTCAAACATGTGGAGTGTGGTTGTGCATTAGTTAAACAAATAATTAGTGTTAACTATATTACATAATTGTGAAATAAAATACTTCGCTAGATGAGCCGACAATGAACGTGTAGCCAGCCTGCAAAAGCTGAATTAATTCCGGTCTGTCGAAATACGTACTGACAATCTTATATAATATGTTGAGGCCAAACATTTGACTTCTTTCTGACAATATTGTAACACTCATTACCAAAATAGACCGCGAATCACTCCCACAATAATAATTTATTTCATAAATATACGACTTAAAAGTCTCGTATCCATAACGAACGTAATTTCAAACGATACGATTAAAAATTTCTTTCTATTTTCCTTAAGTAGAAATGCTAATAATGTAGTTCATAAGAAACTTGAAATCTCATCTTTCAAATATAGCAGTTATAATAATTTTGAATTGATTATTTAAAACAAGGCGAGACATTTTTAATAAGACAGGCGTTTTTAAAAAATAAAGTTTATTAATATTTTATGAGAAGCTGCGTAGCCCTTCGCAGTTAGTCATTCTGAAACCAGTTAAATGTTACGGATAAATGCAGCGATATTTACATATCCTCAGGCACCTATTTTCAAAACCTCTCTCAGCATATATAGGCGTAGCGAATCCACCAAGAAGATGCCAGAACAGCTGATTTTATAAGATATATCATGTATCTTCTCTAGATAAGACTGTAATAATTCATCTTATTAGACATTACAGAATAATTGACTTGGATACAATTTATCATCAATTCCAGCAGTTAGGGTCACTGAATACATTAAGTAGACTCTCCAATAAAATTAAATGTGAAATAACAACGCAGTTGTCAAAGTAACACTTTCGATCTCCGTGATTATAAAATACAACTTCTGTAGACTAGTTAGTGAAACGCCTGTTTTTCAATCCGGCGGTTGCAGTTCGATTCTCCTTGCCAATGTAACCAGTTTTTAAACTGTTCCATTTTGTTTTTCAATACTTTTTATTAAAATATTGTTTTCGGTCGATTAAAAAATAATGTCATGTGACAGTGAAAAGCAAATTAATTTGCATGGTTTGATTTCAAAAGTGCGATGAATGAGTCGTTTTTATTGCAAATGCGATTCAAATTTCCTCAATTTAAGGTCTTGGCTGAAGGGCTGTTATTTTTTCTATTGTTATTTTCCCTTAGTATATTTTTTATTAGAAATTTATCTTAAAGTATTTCCTTGAGACAGGTTATGTTTTTTTGTTATATTTAATAAGTATTTTATTGTTTATTACTTTTGTTGTGCATTGATTTATTTATATATCATATCTTAAAATATATATGTATGTCAGATTGATTGATATGATTGATATTGTCAGATTTTGTTGAAAGATATATTTTTTTTTTGTTTTTTAAGTTTAACTGTGTTATGTAAAGGATATTTTAGTTTCTTTGATTTTGTAAATAAATAAATAAGTAAATAAAAGTTAGTAAAGCGTGACTTTTGGGAAGATTCAGAAAGAGATAATTTGGTGGTGTGTTCACTAGGTTGTACTGTATTAGTTTGGACAGTAAGAATAAAAAAACATTGTACATATTTGGCGGTGCGTTCAACAGGTTGTACTGTATGAGTTTGGACAGTAAGAATAAAAAATAATTGTACATATTTGGTGGTGTGTTCACCAGGTTGTACTGTATGAGTTTGGACAGTAAGAATAGAAAATCATTGTAAATATCTGGTGGTGCGTTCACCAGGTTGTACTGTATTAGTTTGGACAGTAAGAATAAAAAACCATTGTACATATTTGGTGGTGTGTTCACCAGGTTGTTCTGTATGAGTTTGGACAGTAAGAATAAAAAATCATTGTACATATTTGGTGGTGTGTTCACCAGGTTGTACTGTATTAGTTTGGATAGTAAGAATCAAAAACCGTTGTACAAATTTGGTGGTGTGTTTACTAGGTTGTACTGTATTAGTTTGGACAGTAAGAATCAAAAATCATTGGACATATTTGGCGGTGTGTTCACCAGGTTGTACTGTATTAGTTTGGACAGTAAGAATAAAAAATCATTGTTCATATTTGGTGGTGCGTTCACCAGGTTGTACTGTATTAGTTTGGACAGTAAGAAAAAAAAAACATTGTACATATTTGGTGGTGCGTTCACCAGGTTGTACTATATTAGTTTGGACAGTGAGAATCAAATAAGGATTGTACATATTTGGTGATGTGTTCACCAGGTTGCACTGTTTTAGTTTGGACAGTAAGAATCAAATAACGATTGTACATATTTGGTGGTGTGTTCACTAGGTTGTACAGTAATAGTTTGGACAGTAAGAATCAAAAATCATTGTACATATTTGGTGGTGTGTTCACCAGGTTGTACTGTATGAGTTTCGACATAAAGAATCAAAAACCATTGTACATATTTGGTGGTGTGATCACCAGGTTGTACTGTATTAGTTTGAACAGTAAGAATCAAAAACGATTGTACATATTTGGTGGTGTGTTCACCAGGTTGTACTGTATTAGTTTGGACAGTAAGAATCAAATAACGATTGTACATATTTGATGGTGCGTTCACTAGGTTGTACTGTAATAGTTCGGACAGCAAGAATCAAAAACGATTGAACAAATTTGGTGGTGTATTCACCAGGTTTTACTGTAGTCGTTTGGACAGTAAGAATCAAAAACGATTGCACATACCATAACGTCATTTCCTTGTCGGGTTAACCAAAAAGGACAGATCGCCAGACCAATCTACCTCCACACACATTCTTTGCCTATTTTACATTCATATCCATTCTCATACAACTTCTACGATTACTCTGACTTTCTACGTTTCCTTCTTTCAGAATATAAATCACTTGATCTAATCACACTTACCTTGCTCTTCCTCTCACGAGCCTACCACTCACGTTTGCACTATATATCTTTTTTTAAGTATATATCTTTTTTTCTTCATTAATTTGTTCCATCTTCATTAATTTGCTCCACATAATCAAATCATCTCAGTATGCTCTTCGTCATCTTATTTCATACTACTATATTAACCTTAAGTTCACATACTCGTCCATCCCTAGTTACTTTATTCCGTATACTGTCATTCTAAGAGTGTAAAACAGCATACAAACATGAATAATTCAAATAAATTTTTCGAATAACTTATTTGAGTTTAATCGTTTTCTGAATAAATAGAATTAAGTGTGAGGTTATGTTCAGTTTACCGCCTTTGACCACAATATAACGACATACATCTAAAACCAGGTCAAACCAAATGAAAAGCCATATTATGCACGTTAAACTAATAAGAGTCCAGAGAAATTGTCTTGAACATGCTTGAATCGTAGAGGCTATCAGTTAAGTAAATACTGTCCAATTTTACGACTCTTTAATAAATAAATGCTTGTCGTAAAAGTGACTTTCTCTCTTCTCGCAATAAGTTATTTAAATAAATATAACTGACCTTACTTAATATTCTTTGTAAACGCTTCGGAGGTTTTTAAAAATCAATAAAAAAGTCAATAATTTCTTAAAGTGCTCGAGTCTGAAAACTAGTTTTTTTTGTTAGTCGTTTCTATAATTGGTTAACAACGCTTTGCAAAAAGTTCGATGGTTATAGAACCGCAAATACGTGATAAAAACAAAATAAAAGTACGTGCATCCTATCTGTTGAAAATAATTGTAATTTTGCATTTTTTTTACGACTCGTGTGGTCTGTTTTACTAAATAATAAATGATACATTTTATTTTCTTTTAAAGATTTTTTATCAACTTTTATAAAAAAAACTTTGTTACTCCACAAATAACATTAATTCCCACGACACGTGTTTCCATATCCTATTTTGAAACTTAACAGAAATATCCCAGTTTGTTACGAGAGTCGTGATTTGTCTTTATAAAATGGTTGACAAGTGTCTGAAATGATGTAATTTGATAAACAACATTTAGGTTTTTGTAAACTTGTAAAATAAGTGATTATAAACACAACATGATAAAAAATGATAAACTGAAGCAGTTAGCGAGTAAATAAGATTGCACTGTAATCGATGTGAAAAAAAAGTCAAGAATTTTCATCATTCTGAGTTTCTTGACTATAAACATATAATTCTCTTCTCCAACACCGTGGCTTTCTTTTTTTCTACGATTCAAAACTGTAACCAAATATGCAGCTGCCGCGATTGTTTGTAAAGAGATAATGTACCAAACTGACGTTGCCTCCATGCAATTGTTTAAAACGCATGCTACACGTATTGACGACAAAGCGCATGCGATTCGGGGAGTCAAAATCCGCATGCGACATTGTTAACATTTGTGACACAGTCGCACACCTAGGAACAGGCAACATTAGGAAACATATCGCATGCCTCATGTCGTTCAGTGTTGCCTCAGTCGAATTGCGCCTTAATAGAGACAGAAGACGCAAACAAACTGCAAGTACTAAAGCTCCTTTGCTCCTGTATGTAACAGGATATGCCTATCAAAAATTAGTTCACACAGTCATCTCCGATGGCATTAACGTCAAATACTCGGATCTCCTATTAAATTATCCCATCACGGGTAATTGACATTAATTAGTTAATTTATTTACAGTGTAATGTTGGAAAAAAATAAAGAATAACGGAAATTGTAAATGTTTGAATAAAAGAAAGTAATTTTGCCACAATTAAAACTTAAAGTTGAATTAAAGATGAGATGACGTTTCACGTGCGTTTAAAAATGCATTTGTATATTTTTTTGTAACTTGGTAGAAGAAAGTAAATGCATTGTAGAATCTAATAAAATATTCAAACAAACAGATAATAAAAGTCTTTTAAATTGAGCGTTTTTTTTAATTATTGGATAAAACACAGATGGCGTCGCGAACTTGCCTGGATCTTGTGAAGTGTAATGTGAAGTGTAATGTCTTTTCGAGAAGTGTAATGTATGACATTTATAAAAATGGAGTAGTATACAATACAACAACTTGTTCAAATTGTTGAATTAATTTATGTATTGTAATCTCCGGAAACAGTGATGTTAATTGGCCACCAAGATCATGTGATCTGACACCGTTGGACTATTTTTTCTGGGGTTACGTGAAAAGTCAGGTATATAAGAATGACCCCCGATCAATTCCTGAGCTGAATGATGAAATTATTCGCGTTATTGATGAGTTAGAACCGCAATTATGACAAAATGTCATCGAAAATTTTGACAAAAGAGTGGACATCTGTGGAGCTGCAAGAGGTAGACATTTGATGAATATTTTTTTTGTTGTTTAAATATCATACATTATACTTATCAATGACCAATAAAAAGTTTTTTGAAATCAAAGCCAATTGTGTGTTTTATTCGAGAATTAAAAAAACCGCTCAATTTGAAAGACCCTTTATAAATGTTTATATTAAAACCATAGATATTACAACAAACTTTGAAAATTATTGCAATCAATTAGGACAAACTTGGTAGTATATCACGAACGAACTCCGTGGCTTAGTTAGTAAGACGCTTAACCCGGGGGTAACGGGTTCGATTTCTGTTGGAATCTAATTTATTTTAAAAAAGGTTCCTGTGAGATGTTCAATCTCACAGGAACCTTTAATGATATTTATTGTTTATTGTTTTTCTGATAAGAAGGGATTTTCACATGACAATATACCCACTTTGTTTTATAGTATAAAAGTTTAAAAGGAAAGTGTACTATAGTACAATAAAATGTTTCGATAATTTCTGAACTAAATCTTGAAAAACCTGTAATATGATCAAATTTAATATTAAGTTTTCATAACATTTTTGACTCTTTATTTTCCCCATCTGTAGACATTCTTAATTATAATATTAATTAATAGTAAAACACGTTTCTTTATTGAAGAGAAATCTGAATATTTTTTTACTGACATTTTATGCTATTTTACAAAAACAAGAAAATTATCATGACTTGACTCATTAGGAAACAACCAGTAAACAACAAGATTTCTTATAACTTACATTACAGACTGACTGACTGAACTAGTTCTTTGTCTATTATAACATTTTTGCATTGTGCATTTTTACTGCACCGTAGATCTTTTGTCAGTGATTTGAGGGAATACCTTTTCCACTGTTGTGTCATATGTGTGTGCAGTGTTATTTATATATGTATACTTATATTAAGTATTTTGTGTACGAATTTATCCCTAATTTTTACGCTCTCTGCATCTCTGCTCTTCATTTGTATCTACCATAGTTGAGTGTGGTGACTATATCCAAAGGCGTTCGACCGCTCATCTCAGCGGCCCTGGTGGCGCAGTTCAGGTTAGGCGTCCTCCCGCTCATCCCGGGGTCCTCAGTGTGGCGACGATGGTGAAGACGGTAGATATGAGGTGACGATGCTGGAGAAGACGGTGAAGAAGGCGCAAAGACGTGGCACGGCGAGTCTTCATGAGCTTTCTTTGCTCTTTTTCTCTTACTTCACTACCGTCTGAGGGACTGTAGTTACATTACAGAAAGGCAAACTAGAAGTATTCATTTATTCACCTTATCATATTAAGAACAATTTAAGAAATCTGAAAAATAAACATGGATACCATTCCATCTCGACATAAATTGTTGGTATCTTTAAAAAAGTTATCACTGTACAGACTTTTCCAAAATGAGAAAATCTTCAGCAAAATAAACGTGAGTGTTATTTTTGTTTTCATTGTACTGAAAAAAAATCGTTGTGTTTAAAAATCGAAAACAATTATTGTATCTGAAATTTGAAGG
This sequence comes from Odontocerum albicorne, assembly GCA_949825065.1. Lineage (NCBI taxonomy): Eukaryota > Metazoa > Arthropoda > Insecta > Trichoptera > Odontoceridae > Odontocerum > Odontocerum albicorne. The sequence continues at coordinate 44,829,711 of OX463845.1, read as the reverse complement.
TAATTTTTGTACTTGAGATTGACCATAATTTATTAAATTTTGTTATAATTGTACTAAACACAATACTGCTATTTAAAAATCAAATTTTATAATATAAATAGGCCAAAACCCGTACGATGGTTGTCGTCAAAATAAGAATAAGAAAATTGAATTTTGAATACAAGAGAGCGAGAGAGGAATATTTAGATTCTCTGCGAAAGTTATTCGAAATTTGAATCTCGGTGGGTCCGTGATACTGAACGAATTTTAAATACCTAGCAAACAATTTTTGAACCGGTGTAAAAGGGGACGATGTATAAATGATATATATATAAACAAATTCTTTATTTATGAATATATATTTTCATAAATGTAGAATTTGTTTTACTTCCGTGAATATTTCACGGGTTGCAACTAGTTCTATTATATTATTTGAAATTCGAAGATATTTTTTGTGTTTGAAATTGATAGTTCGTTAAACTTTGTTATCATTGTATCAAAGACGGTTGTTTTATTTAAAAATCGAAGGTTATTATTTTATTTCAAATTCAAAGATATTTTTTGTTATTGAGAATCGAAGGCAATCATTGTATTTGAAAATCGAAAACAATCGTTGTGTTTGAAAATCAAAGACAATCTTTATATTTGCCAGATCTGCGTTGAGGAATATATTTTTCCTTGATAGTAAATATATATCCGTAAACTAAGTTTTGTTCTAGCGTGAGAAATGGACGCACAATTCACATACTACATCTATTGTACAATATCCTTTACTGTCCCGTCACCCCCTCTTATCTTGCGGGAAATTTTCAACGTTTTTCCGATCATGGGCTTGCGCTGCTGCGCTCAGACAGAGATTGTTTATTGGCTTTTTCAGTTCACCGTTCTTCTTTTTTTATGTCATCCTTAACTGTCCATGCAGTGAGACTCTGGAACCAGTAACAAACCATTGTCAGACTCGTTTCGTCATTGGCATGATTTAAGAAGCGATTGAAAAAATTCTTAATTTCTAGTAATTAATATGACGTGTTTCATTCCTGACTTTTCTTTCCTCTCCACCATCCTTTCCTTTTTCTTTGATTAATGATATCTCACTTTTACTTTAATATGTTTATGTCTATAAATTTCATAAATATGAATAATCTTTTGAATTTGTGATGCAACCATCTCACTTGCTTTATTTAGAGATTGCCTCCTGGCAATAATCCTGCCATATTGTATGTGCAATGAAGTGTTAAACAAATAAATACTTAACTCGTGTGTCAACTTTGTTTTTCATTCTAAGATAAATTTAATGATTCATTAACCAATACATGAATTCTCAACAAACATTTGAAAAACATTCATAATTACACCACAATCTGATCTATCTCCAACTTTTTCTTACAAATACAATGGGTCATTTGAAGACAGATAATCCCATTTGAAGAAATACAGCGTTGAATTTACTGTCTGACCTGTTGATTGAAAAACGTCATTAATATTACATATCGTTACATTTTCTTCTACAAATTAAAATTGCATTCGTGAGATCTTGGGAAAGATAACAATTGAACAACAAGGAAAAAGATTGTTTGACTCTCTAAGAATAAAACTACATTCATTGTGTCAAAATGCTCGATGCTGGAGCCAAAATTGCAATAAAATACACTTAACTACCTTTGATTTGCATAAAAATCCTATTTGCCCGAGTATCAATTGAACTGAGAGGAGAAAGCGTGTTCTTTAAAAGAACAATGGCACTTTATTTTGAAGACAATTTATGTATGCAAAAAATCACATGGCAGAATATGAACACATATATACATTTAGAGCAAAAAAGAATGAGCAAGTCTGTCAAAATGGAAAATGCAAACAATTGCAGAGAAATTGCTTGCGAAATGCGGTCACTGGGAGAACCATTTGGTGAGCAAACTTGTTTAGTCACAAATTGTTGGCGGAATTTAGGTAAATTAGTAACGAAATTGATTTCATGGCATATATTTAACATATTTTCTAGAATTTTAAACACTTTGCTCTCTTTAATTTCAACTCACCATGAGGTGCATTGCTGCGCGGTAAAGCACTGGACTGCCGTGCGGAAGATCGTCGGTTCGAACCCAGCGCTTTGTTATTCCTGTCAAACGACACACGCGCCTTTTCCGCCTAGTGTTCGAAGGTATAAGGATACCTATGACTTTGGTCATATTTATATTTTTAAATAATAATAATAAATAATTATTTGGAAGAAATTAATATATTTTTTTTTTTACTTTGTTTTGTCTTAATTTAAGTTGAGAGAGTTGCTGACCAATATTAAAATTCGAAAGGTGTCCTACTTGGGTCATGTACTTAGAGGAGAAAAGTACAATTTACTGCACCTGATCATCCAAGGCAAAATAGAGGGTCGAAGAGGTGTCGGCAGGAGGCAAATCTCTTGGCTCCGCAATATACGTGATTGGACTGGTATAGGGAGCGTCGGGGATCTTTTTCGGGGTGCCGGGGACAAAGATGCCTATTCTCAGGTGATATTCAACGTTGAGGGGATCTGACATGACCCTGGGAAGAAGAAGAATTTAAGTTTTTTTTATTTGCAAATAAATGCATATTTTAGCTACTATGTAGGTATGCGAAAGATTTTTGCGTTAGCGAGATTATTAAATGATCGCCCAAAGAACCTAGTTTTAAGTCGTTTTTTTTTACAATAAAAGTGCTATATAAAATAATTCTACACAATGAATGGCTGGTATAGGATAAATATGTCGATGGTCTTGCACTGTAATCTTTATATTAACATAATTTTGGGTAGAATTGTACAAAACTATGCTTGCTGAAGTGCAACAATTTGCGCACAATAAACCAATACATACAACCATACTCAATGATGCCTATCTAAGGTGTCAACATTTTCTGGATCTTATAAAAATATAAATAGCCCATTGGAACTGGGTTATATCTGCACAAGAAAGGTTCTTGGAAAAAGCACCTCATAATAATTAGTACCTTATAGACAACCTCTATGACTAAGTTGGTAATACGCTTAATTTCCGCTCCATGACTTCGAGATTGATTTCCGATGGTATCAGCCTATCATATCTTCACATTTTCGAGATTGAGTTCCGATGGTACCAGCCTATCATATCTTCACATTTTCGAGATTGATTTCCGATGGTACAAGCCTATCATATCTTCACATTTTCGAGATTGATTTCCGATGGTACCAGCCTATCATATCTTCACATTTTCCAGATTGATTTTCGATGGTACAAGCCTATCATATCTTCACATTTTCGAGATTGATTTTCGAAGGTACAAGCCTATCATATCTTCACATTTTCGAGATTGATTTCCGATGGTACCAGCCTATCATATCTTTACATTTTCGAGATTAATTTCCGATGGTACCAGCCTATCATATCTTCACATTTTCGAGATTGATTTCCGATGGTACAAGCCTACCATATCTTCACATTTTCGAGATTGATTTCCGATGGTACAAGCCTATCATATCTTCACATTTTCGAGATTGATTTCCGATGGTACCAGCCTATCATATCTTCACATTTTCGAGATTGATTTCCGATGGTACCAGCCTATCATATCTTCACATTTTCGAGATTGATTTTCGATGGTACAAGCCTATCATATCTTCACATTTTCGAGATTGATTTCCGATGGTACCAGCCTATCATATCTTCACATTTTCGAGATTGATTTCCGATGGTACCAGCCTATCATATCTTCACATTTTCGAGATTGATTTTCGATGGTACAAGCCTATCATATCTTCACATTTTCGAGATTGATTTCCGATTGTACCAGCCTATCATATCTTCATATTTTTTTCTATTTCAGTTACCTTATATAAAATGTAGAATTCTGACAATTGTTATTCAACATCATACAAAATAAATATAAAAAAAAATAAAGAAAAAAAAATCGTGCAACCAACTTTAAAATTTACATTGCTTTCACAATCGATCTTAACATTTCCCTTCCTGTGCTTATAAAAATCCACGCGTTCCGATGATGTGTATTCAATACACATCAATACACATATAAAAATGAGCTATATAAAATCGGAAAAATAAGAATATTCGTAGCCAATCGCTTAAATTAATTAAATTTTAAGTCATAAGTGATAATAATTAAATTTAACTGATGAAAACATTAAAAAAAAATCCATCGGCCTGCGTTCACAAAACGGGCGAAGCGACCACCTGAAACGAAAGCCCGCGAGCTACTAAAGCGAGAGAAGCAAGCGAACTGAGATTATATTTCTTGCGTTCCTATATACCAAAGTAGAGTGAGACGTGAATAGCGTCGCTTCCTCACCCATAGCGGTTTTTTTAGAATGAATATACCTACGTCACACACTGGTACACGTTTGATTGTATTGGTGAATTTATTCCCGATTTTCACAAAATATCTGATGTGGCCGATAAGTGCTAATTATTATTAATATATTTTTTTTAATTCAATGCGTTAATGTATTATGGAGGAATATCTAAAATCTGAACCCAGTATTTATTATATTTATAGAGATATTAAAGTTTTTACAAGCAATTTGTACTAGTTACTCATCACCGGACAGGAACAGCAATTAGTACTAGTTACTCACCACCGGACAGGAACAGCAATTTGAACTAGTTACTCATCACCGGACAAGAACAGCAATTTGTACTAGTTACTCACCACCGGACAGGAACAGCAATTTGTACTAGTTACTCATCACCGGACAGGAACAGCAATTTGAACTAGTTACTCATCACCGGACAGGAACAGCAATTTGTACTAGTTACTCACCACCGGACAGGAACAGCAATTTGTACTAGTTACTCATCACCGGACAGGAACAGCAATTTGTACTAGTTACTCACCACCGGACAGGAACAGCAATTTGTACTAGTTACTCACCACCGGACAGGAACAGCAATTTGTACTAGTTACTCATCACCGGACAGGAACAGCAATTTGTACTAGTTACTCACCACCGGACAGGAACAGCAATTTGTACTAGTTACTCATCACCGGACAGGAACAGCAATTTGTACTAGTTACTCACCACCGGACAGGAACAGCAATTTGTACTAGTTACTCATCACCGGACAGGAACAGCAATTTGTACTAGTTACTCACCACCGGACAGGAACAGCAATTTGTACTAGTTACTCATCACCGGACAGGAACAGCAATTTGTACTAGTTACTCACCACCGGACAGGAACAGCAATTTGTACTAGTTACTCACCACCGGACAGGAACAGCAATTTGTACTAGTTACTCACCACCGGACAGGAACAGCAATTTGTACTAGTTACTCATCACCGGACAGGAACAGCAATTTGTACTAGTTACTCATCACTGGACAGGAACAGCAATTTGTACTAGTTACTCATCACCGGACAGGAACAGCAATTTGTATCAGTTACTCACCACCGGACAGGAACAGCAATTTGTACTAGTTACTCATCACCGGACAGGAACAGCAATTTGTACTAGTTACTCACCACCGGACAGGAACAGCAATTTGTACTAGTTACTCATCACCGGACAGGAACAGCAATTTGTACTAGTTACTCATCACTGGACAGGAACAGCAATTTGTACTAGTTACTCATCACCGGACAGGAACAGCAATTTGTACCAGTTACTCATCACCGGACAGGAACAGCAATTTGTACTAGTTACTCATCACTGGACAGGAACAGCAATTTGTACTAGTTACTCATCACTGGACAGGAACAGCAATTTGTACTAGTTACTCATCACCGGACAGGAAGGGTAAACCAACAGATAGGTGCACAAATAAAAGAGTTTTTAAATATTTTTCTCGAATAAAGTAAAGAAATACCTTTCGAAATATAATTTTTCACATTCGATAAAGAGCAATACATTAATCAACTGTATTTTATTTCCTGGCTTATAGAACTTCGTATGTCCAGAATTCTCACATAAAAAGATTTATATTTCAGAATTCTCATATAAAGTCACGGTGCATTAAGAAGAATATGTGGGTTGACAATAATCATAAAATATGGAATGAAATAATTTGAGATTAATTTAAACTTAAGACGAAAGAATAAATGAATAAAATACTTTAAAATAAATAAATATAGGTGTATTGACAGCAACATAGTATGTACATAATATATTTAAATAACACTTCAAAAACACAAATTGCAGAGAATACATTAAAGACAGAAGCTATCAAAAGATCTGGGCTCATCTAATAGCATCCCCTCAGCCAAGATACACCCCACCAATATAGGGCGAGCCCAGCCACGGAGACACCAGATGTTTTTCAGCCCACACCCTTGCACATGTAAGAAAAAGAAAAAAAAAAACAGAAAATAAATAGATGGCAGAAAAATAAACAAATCCACAAATACCACCTCAGATTAATTCAAACCAACAAATAAAGGTTCCCTGACAGCAGCATAGTGTGTACATATATATCATAAACTTATCCTGAATATCGCACATACATCTCAAAACAAACTGTCCTTCCGTGTTTGCAGTCCTAAGACTGGTTTGCAGCAATTTGAACTCTTCTCCTCCATTCCCCCCTGTCCTGTGCGGCTCTTTTTAAGTCTGTGTATGTTGAGCAGCGCACATCCACCAACAGGTCCTCCAGGTACTCTCGGCGTGGGCGTCCCCTAGAGTTTGTCCCCTCGGTCATACCCTCCATTATGGCATGCAAGAGGCCCTCTTGTCGTATTATATGACCGATCCATCTTGCACGCCTTTCGGACAGGATCCTGAGCAGGTGCCTTCCTCCTTCGATTCGTTGGAGAACCTCTTCATTTGTGATGCGGTCTCTCCAGGAAATTCCTAATAGTCTTCTATAGGACCACATCTCAAAAGCCTCTAGTCTTCGTCTATCTCTTTCGGATAGGCACCATGTCTCGCAGCCGTACATCAAGATACTCCATACATAGGTCTTGATGAGGAGTATTCTCAGTTTAAGGTCTATATTATTTGATTATATTATTTTCGACCTTTTATTAAATGCAAGTCTAGCCTGATGTATACGGCTGTCGACCTCGCTCTTGGACCGACCGTCCCATGTTATTTTGCTCCCGAGGTAGACAAACTCCTTGGTGTTCTTTAGTGGTTTACCCGACATCACTATTCTCATCTGGTGCTGCGCTCGGCCTACAGTCAGCAGCTTTGTTTTGTCTTTATTTATCTTCATACTGTAGTTATTTTGAAGAATGCTTTCCATAGTTGTTAAGGCCTCTTGTAGTTCCTCTTCAAACTGTAGAAAACACATTTAAGATAGAAGACATTAAAATATCCGTGCTCATCCCACAAAAATTAGCCCGGCCAGGATACACCCCACTTATGTAGGGCGAGCCCGACCGCAAGGACATCGGGGGGCTTTCAGTCCACACCCCCATATATTTAGATAACAAAAAACAAAATAAATAGTAAACCCACATATACCACCTCAGGCTAACTGTCAGCAAGAACGAAAAAAGAAAAGCCTCAAAGAGTCCAAAACAAATATACAGTGCAAATATGAGTGGAAGACGTGGTAAGGAAGGATCAAAGTAAGTATTGTTGGATTAAATTATTGATATTTTGAAATCAGGAAAAGTAAAAAGTAGGAGAAATCTCAGGAGTTGATGACTTAGTGTATGGGATTTATATGAAGCAAAAGATGTGTGTTGCGATAGAAAGTCTAGCGCTCTCTCCTCTCTGCCTACTAGACAGGGAGATGACGTGACGTTATGTAATACATTACTTATGAATTGTGTTATACCGTTACTTTACTTTATAAAATAAAAATATATTTATGAAGTAATCCAAAAGTAACTAAAAGCTAGAAAATAACTGTCAGTTAGGATTGAACATAACCGTAGAATACTTGGACACGTAACAAACGAGTTATGCACCTGTACTAATCGTCAGAAAATGCAGTTTTTTTTATATCATTCAAAATAAAATTCTTTTGTAACATTGATATATGGATAGTTAAATTTGAATTATGTTTTAATGTTTTTCGATACTTCCATTGTGTTAATTTTGACAGATAAAAACCAAATGCATTTGCAGGTGAAAGTCAAATATTGAACTAATTTGCCTGGGGGTATTAATTGGTTCTTTCGAAACTATCTTCGAAGCAACATTAAATAGCTTGACTGCAGCTTATCGTCTTCAGTATCTCAAATTAATTGTTGATATACCACAAGAGATAAATTCCACCCAAAAAGGAGAGCAAGTGGAAAGTATTTGCCAGTGGCGTAACTAACAATATTTGACAAACATAAATTGAAATTTTATATTTTTTTTAATGAGTGAAAAAAAGACGGTTCAGCTAAGTAACAAACAAAAATGTTACTTCAAAAATATAAAAAAAACGTAATATTTCATTGTCTTTTTATTTTTTATTTATTTATTTATTATTACACATGACGAGAAATATACATAATTTGTGAAAAAACAACAGATATTTAATTTGGACATACAATTTTAATGGATCTGGGTTTGTTGCCTTTCATTTGTCGTATCCCCAGTAAACTAGGCTTTTGCCTGTATCTCACTGAGGATATTTAGCATGAAAAAATAAATCGATACTTCTTTCCGATTTTTGATAACACAAAAACAGAACCCCGTTGCACGTTCTCATCAACCTGACAAACAGTGATACTCAATTACAACTGGAAACATCATGCGAAATTAAACTCCTCACACATCATCACTCCAGAAAGACCAAAAATATTCATCCCGCAATATATCGCACACAATCATAATAATAAAAATAAAAAAACAAACAGAAACACAAAAACAACAAAATTTAAAACAACAAGAAGTAACTTACACTCACGAGCCCACACAAATCTTTTCCACACATCATTCATCCTGAAGGTCAAATTACTCAAAATCCTGTCGCAATAACAATCACGCTCCAATCGACTGTCTAAATGGTTTTCTTACCTTTCCTTCCGTGGTTGCAGTCCTAAGACTGGTTTGCAGCAATTTGAACTCTTCTCCTCCATTCCCCCCTGTCCTATGCGGCTATTTTTAAGTCTGTGTATGTTGAGCAGCGCACCTTTACCTTTATTGAATTCGGCACGCCATTGTATGTAATGGGAGCCAAATAAGCATATTGCCTTTGGGCAAAAGAAGTTTTAACTCTAGGGATGGTAAACATTTCATTAGTTGCCATGCGTGTCATGTGTCTCTGCTGAGTCTGCATGTGATATGATTGTTCCATCATTAAATTTGTGGAACTACGTATTAGAATTTTAACAATAAATTACTTTGTGTATTATTTATAGTTAAGACATTAACATTGTGGAGGTTCAAATACATTGTAATTTGAATCAACAGTGTTTGATAAAACACATTACAACAATGACTATTTTTCCACTAATTTCATGAATCGCTGCTACATGTACTACATACGCTGCTACATTCCATCTCAATGCTCTCTTCCACCTAAAGAGAGATAGAAACACGTGTAGTGCAAATTAATATATTTAGAGGAACAACAAAGCAATTTATTGTTTATTAAATGTAGCACTACTTGTTTATTTTTTTAAAAGATTTTTACGTAACAATAAAACAAAACTCATTACGTTATAAATAACACAAAATATGAAATACGAATATGTTAAATTTTCGATTTTATAAACTAAAAACCGATGTAGGAAAAATGTTTGGATATTTTTAAAGATAATTAAAATATTGTAATTTATTTTTATCAAACACTGTTTATTCCACATTTTTGTGACGGTATAACCCTACCGGTTTCAAGGCTTTCACCTCATCTTCAGGGGAGCACAAACAAGACTAAATGCTGTTCGAACTGATACCAATATAGTATACACGCTTCAATGGTTGAGGGCTGAGAGGTGAGGGAGGCATGGGACGATTTCGGCCAAGAGCGGAGAGATTTTTGGGAACTGTTCAACAGATGTTCGGATCGATCTCCCCTGAAAATGAGGTGAAAGCCTTGAAACCGGTAGGGTTATACCGTCACAAAAAAGTGGAATAAACAGTGTTTGATAAAAATAAATCACAATGTCTTTAAACCTCCACAACGTTAATGCCTTAACTATAAACGAATAATTAAAATAGAATTTGCCACCTTAAGATAAAAAAATGTCGGTTTTGTAATTATATATCAAAGTTGATATTTGAATTTTTTACTTTAATATCAACAGTTCACTATAAAATTGGACTTGAATATGGAACTTAAAACCAATTTTAAATATATACAGTATTAGCCCGAATATAACGCGATATTTTTTACTTAAAATATTTTTCCAAAAATAACATCCGCATTATATTCGGGGCTGTGTCCAATGAGCGCAGAACACACAGCAATTGGCTCTTAGCTGGATCTACAATCATCCTCCAACCCCTACAGGGAAAATAAAGAAACCATCAATTCCAGTCTCAGGGGAATGGATCATGACCCCCTGGTGAAAGATTAGTGACACGTCTATTGAAAAAGGTTTTAAGAAATGTTGCATATCCAACAATCTGGATGGGAGTGAGATGCCATAAATGATGCATCGAGTAGTAATCATTCAAGCGACACTGATGATAATTCAAACATGCCTGAATAAAAAAAATGTATTTTTTTATAACACAATTTACCTAATTAATTTTTGTTTTATACGAGTATTTGAATTTTTACTTTCATTCCTGCTTCAAATATATAGGTCGCGTTATATTCGAGGCCACATTATATTCAGACTAATACGGTATGTAGTATATATTATATATATGAGGATATCTTCTTCTCCCTGGCTCCATCCCAACTCACTGTTTGCGAAGACTGTTGAGGTCAGCTTTCCTCGTCTTCAGGTTGTACGCTCTTTTATCCTGGACTACGTCTCCCAGGCCGTGCCTCTGCATCAGGTTTTTTTTTGCACCACCCATGAATTCTTTGATCTTCCTCTGGTTGTTATTCAAGGAAGATCCATGGAGATTGCCTGGTTCACAATGTGATCGGGTGCTCTGCGTCCAACGTGCCCATACCATCTCAATCGCCTCTTCTCCTTATTACTGTTGATGTCTGTAACACTTAGGCTTCCACAAATGTGTGAACTTTTTATTTTGTCTCTTAGGGACACACCAGCTGACCATTTTAGCATGCGCATTTCAGCAGTTTCTAGTTGCCTAGAGTAAGAGTTATACATCGTCCAGCATTCGGAGCCATATATAAGTGATATATAATATATACCATATGAGGATATGAAACATCAAAATCAAACTAATTGTGAATTCTTGTGTGGAGCTATGGACAACGACGAAAAGAACAGCATTAAGTATTCTGGAACATGGAGAGCTGAGGACTGACTATCCTGAACCCAAAATATGGCGTTGCAGGAACCTAAATAAGCAGTAGAATCGTTGCCAAGCTTTATCAAACCTATCCATCCTGTCGCGTTCATCATGACTGAGAATCGTGACTCCCATGATAACTCCTCTCCCCTGACTTCTCTCTTCATCTCTAACGACTCTTCTCAATCGGTTCGATGAGCTGTTGTTAAGGTTAGTCATATCGCATCGTTTACTTGATCAGTCCAACGCATTGGAACTATTCGTCTGCTACATCAAATAATTTCAATTATAAAGTAACGCAAGAGTCAGTTGAATTGCATATTTTGGTCACATATTAAATAAAAATTGTGTATTAGGCCAAATCAAGTAGGAAAAAATGCTTGGAAGGCTAGAAAAAACTTGGACAAGTAAGAATTCTGAGAATTGAGAACGTAAAGAATATTAAAGATTAAATAACATAAACAAGCTCTGACGACACCTCTCCATCTGTTTAATGAGCTGTTGTTAAGGTTAGTCCTATTGCGTCGTTTACTTAATCAGTCCAACGCATTGGAACTATTCGTCTTGTAAATCGAATCAACTCTACTATAAAGGGACGACAGAACCAGTCGAATGGTATATTTTGGTCATGTATTTGAATTAAATAGTAATAGAATTATAAAAATTGTACCTAAAGCCAAATCAAGAAGGAAAAAATGCTTAGAAGGTCACAAAAAACTTAGACAAGCCAGAATTCAGAGAACAGAGAACGTAAACAATGTTACAGAATAAAGAACGTAAACAAACTTAGGTAACAAACAAGAAGAATCAAGCTCATCTGAGATGGATAAGGTTATAGATAATAAAATCAAGTGTTGTTTGAACCTTGAAAGTAAGTAATAAAAATGAAGATCCACCAAGATTCTACTTCGGTATTCGACATCATAATAAGATATTTAGAAATAAACCTGATTTGTGCTTTTCTCCGGAGGTACATAAATTTATCGCTACTTCACTGGTGTAAATAATTACGTAACACGGATGAAACTGAAATGGCTCTCTTCATACTCGTACACCAGCTGACAGACCAGCAGTGCCCATATGGTGGTGCAAGGCATATCCATCTCGTGAGACGAATCCATCATCTTGCAGTGCTACTTATTTGTACCATAAATGGAGCAATCACGTTCGTATAAAGAATATTATTTCCCATGAATTGTATATATACTGCCTTGATAAAAAAGTTTTAGGACTTTATTCATAAAATCTAAAATACAAGTTTATTCATCAAAATCGATATGGTCCCCTTCAAAGTACTCCCCATCGACTGCAACGCACTTACGCCAGCGCTTGATCCAATCCTCGAAACACCGCTGGTACTCAATTTTCGGTATTTCTATCAGAGCCGTCTTAGGTTTTTTCTTGACATCCTCTCGGGTGCTGCGACGCGTTCCGCGAAGCGGTTTTTTAAGTCGGTTGAACAGGAAAAAGTCGCAGGGAGCCAGATCAGGTGAATTCAAAGGCTGCTGGATAGTATTCGTGTTGTTTTTGATCAAAAACTCATGGAAATCATGTATTTCGCGATTTCAACGCGGTCCTTTTTTGCATGAAATTGAGGTCTTTTGGCACCAGTTTTGCAGCGACACGTCTGAGGCCCAAATCATTAACCAAAATGTCTTGAGCGGATACATAAGCGATGTTCAAGTCCTCTGCCAGCTCTCTGATGGTCAATTTGCGGTTTTCGGCCAACATTTCTTTGATTTTATCAATGTTTTTATCGGTTTTCGACTGCCACTGCGTTCGTCATCCTCGAACGACTCACGACCACTTCTGAAGCGTTCGTGCTACCAAAAAACACTTCTCCAACATTTCCAAGGTCTGCGAACCGTTAAATCCGTTTTTAACACAACATTAATGCAAACTCGTTGATGCACAGTTGATACCATTTTCAAACTTGTAAAAAATCGAAAACACGCACAAAGGTAGATGTACTCAGTACAGCGTAACTTTTACAAATGTCAAGCTATGACGCTGAAATTTAGAGGGAAGTGTCAATGATAGATGTGGTAATCTAACAAAAAAAAAACAAACAATCGGGTGACTGACAGCGCCACACGGTGGCCGGTCCTAAAACTTTTTGATCAAGGTAGTATATATTGTATTTGTATTGTTCGTTAACTGAAATTCCGTTGCGAAATCTCAATTTTATTTTATAAAAGATTGTACACTGGTGAAGGCGTCAACAAAATATTTTTTTTTTACACTAGCAACATTGATGTTTTAAATCAATAAATGCCAATTTATTGTTTTTATTATTCCCAATATATAGTAATAAAATTATAGAAGAAGTTGCCGACCTTAACCTGGGATACAAGATGGGCGACAATATGCTAAATATCATATGCTATGCTGACGATGCCACCATCATAGCCGAATCAGAGGAAGACCTGCAACAAACGCTACATCGATTCCACACTGCTTCCAAAAAATACAACATGTATATCTCCATCAGCAAGACTAAATGCATGACTCTAGCCAGAGAGCAATTTGGATGAAGCTGTGCCGTGGAGTTTATTTTTCAAGTGAGAGCCGTTGCACACCAGCTAACACCCCGGCCACACTGTTGTTCTGGATTTGATGGCACACCGAATTGTGACGATCGGAGTGGTTTTTTTTTTTAAGAATTGAAATGACTGAAGCTAAAGCCACTATGTCATTATACCCCCGAATATTAGGTAAAAAAATGTCTGCGTGATTTAAGGGCGCCGAGCGCAGCACCAGATGACAATAGTGATGTCGGGTAAACCACTAAAGAACACCAAGGAGTTTGTCTACCTCGGGAGCAAAATAACATGGGACGGTCGATCCAAGAGCGAGGTCGACAGCCGTATACATCAGGCTAGACTTGCATTTGATAAAAGGTCGAAAATAATAGAATCAAATAATATAGACCTTAAACTGAGAATACTCCTCATCAAGACCTATGTATGGAATATCTTGATGTACGGCTGCGAGACATGGTGCCTATCCGAAAGAGATAGACGAAGACTAGAGGCTTTTGAGATGTGGTCCTATAGAAGACTATTAGGAATTTCCTGGAGAGACCGCATCACAAATGAAGAGGTTCTCTAACGAATCGAAGGAGGAAGGCACCTGCTCAGGATCCTGTCCGAAAGGCGTGCAAGATGGATCGGGCATATAATACGACAAGAGGGCCTCTTGCATGCCATAATGGAGGGCATGACCGAGGGGACAAACTCTAGGGGACGCCCACGCCGAGAGTACCTGGAGGACCTGTTGGTGGACGTGCGCTGCTCAACATACACAGACTTAAAAAGAGCCGCACAGGACAGGGGGGAATGGAGGAGAAGAGTTCAAATTGCTGCAAACCAGTCTTAGGACTGCAACCACGGAAGAAGAACACAGCGCGGGGTTCGAACCGGCGATATTCCAGTCCAGAAGACCAGTGCGTTACCACGCAGCCATGCACCTCAACATGGTAGGTTTATTGTGATGTAGCAATATCTTCCAGCCAACCAGAGAAAGGTGTTAAAGAGAGTATAGTAAAAACCAGACTGTAGTCGTTTTTTAACAAATGAGTTCGAACCGGCGATATTCCTGTCCAGAAGACCAGTGCGTTACCACGCAGCCATGCCCTTCAGCATGGTAGGTTTATTGTCATGTAGCAATATCTTCCAGCCAACCAGAGAAAGGTGTTAAAGAGAGTATAGTAAAAACCAGACGAGTCGTTTTTTAAACAAATCTAATTTCCAGTGGTAGTATCGTTACCATTTTACCTTACTATTTTATTTAATATATCTTTACACAAGATATCTCTTACAATTTTGCCTTACTCTTTTATTTAATATGTATTTACAAGATATCTCTTTCAATTTTGCCTTACTCGTTTATTTAATATATCTTTACAAGATATCTCTTACAATTTTACCTTACTGTTCTATTTAATATATCTTTACAAGATATCTCTTATTGGGTAATACAATTTGGCCTTACTCTTTTATTTAATATATCTTTACAAGATATCTCTTACAATTTTACCTACCTCTTTTATTTAATATATCTTTACAAGATATCTCTTACAATCTTGCTGTACTCTTTTATTTAATATATCTTTACAAGACATACAATGATGGTATGATAAAAAAAAACAATCTAAAAAATCGATATCATTAAATTCATACGGAATAAAGTGAAATTAAATTTGATTTGAAATTAAATGAAACTTGAGATTGATATATAATTAGTTTGATAAGTAATTCCAATATTAATTAAGGAATGGAAGAAATGTTAGTATTTTTTACGTCGACTAACGTAGGCGGACTGGGCATCTTCCTAATAGACTCTTAGACCAGGGCTTTGCTATATCATTTATTTATATTTAATTTATTTATTTATGATTTTATTTTATTCCTTGCTTGTTATTATATTCTTACAAAAAAAAATTAATATTAACTTATTCTCATATCGTCTGGTCCAAATAAAATGGATAAAACAAAACCTATTGTTAATTAATTGTTTTATAGCGTTTTCTTTCCAAAGGTAAAATCTTATCTATTGGATCAACCAATCTGTCAAATAGAATCTTCTCCCTGGCTCCATCCCAACTCGCTGTCTGCGAAGACTGTTGGGGTCAGCCCTCCTCGTCCTCAGGTTGTATGCTCTTCTGTCCCGGACTACGTCCCCCAGGCCGTGCCTCTGCATCAGGTTATCTTTTTGCACCACCCACGAATTTTGGTCTTCCTCTGGTTGTTATTCGAGGAAGATCCATGAAGATTGCCTCGTTCACAATGTGATCGAGTGCTCTGCGTCCAGCGTGCCCACACCACCTCAATCCATCGCCTCTCCTCCATCTTACTGTTGATGTCTATAACACCTAGGTTTCCACGAATACGTCAGCTTTTTATTTTGTCTCTTACGGACACACAAGCTGACCATCTTAGCATGCGCATTTCAGCAGTTTCTAGTTGCCTGGAGTAAGAGTTATACATCGTCCAGCATTCGGAGCCATAGAGCAGTGCGAAACAGAATATATAATTCAATCAAATAAAAAGATGTTACAAAACATTGATTGTTGAGTAACTTTTGGAAACCCAAACCAAAATTTCTCAGCGAAAATCGAGCTTTTAATCACCAGATGACGAAACTTATTTTGCAGCTAGTCGTAAAGTTATTTCACCATCACCGCCATTCTTTCTTTTTCCCTTTGTTTTATGATATCTCAATAATATTTTTACTAACTAATTAATAAATAAATAAACAAAATAATTTCTCTCAATTGTTCGCGAATTTTTTACACGTGAATACAAATTAAATTTTTTTTTTGTGATCATGTTACTTTCTTTATTTACTTTCATGTCTGGTTGGTTGGAAGAGAATGCCACCTGGCTCTAAGCCCACCAGGTTAAAATTAAGTGTTAAATAAACGAACAAATAAATAAAAATTCACAACCAATCAGCAAAAAATTCACTTACATTTTTTTACACACCTTACGAGTATTAACCCGAATATAACACGGCATTGAATTTACAGCTACCCGTTATTTTTAATTAAGTAATTTTGAAAAGGAAGTAAACATAATTTATATTCAACATTTACTCGTACATTTAAAATAAAGCTTTTGAAATTAATAGGGATGATTAATTTGTCTCATTGTTATTCTGTTTATTCAGAATCGATCGAATTTCGTATCCTGATCCTGTTTCAATGGCTTGCTTTGCTCCCATAAACTATCGTTCTCAGTCCCATCCAAGTAGTTGGAAATATAGCATTTTTAGAAGTAATTTATAATCAATTTGGATTAATTTTTGTCTCAAGTTCTAGCAATCCATCCACCTAAGAGGAAAACTGTGTGTTTCTGTATTTTTTTTAATGGTGTCTATGGGGGATTTCTCGCTAATAGCCAATTGTTATATTATTTTCAGTTGTCTATGAATGGTTTGTTAATAACAACATCTAGTACTGCCAACTGTGATGTCATTCCAGCTTGTATTATTCCTAAATTGGTATTATTTTCTTGGCATCTGGTGTGAAGTGCCTCCGAAATGTGTCAAATATAAGTCCCCTTGTTCTAATATAAGTTGTCAAATATAACGCGAGTCCTTACAATACAAATAAATAAATGATCTTAGGACATCGCGTTATATTAAGACGGCTAATGCGGTATTTAGTTAATGATTAAAAAACTGATTTGACTGTTGAAACAAGATGAAAAATTATAATTTCGAGACTAGGGATACAGGAAAAAAGTTCCAATAGGAATAGATAAAGAAATTCGATGACTCTTTTCAGTGCCTTTATAGTATTTTTCTTTGTGTAACAACTCTTCTGGTTTCTGTTTCGGACAACCCTGTCTGTCTCCCGCTGAACAGCTGTCAGATGGTTATTCCATATGAAATCTAACAAATGATCTTGAAGAAGGAGAGTTAAGAACCCCGAGGCACAATACTTCACGCAGAATAGAAGGTTTACGAGTATTAATGACTTGTTCCTGGTTCAATGAATTGGGTGTTTTTGTTTTTCCTGCTCACAAAGGATCTCATTCAATTAAATATACGAGTAACCATTTATTGTTGGGAAATGGAATAAAATTGTATGAGTATTAATTTGTTATCCTTTGTATTGGGTGTTAACATAAGTTGTGTCCGTTTTTTTTTTTCAAATTTAAAAATGAGCACTAAAAGTAAAACAAAATGGTAAAGGTTATATATACGTCATTCGAAAGAAAATTTTCTGCTCTACAAGATATTGTGTTTGCTTTTACGATACATATATTATTTTATTTGATTACAAGCCTTCAAAATGGAATGTCGAGTAGACGAAAGTGAGCATTTTCGACACCTCCTTCTGTTCGCGTTCAATAGAGGAAATAAATCTGCAAAAGCTGCTCGCGATATTTGCGAAGTGTACGATGAAGATGCTGTGAATGAAAGGACAGCTTGTCGATGGTTTTTGCATTTCAAAGACGGTAATTTCGAACTGAAAGACATGGAGCGTTCCGGACGACCAGTGGACTTCGATGAGGACCGCTTAAACCATATTATTCATGAAGATCCCCTTCAAACCACCGTAGAATTCGCTGAGCAGATGAATTGTAGTCACATGACTGTACACCGTCATCTTAAATTAATGAGAAATGTCCAGAAGTTCGGCGCTTGGGTTCCACATGTTTTGAGTGAAAACAAAAAAAGTCAATGTTCGACAATTGATAAAATTGATAGAATTTTCTTAATCTGATAAATATACAAATAAGAAGATATTGTGAGATGGGGTACACCCTACATAGCACAATGTCGTTTCCATGTATAGGGTCTTTCAAATTGAGCGGTTTTTTTTATTCCTTTTTTTTAATTCTTGAATAAAACAACAATCTAGTTGGTTGGAAGAGATTGCCATCGGGCAATAAAACTCCCTAGATTAATTTACAGTGAAGTGTTAAATAAATACAGAAGTCCACGTATATTAATTTCACGATAACACATAATTTGATAAACACTTATGTGGTCTTATTTACAAATCAATTTGCATTTATTTATTGTATTTAACACTTTTATTGCAAATACAATCTGTCGGGCTTATTGCCAGGCGGTAATATCTTCCAACCAACCAAACAAAAGTAAATGAAGCAAGTTACATGGCCGTTTAAATCATTCAAATGACTATCCATTCCCACGAAATCAATAAACACATACGTGAGCACATGCCCACGAGCCCCACAAAAACGGATAGTCACCCGAACATTATTTTTCATATAAAGTGAGATATCATCAATCAAAAAGAAAGGAAGGGATGATGGAGAGGAAAGGAAAAGAAAAATCAGGAATGAAACACGTTATTTTACTGAATAGAAATTAAGAGTTTTTCCAGTCGCTTTAAAAAAAGTATCGTAAATAATTTTTTTCAACTACGCCGGATTAATTTAGTAAAAATAACACAAAAATAATTAATTGAATTGAATGATGACTTAGCAATGTGAACCAATGTACTTAATTATTGATTTTCGCATTCAGATATAAACTGAATAAATGAATGGGTGACCTATATTCAGCAGTCATGATATTGATTAAGGTAATTTTTTACTAATAAAAATGAGTTGTTGGTAAATCTAATGATAATGAATCGTGTCTGTCTTATTTAAAATAATTTAGTTACATTACAGACGATGTGTGAAATGTAAACTAAAAAAAAATATCTCGACAGTGGTTCTCCATCAAATTAAGTGGTTCAAAACGTATTCAATATGGATGTGCAAATATAGTATATTAAAAGATGCTGATTGTGAAGTGGAGAGTGAACGAGGAAAGATTCTGATTGTGAAGTGGAGAGTGAACCAGATGCTGATTGTGAAGTGAAAAGTGAACCAGAAATGATAATGATTGTGAAGTGGAGAGTGAACGAGAAAAGATGGTGATTGTGAAGTAAAGAGTGAACCAGAAAAGATGCTGATCGTGAAGTGGAGAGTGAACCATACGCTACGTAGTGCTGTCAGATAACGAGGAAAACTCTTATAAGTAAAATATGTGAAGTGTGAATTAAATGAGTTTAGTATAAATATTTAAAAATTACATACATATACACCATCACGTCATTTCACTGTTGAAGGTAGGCAGATAAGACAAATCACCAATTTTCCTATATGCACACATTTCATTTTAATGAAAACTTCTCGCTTTCTCCATCTTTGCCTTTATTTGAAAACAGTGTCCACGCCCATTCAAAAGAGGAGAGTTGAAACGGTATAGCCGCGAACCATATGAATTCTCATTTCAAATCCTAAAAAAGTTTCATTTTAATTCAAGCATTTCTCGCTTTCTCTGTCCTTGCCTTTATTTGAAAACGGTGTCCACGCCTCCATTCAAAAGAGGAGGGTTGAAACGGTATTGCCGCGAATCATATGAATTCTCATTTCAAATTCTAAAAAAAGCTTCATTTTAATGAAAGCACTTCTCGCTTTCTCTGTCCTTGTCTTTATTTGAAAACAGTGTCCACACCTCCATTCAAAAGAGGAGAGTTGAAACGGTATAGCCGCGAACCATATGAATTCTAATTTCAAATCCCTAAAAAAACTTCATTTTAATGGAAACACATCTCGCTTTTTCTATCCTTGCTTTAATTTGAAACCAGTGTCCACTCCTCCATTCGAAAGATGAGAGTTGAAACGGTATAGCCGCGAACCATATGGGTTCTCAATTCCAAACTCAAAATAGAAGCTTCATTTTAATGAAAGCGCTTCTCGCTTTCTCTATCCTTGCCTTTATTTCTTGAGAACGTTACATAAGTAATTTAATTAATGAGAAATAAGTGAATACTTATGAATAATAAAAATATATACACTTCACTTTGAATATCACTGATTAGAATTGAAACTATTGAAGTCATTTAAACGAATAGTTTTGTTTATTTCAAAGTATTGCGTTATAATTTATTGGAGATGATATATTAACCCGTAACAGACAAAGTCATCCATTATTTTGTGAGAGGTAATTGATATTAGGCGTACGGAGGCAGACGTAATGAGAGAAAAAGTAAAAGTTGTTTGAAAATCTTTATAAAAAAAAAACCTTCTCGCGGTGCTGAAATTGTAACGAGTAGTATTTGCGATACCTTGTTGCATTTATATTGGCATCAGGTTAATGAACTTTTTCGCACTTATAATCAGTGAAAGCCTATCTTTTCTTTTAACATTAATTATAATAAATTTAACGTTATATCCAATTATTTGATTTCAAATAAATAAAACTTTATATACTGTTATTTATAAAATATATTATAATAATTATGATATTCTTTAAAAAAGCGAGAACAATTTATTACCAAAGATTTTTGCATCATATTAAAATGTTTAACAATAAATTGCTTTGTTATTCCACTGATCATATCTATTCCTACTACACATGTTTGTATTTCTCATCCCGATGCTCTCTTCATGCGGAATGATTCCGGTTTGTTAACAAGAAGGGAGCTTCTGAACAGGAGGAAAAAATACATATAGCGGAGAATTAATGTAATTTATGGAAAGTAATTAACAGTTTGATAAAAATGTTTTTTTTATAGGGTATTTTCGTTATTTTCACGCATTAATTATTAAATAAATTATATTTTGCTTTCAATCATTGGGATTTCTAATACAGATTGATTATGTCAAAGCTTTTAGAACATTATAATTTATTTTTATAAAACACTGTTTATTCCACAAAAAAAGAGTGGAATAAACAGTGTTTGATAAAAATAAATTACAATGTCTCTAAACATCCACAACGTTAATGCCTTAACTATAAACAACATATCAAAGCTTTTACTTTGTGGAACACTCTATTTAATAATAAATTACTTGGTCAACCACTAATTACATTAATCCCCACATCGATTATAACATAACATAAGTCTGGTTGGTTTTATCAGTATTTTTAAAAAATCTGGTTGGTGGGTTCTTGACCCAAAGGAAATATCCGGTTGGTGGGTTCTTGACCCAAAGGAAATATCTGGTTGGTGGGTTCTTGACCCAAAGGAAATATCTGGTTGGCGGATTCTTGACCCAAAGGAAATATATTTAGATGAGGGAAATCTTTTGCGTTCTATGATTATTCATAGCTTTCAGACTTTTGCTTATGAGTTTGTGTATATCTAATGTTTCTTAAGGGGGTATTCTTCCCAAGAAATTTGAAAAATAATTTTTTTCTTCATATTTTTTAAGTTTAGACCTTTAAAAATATGTTCTCAAAAAGATTTTTTTTTTAAATTTTGAATATTAACGAAGTTATAGCTATAAATGAGGCAGCAATTACGCCGCACCGGTATGACTAGGACAATAATCTCAAAACTTAAAACGCGTTTTTCTCGAAACTACTTTTTTCGACCTGGTCGACATAAAATCTCAAATTTTATAAAACCAATTGCTTTTAACTTTAGTATAAAACTTTAATAAATATTTTTATATCGTTTCTACCTGGGAAAATTCAAAAATATTTTTTTTAACTATTTTAAAAAATATATATATTTGAAAAAGACAGTAAAAAAATTGAATGTTTTTCAGACAGCCGCCATTTTAAGATTTTTTTTCTCTTTGGTACCAACTATGTTATAACGACATTATTTCTTATCAAGAAACTGTGAATGATTTTTATTTCAAATTTACGAAAGGGCTTCAATCATGTCGACCAGCTCACCCCCTTTTTTACGACAAGATATAACAGCTGATAACATCATGATTGTTAAATGTTTTTTTTTTTTTTTCAAAAATAATTATGTACATTCTCAAATTATCAATAAACAAACTGTAAAAAATGCACACGAAAAATGTTTTTAGTTTTTTTTTATTAAGTCTGAAACAACGCCCTAAATTCACGCCTCTAGAGTGGAATACCCTCTTAGTGCATTGTTGTATATAATTTTTGCTACGTTTGTAAAATTTTACCTTTCTTAGAAATTATGATTTATCTCTAAATATATTTGCAAATTCTGATATTTTTTTATTACATAGACAACGCTTGTACTTTTTTATTCTAGTGCGAAGATAGGAGGTAACCGCGAGTGTTGTTCTGAGTGGCGTCAGTGTTGAGCAAGTGAGGGAATTTGTTTACTTAGGCAGCAGAGTATCCCAAGATGGCCGATCAAAGGCAGAAATAATAAGTAGGGTCCAACAGGCTAGAGCTGCTTTTAACAAGAAATCCAAAATATTTGAATCTTCTAACATTGCTATCAATGTTAGGAAGAATTTAATGAAAACTCTTATCTGGAGTGTGCTGCTGTATGGCTGCGAAACGTGGAACATCAGCAAGAGCGAGTCCGGGCGTCTGGCTGCCTTTGAGATGTAGTGCTACAAGCGCATGGTCAGGGTCCATTGGTCAGATCACATCCGAAACAACGAGGTGTTGAGCGGGGTTGGAAAAACAAGGCAACTCCTAAATAGAGTTGCCCAACAACGATCCAGTTGGATAGGTCATAACATCAGGCACCCAGACCTGCTCCTTACCATCGTCGAGGAAATGATTGAGGGCAATAACCATAGAGGCCGCCCTAGATATAGCTACATGGACCGGGTGATCCGGGATGTGCGCTGTGGCGGCTACCAGCAGATGAAGAGACTGGCGGATGACAGAGATGAGTGGAGAGATCGAGTGCTTGGTGCAGACCAATCCTAGGATTGTATCATTTCAATATATGTATTTTCACAACCACATTACATTTTATAGGTACACGCCACTCTTAAGTAGTTCATCACCCTTATATTTAACGTTAAAAATCTTTTTACCTAAACTATTGTTGTATTATTACACACGTCTTATATTTCCTGCATCTCTCATTACACACCGGGATGATCACTTTCTTAATTATAGTTCTAAACGTATTGATTAATGATCATCTCCATTGAGTTATAAATAATTTAATGTTCAGAATATACCAAATGCCAGTCCAACTTTCACACTTACAATAAAACTTGGAATGAAAGTGAAACAGTCTGAGAACCTGCATCCAAAAGGTTAATGAATTTGTTTCGTTAATTACAACCTATATTCTCTTATGTTAGATCGACTACTGTTAACAGTAAGTTGTTTTTTTTTTCGTTTTTCCATATTATACGCTCAAACAGAGATTGTTTCCAGTTCACCGTTCAGTTTGCCTTTGCAGTTCACCGCTCCTCTTTTTTTACGTCGTCCTTTACTGTTCACGCAGTGAGACTCTGGAATCAGTTACAAACCAATGTAAGACTCGCTCCGTCCTTGGCATGCTTTAAGAAGCGACTGAAAAACCTCTTAATTTCTAGTCAGTAAAATAACGTGTTTCATTCCTGATTTTTATTTTCCTTTCCTCTCCACCATCCCTTCCTTTCCTTTTGATTGATGATATCTCACTTTATATGAAAAATAATGTTCGGGTGATTGTCCGTCTTTGTGGGGTTCGTGGACATGTGCTCACGTATATGTTTATGAATTTTGTGGGGATGGTTAGTCATTTGAATGATTTATGTGACCACATAACTTGCTTCATTTACTTTTGTCTGGTTGGTTGGAAGAGATTGCCGCCTGGTAATAAGTCCGCCAGATTGTATTTGCAATAAAAGTGTTAAATAAATAAATAATAAATTGTAGGAATTTCTCCTGTTATACTCGTATCACGACGAAAATGCGCCTTATTATGGGAGTCACGGTGCTCACTCATGAGCTACACAACAGAATGATGACGGCCTGTATAATGTGGGTGAGATTATTTTTTATTCATATGGGAGATTCTTCTAATTGTACTATGTGGTACCGAGAATATATCCACTGTGTCACTCAATGGGTTCAATATCCCTAAACCCCTTATTATGAGTGTTTTGAGATCATATAGGTTCTGTAAAGTGTTACATAGAATAGAGGATAATTTCTAAAATTATTGTGCAATAATTGTCTGGAACATAAAAATTAAGCACCTCTCATTTTGCGGGACAATTGAAATAACATTGCTTGTTTCGAGGTTATTTAACTTATACAGTGTTAAAAGTTCGATATGGTGAACATTTTTTGAATTATCATCTTGTGTTTAATTCCGCCTCCGTATTAGATGAATGCCCTTTATCGAATGACGGAACCGGTCCCAAGCCCGGATAAAGGAGGAGGGACTCCTTTCCTAATGTCCTTCCCCTCTCTGTAAATTTACCCCCTACCTTCAATCCTCTATGTTACTTGCTCATTTTATTTTTGCCCTATCCCTATTGGCATATAATGGCATAATAATTATCCATAATGGAACCCAACATGCCGGTGTGCTCCGATTGTCTCCCCTCGGTGGGCCATCGGATTCAGTGCAGCGGTGTGGCCGGTGAGTTTGCTGGTGTGCAACGGTTCACTCACTTAAAACAAACTCCATGGCACGGCTTCGCTTTTCAACAGAGTGACGTTGGAGTGGCGAGGGGATCCTCGACTGCGAGGCCCGGTAACGACGAATTCCAAAATATCTCAGACTTTTTTTTTGTTTGTTTATGTACGTCTTATATTTCCTGCATCTGTCATTACACATCGGGATAATAAACCATCAACGGTTGTTATGGCAGACAGTATTGACAACCTTCAAACGCTTATAGATAGAATTAATAAAGCCGGTGTGAGGCTGGGGCTGAACATGAACGTGAGTTAAACTAAGTTCATTGTGTTTGGCCGCGCAGGATCACGCAGGAGCACGTCTTACATTGAACGGTGCTAATATAGAGAGTGAAAAAAATTAAATACCTCGGAAGTATCCTAGTGGAAGACCTCGACCCAGAAACCGAAGTCAAGTGCAGAATTGAATCATCTCGTGCGGCTTTAAATAAAATGAGAAGCGTATTCTGCGATGATAATCTAAACTTGAAAATTCAACAATGGTTAGTCAAATGCTACGTTTGGTCAGTGTTGTTGCATGGAGTAGAATCATGAACCCTTCAAGTTGGTAGTATGAACCGACTGGATGCATTCGAAAGGCAAAATAGAAGGCCGAAGAGGTGTTGACATGAGGCAAATCTCCTGGCTCCGCAATATACGTGATTGGACTGGTATAAGGGACGTTGGAAATATTTTTCGGGCTGCCAGGAAGAAAAATGTCTACTCTCAGGTGATATTCAATGTTAAGGGGCCCTTACATGACGCTGGGAAGAAGAAAAAGAAACTTATCAGCTGCCAGGGTATTTAATTACACTTGTGATTTCTCGAAATATTTTTTGGACACGCAATATTGATGCTTACAACCGTTAATACGAGTACAATGCTTTCATGTTTTAGATTCTCAAGTAAAATTTTAAAAGGAGATCAAAGATCGCTTTACTTGACATTTCAACATATATAATTACTCTTTTTTTTGCTTGCATTGGCAGAGTTCAGACATATTATTCGGACAGTTTTTTAGATCGGTAAAATAATGAATGTCTTTTGGCATTTGATAAATGAAAGTCTTCCATTACATTTATTATAGATCAGCTTCTAGATTTATTGCAAATTTTTATTACTATTATGCTGGGTAGAAAGAATACAATAAAACGCCATTCCACTCACTGTTGGGTAATAATTTTATCGCCTTTTGAATCGTGTTTGATCTTTAGTAACCTGATATATTTATTCGTATTTTTGTACTGTATTTAGCGGAATTAGAGATCAAAACATTTTTACTATATGTAAAAGTGATTGTTGTTTCTATGTTTACGGATTGGGAAATAAAAATTCGCCTTTCTATCACGTTTTGCTTTAATTTTTGACTGTGGAATTATTGATATTGTATGGTTATTCAAATAATAGTGTATATTCAATTAGATTTCAACAAAATTATAACTTACGTACTACACGTACGTACTTTTGAGGCTTCACTTAAGAAGGTTGTGTTTGAAATAAGTTTATATACGAGAACTTTTTTTTTTCAGTTCAATAATGCTTAAATCTATCCTCAATGTCTAAAATACTTAGACAACGTTGAGTCTGACTGCTCCTGGCATCTTAAATACTTTTTTTGGCATTTTCTTTAAAGTTTGAAACCTTTACAGTATAAATTATTTTAACTTTTTGGAACCTGAAAGTGATCACGTCTCGTAAGGTAATTATGGACCTACTTATTGTACGTCTTTCCGTTATGGGTAATGTTAAGCAAATAACTATTACGTTACTTAAAAATTTAGACTAAAGAAAAAAAAAATGTATTACTGTGAACATATCCATTAAACTTAACAACTTAATTTTAAAATATTTTTCCTCCTTTATTTTGTACAATTTTAATTTTTCCTACTTGAGTTTCATGTTCAGAAAAAGAACATTTTAACAATATTTAACATTAAACAACTTTGTAACTTGTTTAGTCAAACACTGTTTATAACACTTAATATAACGGTATAACCCTACGAGTTTCAACGTTTTCACCTCATCATCAGGGAACACAAACAATACTTGGTGATTGCTTCCCTGATGATGCAGTGAAAACTTTAAAACCGGTAGGGTTATACCGTTATATAAAGTGGAATAAGCAGTGTTTGACTGGATAAGTTACAGTGCCTTTAAACCTCAACAGTATTAATGCCTTAATTATAAATAATATTGTATACAGTTAATTTCTTTCTTATTCCACTTATTACAGTAATCTATTTCGGGATAAAGTAATTTATTTTTAAATATTCTAATACGGAGTTCCACAAAGTTAAATACGAATCCTTTGATAAACTTAAACAATAATATATATGTGGTTCTACAATATAATTTTATCACTTACCAATTTGATTGAATTTCAACATACCTGTTTCTAATTCAACTGAGAAATCTAACTTTTTTTAAAGTTATAAATTCAATATTGTTTAATACTTGGGTTATCTGGATCGAATTGTTTAAATGATTGACTTAAAGTCTAAAGATGACTTTTATAATGCTATTTCTTAACATATTCACTGCGAATAAAATTTTACGTAAATACATGCCATACTGCGATATTTCGCAGACTCGAACATATTATCAACAGAAAACGCCTAGTTAATATATTGTGCGCACTGGGTGGATGTTTACATGAGCATGCGAGGTACGCCATAGCAATGACACTTTTTTAAATTTTTATTTATTATTTATTATTTATTATTACACATGACAAGAAATATACACAATTTG
Organism: Odontocerum albicorne; assembly: GCA_949825065.1. Lineage (NCBI taxonomy): Eukaryota > Metazoa > Arthropoda > Insecta > Trichoptera > Odontoceridae > Odontocerum > Odontocerum albicorne. The sequence continues at coordinate 44,801,863 of OX463845.1, read as the reverse complement.
AGAAAAAACAACAGGTAATTTGATTTGGACATATAATTTTAATGGATCTGGGTTTGTTGCCTTTCATTTGTCGTATCCCCAGTAAACTAGGCTTTTGCCTGTATCTCACTGAGGATATTTAGCATGAAAAAATAAATCGATACTTCTTTCCGATTTTTGATAACACAAAAAACCCCGTTGCACGCTCTCATCAACCTGACAAACAGTGACACTCAACTACAACTGGAAACATCCTGCGAAACTCAACTCCTCACACATTATCGCTCCAGAAAGACCAAAAATATTCATCCCACAATATACTGCACACAATCATAAGAATAAAAATCAAAACAAATTCAAAACAAAAAAAAGAAAAACACACAGAAACACAAATACAATAACAACCAAAATTAAAACAATAATAAGAGACCCACACTCACGAGCTCACATAAATCCTTTCCACTCGTCATTCATCCTGAAAGCCCAAGTACTCAAAATCCTGTCGCAATAACAACCACGCTCCGATCGACTGTCTAAACGGTTTTCCTACCTTTACTTTTATTGAAGTCGGCACGCCATTGTATGTAATAGGAGCCAAATAAGCATATTGCCTTTGGGCAAAAGAGGTTTTAACTCTAGGGATGGTGAACATTTCATTAGTTGCCATGCGTGTCATGTGTGTCTGCTGAGTTTGCATCTTCCCCTCCTCTCGATGGTAGTGCCAGAGAATGGATTTGAGATGTAAATTGGCTATGTTCAGGACCTGATACTCTCTGAAAAGCTCCGCCGTGGGATACCGAGCAGGAAGTTTATTGATTATTTTCAAAATTGATATAAAGTAACTCATTAATGCCACTAAATTAATTCACAACTGCTGTGTGCCCTCAGTCTTAGCATAGCGAAACTTTTATAATAACCACAAAATGGAAAAAAATATTTTGAAATAATTTTATGTTTTTCTTTGTTACAGGTAAGCGCCCTGGCAAATAAGAGACTAAGGTGTTTTCGAAAATGGTAACAATGTATAAGTCAAACTAAATCAATATGCCGTTACTAATATAATATTTAAATTACACTAATACTAATATAATATGTAAATTGATGTTTTCGTTCGATAGAATCTCCACCATCCCTTCTTTTCCTTTTGATTGATGATATCTCACTTTATATGAAAAATAATGTTCGGTTGATTGTCCGTCTTTGTGGGGTTCTTTGTAGGGTCTGTATTCGTGGTGTCCGACTACTGTTAACAGTAAGTTGTTTTTTGTTTTTCGTTTTTCCATATTATACGCTCAAACAGAGATTGTTTCCAGTTCACCGCTCCTCTTTTTTACGTCGTCCTTTACTGTCTACGCAGTGAGACTCTGGAATTGTCTGCATATACTGTCTACGCAGTGAGATATGCTCACGTATGCGTTTATGGATTTCGTGGGTATGGATAGTCATTTGAATGATTTATGCAACCATATAACTTGCTTCATTTACTTTTGTCTGGTTGATTGGAAGAGATTGTCGCCTAGCAAATAAGCCCACCTGATTGTATTTGCAATAAAAGTGTTAAATAAATAAATCTTCCTTTGTCTTAGAAACATTTGATTTGGGACCAAATGATTTATAGGCCCACATATTAGATAACAAGTATTTGTTGCAGGTTTTCAGTAGAATGAGAAATCAGAGCGTAGTCGTCAACATATTTATTTATTTTTTGTAATTTATTTTTAACAAACACTGTTTATTCCACTTTTTTATGACGGTATAACCCTACCGGTTTCAAGGCTTTCACCTCATCTTCAGGGGAGCGCAAACAAGACTAAATGCTGTTCGAACTGGTACCGATATAGACACTTCAACGGTTGGAGGCGGGAGGGGTGGGGGGAAGGCTAGGTATTATTTCGGCCAAGAGCGGGGAGATTTTGGGGAAATAACTATTCAACAGATGCTCTGATCGGTATATTGACTTAGAAATTTCTAGGGCCTCTAATCTGTCCAATCTATTTCCGTCGCCGCTAATATGTAAGAATTTGGCATCATCGATAGAAAAAGTATGATTCTCACGGTGACAATGATTAGCCATTTCAGAATAAATTAGAGGATTTGTTAAGGCAGATTGGTGTTCACGAAATCTCTTTTCAAAAGATCTTCCTGTCTTTCCTATATAGAAATTATCACAGTCAGCACATAAAAGTTTATACACACCGCTGTTGTTAAGTATTCCATTTTTGCCTTTCCCATTAAATAAGAGTTTCCGGAGATTAAAGTTAGTGTAAAAAGCTGGCTTTATGTGACTTGGAATATTTTTGGTTATTTCATTTGATATATTTTTTATAAATAGGACTTTGCTCCATTTATAGGTATGCTTATAGGTGTCGTTAAATATATAATCTTTTATAAGTTTCTTTTTTGTTTTGTTTTTTAAAAGTGAATCAATGAGGCTTCCAGGATAGCCATTATTTGTAGCAATTTTTTTGATGGTTATTAATTCCTTTTTAAAATTGTCGTCGGTTAATGGGACACTGAGCAATCTATGAAGCATACAGTTAAAGGCGGCGAATTTATGATTATTAGGATGGTTAGAAGTTGCTGGAATTATAGAGTCTGAATAAGTATTTTTCCTATATATATCAAAGTCAAATGTGCCTTTTTTCCGAGATAATGTTAGGTCCAAGAAATTTAATTTTCCGTCCTGTTCTGTTTCTAATGTAAATTTTATAAAACTTTCTATAGAATTTAAATATTTAAGAAAATGGTGTAATTGTCTATCGGTACCCGTCCAAACACAAAGAATGTCATCTGCATACCTAAACCAGCACAAAACATTTTTGGTTAGCTTAAACTTACTTCTTAAGATACATTTTTCAAAATAGTTCATAAATATTTCACTGAGAAGGGGAGATAACGGTGAGCCAATAGCTAAACCATTCGTTTGTTTATATATTTTATTGTTGAAGTTAAAATAATTTTGTTTGATGCATAAGTCCATTAGTGAAATCACCTTGTTAAAAATTCTAAAAAGACCTTGTTAAAAATTCAGAATTGATTTCACTAATGGACTTATGCATCAAACAAAATTATTTTAACTTCAACAATAAAATATATAAACAAACGAATGGTTTAGCTATTGGCTCACCGTTATCTCCCCTTCTCAGTGAAATATTTATGAACTATTTTGAAAAATGTATCTTAAGAAGTAAGTTTAAGCTAACCAAAAATGTTTTGTGCTGGTTTAGGTATGCAGATGACATTCTTTGTGTTTGGACGGGTACCGATAGACAATTACACCATTTTCTTAAATATTTAAATTCTATAGAAAGTTTTATAAAATTTACATTAGAAACAGAACAGGACGGAAAATTAAATTTCTTGGACCTAACATTATCTCGGAAAAAAGGCACATTTGACTTTGATATATATAGGAAAAATACTTATTCAGACTCTATAATTCCAGCAACTTCTAACCATCCTAATAATCATAAATTCGCCGCCTTTAACTGTATGCTTCATAGATTGCTCAGTGTCCCATTAACCGACGACAATTTTAAAAAGGAATTAATAACCATCAAAAAAATTGCTACAAATAATGGCTATCCTGGAAGCCTCATTGATTCACTTTTAAAAAACAAAACAAAAAAGAAACTTATAAAAGATTATATATTTAACGACACCTATAAGCATACCTATAAATGGAGCAAAGTCCTATTTATAAAAAATATATCAAATGAAATAACCAAAAATATTCCAAGTCACATAAAGCCAGCTTTTTACACTAACTTTAATCTCCGGAAACTCTTATTTAATGGGAAAGGCAAAAATGGAATACTTAACAACAGCGGTGTGTATAAACTTTTATGTGCTGACTGTGATAATTTCTATATAGGAAAGACAGGAAGATCTTTTGAAAAAAGATTTCGTGAACACCAATCTGCCTTAACAAATCCTCTAATTTATTCTGAAATGGCTAATCATTGTCACCGTGAGAATCATACTTTTTCTATCGATGATGCCAAATTCTTACATATTAGCGGCGACGGAAATAGATTGGACAGATTAGAGGCCCTAGAAATTTCTAAGTCAATATACCGATCAGAGCATCTGTTGAATAGTTATTTCCCCAAAATCTCCCCGCTCTTGGCCGAAATAATACCTAGCCTTCCCCCCACCCCTCCCGCCTCCAACCGTTGAAGTGTCTATATCGGTACCAGTTCGAACAGCATTTAGTCTTGTTTACGCTCCCCTGAAGATGAGGTGAAAGCCTTGAAACCGGTAGGGTTATACCGTCATAAAAAAGTGGAATAAACAGTGTTTGTTAAAAATAAATTACAATGTCTTTAAACCTCCACAACGTTAATGCCTTAACTATAAACAACATATTTATTTATTTATTAATTTTTATTTATTTCACCTGGCAAGTTTATTATCACGTGGCAATCTCTTCCAACCAACCAGAGAGATGTTTAAATGGACCCTAAATGAAAACCAGACTGGAATTCCATTTAAAAATTTTGGATTCCAGGGGGGATCAAACCCGCAACCTCTGGATCGGCAGACAAGCGTCTTACCACCAGGCCACTGAGGTCGTCATATTGTAGGCCCGTGACATATATTTGTTTGAGATAGAAAGATTTTTGAGAAAATGTCGTAAAATTGTAGCTAGTTTATTAGAGACGCTATATAAAGAGAAGACGCAGAGAAGGTAAATAGATCTATAAGAATTTATAATAATCAGTGCATTAGTAATAGAAAAATAAAAATACAAACAAAAAATTATCTACGAATAAAACCAGCCCGGAAGTGAATCCGTAAATAATCAAATCTGGGGCGCCCGCTTGCTAAGCGTAAATGTTAATCTAACCTTTAGATCACAGTTTTGATTAATATAATTATATTTTTGTATAATAAGATCAATCCCAATTTGAAGAAATGTTTAAAAACATATAAATTGATTGTCATACATATTTCAAATAATTTCATCCCTTATAAAAATGTGTAATATAAATAAAAGGTCTAAAAAATAACGTTAACCCTTATCCTGGAATTGTAACACATGTGTTACACTAATTTAGGAATCCAAAAAAAATACAGAAACTAACGTAATTTCAAATATGGTAACTCATTCAAATAATACATGTTACATGCACTATTATTGTGTGCAGTGGTATCATCTGGTGATAAATATTGAAAACGCTACAACCTTTCAAACGACATCGGGTCAACATGTCTGGACAGCGTGGGTGCGTTTTGAAAATTGGGGTAAATAATCTAAATATCTTATTAATCACTACATGTAGAGAAAATTTTATTCAACCCATTTTATTTGTTGATAATTCAGATATGTAAATGTTGTTCATGTTTTAGATTATAGAATCATTTTATAGCCCTTTTTGTGTTTTATAAAAATTTATATTTTGGCAATGTAACGTGGGTGTTACATATAAAAAAAAACTATAAAGAAAAGTTGGGATTTTTTTCCCCTCAATTTTTCTCCATAACTTACCATATAACAAGGAATCACCAAAGAAAAACGTTAATATTTGGATAAATTGAACTTTGCCAAGATAAGGGTTAACAGCTAATTTTCCATCAAATTGTAGAACTCTTTTGCTCTGTCAATATTTTATGTTATGAGGAAAACTTTATAAGTATCCCACGCTTTCTTTTTGCACATTATTAGTTTGCCAATTCCCGTTAGAAACTTTTTGGATGGTTAACAAGTGTTATATTTGTGACTGTGTCTTATGAACATACGGTTTGATCTATGCTCGCTCCAAAGGCACTGAAATAGCTCAGGTGTAAATGATTAACATTTCTCAAAAACAGATTGCATGGAAGGCTTGGTACACTCAACAGACGTTGTGCCCTACTTAACATTAACAAAACGACCATTTGTGTTACCTGATAAAAGTTCTATATATTTTATTCAATTTACTGTGTGAATTATGGTTATTCATACATTGATGGTGTCGTATTTCTTAACTATTGTAGGAGAGTTTCGAAATTGGATCATTCAATGAGACAAATTTCAAGTGCCTTGTACTAGAATAAGAACGAAATAGAAGCATTAAAAATGATACATAATCAGGCTTGAAACAACCTTTGGTTTTCCGATTCGAAGGTAATGGATTTGATTCCCTTTGTAACAACAACCTATTTTTAACTAAAATTGTGCCCGTTTAGTTTTCAATTAGTTTTTGTAGATGATCGTATAAAACACGATGCGAGAAATTGATCAATAATTTTTGTGGATTGCCATACATTTTAAAGCCGATTGTGTTACCATCACATATCGAAATATAAACAAAGGTTTCTTTGCAGTTTGAAAAAGACAAGTAAAGGATTTGTTAAAGTCATATAATCTTAAGTGTTTGATAAATAATAAAAATTAAAGGACACTTTATATATCGCCGTTTATAAAGCAGACTTTCCTCGAAGGCGTTCCAACTTGGTATTGGAAACCACTTTTACTGACAGATTTAAAATATTGTAAATACATATACGTTAAGTGTGAGGATAGGAAGGCAGTAGCTGTGGATATTAGTTAGAAACTTCCCTGAATTTTCTTATCCTCAAAAAAACATATTTGGTAAGAAAATCACGAAAAACTTACCCACGGAAGACAAACTACAAATAAATATCTTTAGATTTTTTTATATGTGATCTCCTTATGATGATTTTCTTTGATCAATTTATGTTGCGCCGTTTATAGAGTGCAAAGAATCTCTTCAAATAACACTCTTACTTGCGATTCAAACCCACTAAAATGATTAATATTGACATTAAAAATATTACAAAATAAATGCATATCAGTTGAGAACAATAAAATGAAGAAGGTGGATGCGGCCATTATATTTCGTATTTCTTTGTATCTGCATAAATTTATACAAACATATTAGGTCCTTACATATGAAATTGGCGTTTTGCCGTACTGGCAACTTTGATCTCAAATATCTTCTCTTTGGTTAGGAATTCCAAATTAAAATTTATACAGCTATTTACTCAAGTATTTGTGTTTCGAAAATTATAACTCATTTGTTTTTTCCTCAATTGTTTTTTTTCTTTGAGTCACTCAGTTTACAAAATGGAAAACTTGAAATATCGCGTTATTTACGAGTACGAGTTCCACCGTGGCACCAGTGCTGCAGAAACGGCTCGAAGGATTAATGATGTGTATGGCGACGGTGCCGCAAAAGAAAACACAGTGCGTTTTTGGTTCCAACGTTTTCGTTCTGGAAATTTCGACCTGCAGAAAAAGCCCCATGGACGGCCGGAGACCAAAGTTGATAATGAAGAATTGAAGGCTATTGTGGAAGCGGATCCATCGCAAACCACGTCCGAGTTAGCTGCAGGCTGCGGTGTTAGTGATAAAACTGTTTTAATCCACTTGAAGCAAATTGGGAAGGTGAAAAAGCTTGAAAGGTGGGTACCTCACGAATTGAGTGAAGCAAATCAACAAACGCGCGTTGACTGCTGCGTTGCATTACTCAACCGGCACAATAATGAAGGGATTTTGAATCGAATCATTACCTGTGATGAAAAGTGGATTCTGTATGATAATCGGAAGCGCTCATCGCAATGGCTGAACCCTGCCGAACCAGCCAAACCATGCCCCAAGCGAAAATTGACTCCAAAAAAGTTACTTGTGAGCGTTTGGTGGACTAGTGCTGGTGTCGTTCACTACAGTTTTCTTAAATCTGGCCAGACGATTACGGCAGATGTCTATTGTCAGCAACTGCAAACCATGATGGAAAAGCTAGCTGCTAAACAACCGAGGCTGGTTAATCGCTCTAGGCCACTGCTGCTTCATGATAACGCTAGACCACACACTGCACAACAGACGGCTACCAAATTAGAAGAGCTTCAATTGGAATGTCTAAGACATCCACCGTACTCTCCGGACCTTGCCCCAACAGATTACTATTTTTTTCGAAATTTGGATAACTTCTTGCAAGGGAAAAAATTCAACTCCGATGGGGCAGTCCAAACCGACTTCAAAGATTTTATTGATTCCCGTCCGAATGGTTTTTTTAGTAAAGGGATCGATGAACTACCTATGAGATGGCAAAAGTGCATAGATAGCAATGGTACATACTTTGATTAAATAAATATATTATATTAAAAAAAATTCAACTTTATGTTCCTCTTAAACAAAACGCCAATTTCATATGTAAGGACCTAATATTAGGTAAGAAAACAGCAGAAAACTTATCAATGGAAAACGAACTGCAAAGATAACCTTGTAAATATTTCTATATGTGATAGTAACGTGTGTGATAGTTGTTTATAGATTAGGTGTAATATGTGAGATAGTTGTTTATAGATTAGATGTAATATGTGTGATAATTGTTTATAGATTAGGTGTAATATGTGAGATAGTTGTTTATAGATTAGATGTAATATGTGTGATAGTTGTTTATAGATTAGGTGTAATAGGTGTGATAGTTGTTTATAGATTAGGTGTAATATGTGAGATAGTTGTTTATAGATTAGATGTAATATGTGTGATAGTTGTGTATAGATTAGGTGTCATACGTGCGATAGTTGTTTAAAGATTAGGTGTAATATGTGTGATAGTTGTTTATAGGTTAGGTGTAATATGTGAGATAGTGGTTTATAGATTAGATGTAATATGTGTGATAGTGGTTTATAGATTAGATGTAATATGTGTGACAGTTGTTTATAGATTAGGTGTAATATGTGTGATAGTTGTTTATAGATTAAGAAAAACAGAGTTTTTGAATCTACAAACAACTATCAATAAATCGTTTTCCAGTAATATTTAAGAAGGTTTATCATATACGAGTATATCATATTTTTCAATTTCCAATGAATATTTTGTTGCATTCAACTTCAAGGATTTTAATTAAAGTAAAAGGAAACATGCAACCGAATTTCCGTTTCTTTAATGAATAAAATGCAATGTATTGCAAGCATAAACATTGTAAACAGTTTAATTGAATCAAACAATTCGTAATAGTTGTAATAAATAAAAAAAATTGTTTTCTTGTTCGCATGAGTTGACTATAGGAATGCACCGAGTAAGGCAAGGATGCAAATAATTGAAATGTTTCGATTTATTCGCAAGGAAGCTATTTGTAAAAATTATTTAAATGATAATCACCTGCTGTGTGTACTCCTATATCAAGTTTACAAGATTGTTTGAAACATATTGATATTTTATCAAAAGTATCGGCTTTGACTGTGTGAAATTATTATTATTAGTGTTTGAAAGGAGATATTGAAAGAAAATACGCCCAAATACCAAAACAAATTATACGAAATGCCACGCTATACGCAGTACATAGACCTATACGCAGTACATAGACAGACACGCTATACGCAGTACGATTCCACGCTATACGCAGTACATAGACCAGAAATACTATTTATTTGAGCATTTGCTACCAATAAAAAAATTTATATGTGTTTTCATTAATTCGAACTTTTAATCTTAAATTTATATGAAATTATCATCATTCAATGGGAGTATGTGTGGTTTAGATGAAATTATCATCATTCAATGGGTGTATGATATGTGTGGTTTAGATGAAATTATCATCATTCAATGCGTCTATGTGTGGTTTAGATACAATTATCATCATTCAATGCGTGTATGTGTGGTTTAGATGAAATTATAATCATTCAATGGGTGCATGTGTGGTTTAGATGAAATTATCATCATTCAATGCGTGTATGTGTGGTTTATATGAAATTATCATCATTCAATGGGTGTATGATATGTGTGGTTTAGATGAAATTATCATCATTCAATGCGTGTGTGTGTGATTTAGATACAATTATCATCATGCAATGCGTGTATGTGTGATTTAGATACAATTATCATCATTCAATGCGTGTATGTGTGGTTTAGATGAAATTATCATCATTCAATGGGGGGATGGTATGTGTGGTATAGATGAACACAACCCGGTGGGCTTATTGCCATGTGGAAACATCTTACAACCAGCTCGAAAGATTTTAAAGAGGCCTTAAGTAAAAATCAGACTTAAATCCTTTGAAAAAAAAACTGGGTTCTAAGGGGAAACGAACCCGCAACCTCAGGGTCGGGAAACAAGTGTCTTACCAACTTGACCACGGAGGTCTTCAAATTGTGCTAAAAAATTTTTTATTCACAGATATGTAAAAATTCATTCAACTAGGTCATTCCGTGTGCGAGTGGTAATACTCTAAAGAGTTTTGTCTAAATATCTATTGTCAAAAACTCTTTCTCAGGAGTGTACCTCAGCCATACTCTAAGATATTCTTATCATAAGATCAACGGTGACCTGAGCTTGTTCCTTGAATTATAAACAGACTATTCGTGGAGTGGAAGCCTGAGACTGGCTAAGGTAGCACCAATTAACACATGAATGACGGCTGCTTCCGTCAGAAGCGACGTAACTGTAACATGACGCTACAAGTGGGGCATTGCAGTGCCATCTTCACTGCTTGTCCAACAGTTATGGTACAACAAAAATGAGAAATTTCGCAATATGTTAGCAAGATACCCTAAAGGCTGCTAAATACAGTGATTTTTTTTCTATTTTTCATCAGCGGCGAATATATAAAGTGAACTAACTATTAATGTATGTGTTTGAATATTAATTGAACTTAAAATTAATGTTTATATCTGTATATAAAATTAACAACCAATAAAACATGAGACTAAATATTATTCGAACTATTATATTATTAATTTGTATAATATATAAGAAATCTTATAAATGCATTATTTGTGAAAAAAAAAACAGGTTATTTAATGTGAACATACAATTTTAATGGATCTGGATTTGTTGCCTATCATTTATCGTGTTCCCAGTAAACTAGCATTTTGCCTACATCTTACTGAGGGCATATGTCATGGAAAAATATAGTAATACCCCATTGCATACTCTCATTTTATTATAAGAGTATGTGTACATTTTAAAATTATTTTTAAGAAGTAGTATATTTATTTATTTATTTAATTAACGACACAACAGTGTCTTTATATACAAATGAACATGTGACAGGTTATACGAGTACTTAAAATTATTGACAAATAATACAAAACTTTATCTTAAACTAACATGAAGATACAAAAAGCAGTAGTTATAATAAATTACAGTCATTGTTTTAAAATTATTTAATAATTATATGTATATTTAAGTTCAATATATGTTATGTATGTATACCACAAAATATTACCAAACTTTACCAAGCAGACTTACGTAATTGTCAAAGACTTATTTTATAGAGGTAAAAAACTCAGATTTGTTTTTAGTGGAATAACGCATACATAAAACAAATATTGGATTTTTTAGAGTTTTGTGGGAATTTTATGGATAGATATTGAGATAGGTATAGAAAACACATGGCCTCAAGTTGCTTTGCAGAATTAAAACCTTCATACATGTTGATGCAGGGTTACTCAACTCCAGAGGCAAAGTATTGTTCTTAATGTTTGGTTTATATTACGTTATTTATATTTATAAAGGGGAGCACAAAGTTAGTAGATATTTCTAAATATTGTCTTGATATTCTGGCGAATACTATATATACTTACAATATATTAAAAATATCTAAATTGTATATGATTTATTCACAATATTTAGAAGATAATCTTAAAATAAAAAAAACAATTCGCAAAACCAAATAATAAAAAAAAACAATAAAATTATACATAAGAAATAATATTTTAATCGTGTCCTCAAATTATACATAAGAAATAATATTTTAATAACGTCTTCAAATATCATACAATTTTTGTTTGCAATCATCTCGATTGGTACTAATATAATTTAATCAATTCGTAGTAAGTCTATCAAATGCTTGTCTTCTGACCCGGATTCGATTCACACTGGAACCTAATTTTATTTAAAAATATGTTTACCGTCCGGTTTTCACTTAAGGCCCCATGTACATCTTTCTGGTTAATTGAAGGAGACTGCCACATGGCAGTACTTCCACAAGGTTGTTCTGTATTCAGATAAAGTATTAAACATGATTCGCTCGAGCGTGATTTGTTTAATATTAGTGGGTTCGAATCTCGAGTAATCTCTATAAACGGCGTTACGTAAAAAAAAAGCTTGAAAATAAATTATATCACATACAATCTCCAATCCATATTTAATCATTGAAGCTTTTTAAAATGCATCTTATTTTTAGTATCCTTCCTATCAATGTGAAAACGGCACTTTTTCGATGAGTTCAATATGACAAAATATAGCCGGCTTTCTAAAATTTCCTTATACCTCCGTTATAATTATTTTTGTATCGATGTTTAACCCATCAATGATTTTGAATCGTGATCTTTCATACATATTATTTCACCATTTCCCTCTCGGGGTAGGCAGTGAGGATAGAACCTTTTCCGCACGACTTTCGTCTCTTCTTCATTTCATACACTTTCTCATACAGCGCCTACGATTTTTCTTACTTCATATATTTCCTTCATAAAATAGCACATGCCCGAAACAAATTATCTTGGTCTTCCTCCATTACGCCTTTAAACTAACATTAGCACTTTACATTTGTGTTGTTAGTATTTTTCATTAATTCGTTCTACTTGCCCAAACCATCTTCATCACCTTACTCAACACATCAGTCTTAATTTCACATTCATCCCTAATCACGTCATTCCATATTCTGTCATATATTATCACCCGATGTATTTTACAACATATATTTTTTTAAATTTTCATATCTACTGTTATAAACATCACTTTTTCAGATTTTAATACTCTTTACATTCATCCCTTACCATTTAAAGATAAGAATACAATAAGTTTGTATTTTTTTAATTAAATAAATAGATAAACGAAACCAACCCCAGCCCCAGCATTCCACGCTCTCCAAAGCTAGGAACCTCAATGACTACAAATCTCCTTGACGCAAGAGAGGCGTTCGAATTGTCGAGTCCCTTGAGGGTTATAAAATAGCACCGCTAGTTACCGGAATACACGTATTTTACAATATAAGGGAAGTTAGGTTTCGAAGATGTTTCCATTTATCTTAAAGTTTGAGAACTAGCGTATGAAATGGCAGTCGATTAACTGACGCAACGACCGATCGCCCATCATATTTTCTTAGCGAACTGCACTGGTAATACATTAATGTATAACATTACATTAATTAAACAAACGTTTAATATAGCCTTCCAAAAGGCTTCGTTCAATGATAATGTTTACCTTAGTGTCATTATTGACATGTTTGTTGGTGTTAAAAAAAATAAAACTTAGAAAAGTCAACATTGGTAAAGACGATATCATCAAAAAAGGAGTTTCAAAGAATAATAGCTAACTTCTTCTTCATCTTATTTTAGGCCTGTTGGCCTGTTATGGTCCTGCATCATTATTTGCCTCTTGCGACGTCGACTGCCAGCTGTCTTTCCATCTTTTGGGAGGTCGTCCTGGAGGTCTGCTTGGTTGGTGGATACTGTTCCTGACCAATCTTACGGCTCTTGGTTCCACCATTCTGGATACGTGTCCCTTCCAGAACCTTCTTCTCTGTCATCCCTATCTGACAATATCTTCAACTTCGCACGTCCTTCGGATTTCTGTGTTTCGTACTCTATCACGAAGGGCTTTGCCAGCGATACTCCTGAGTACGTGCTAATAGCTAACTATGTCACATAATTTCGTGCTAATAGCTAACTGTGTACCGTAATTTCGAATAGATAACTCGACGTCGTTTTAAAATTTCAAGTCCACAAAAAAATATATATTTTGTTTTACATTCTAGCTATCCTACTATTAGAGGGTGCATAGCCGCGCGGTGACCCACTGGACTTCCGTGCTGAAGATCATCGGTTCGAACCCCGCGCCGTGTTACTCCCCTTGAATGACTCAGACTTTTTTTCTGCCGTATGTCCGAGGGTATAAGGATACCTATGACTTCGGTCATATCTATTCTTTTAAAAATATGAAAAACACCATGTCGATGTGCTCCATTTCGGTGTGCCATCGGATCCAGTATCGTGGCTTGGCCGGTTAGTTTGCTGGTATGCAACAGCTCACTGAAACGCAAAAACTATCGACGAGCTGTCCTTTCATTCATAGCATCTTCACCGTACACTTCGCAAATATCGCGAGCAGCTTTGGCAGCTTTATTCCCTCGATTGAACGCGAGTAGAAGGAGGTGTCGAAAATGCTCACTTTCGTCTACTTGACATTCCGTTTTGAAGGCTTGTAATCAAATAAAATAATATATGTAACGTAAAAGCAAACACGATATGTTGTAGGGCAGACAATTTTCTTTCGAATGACGTATAACTTTTAGCATTTTTGTGCTCATTTATAATTTGGAAAAAAAACGGACACAACTTATGTTAACACCCAATAGATTGATGACAAGTTTATCAAAAGAAACATGTTATAGTACGAGTATGTTTTACTTTTAGACGAAAGCGCATCAATAAAAAAGTACACCGACTGACCCAGAAACACCGTTTAATCCTCTTCGTGGGTCTCGCGTTAAATAGAAATGGGTGACTATTATGCATGCATATTACATGGTCATTTAGTCACGTAAAATGTGTTCATTTATCATCGTGTTTTGACTGGTGATCTTCAATATCTTCGAAAAATATCCAAAGACCTTTTGTAGACTTTCTTACTCAAGAATGCGATGCTAAAATTCATATTTTTCAATTAATTTTTATAATATTTTTTTTAATACTCTCAGTTGCTCGTTACTACTTCCGATGATCGCACAGCTCTTGAAGAGCCGTGACTCTGTAAAACGTGCTTTCAGATTGACTGATCACACGCACTTGTTCAATATGTCATGTGGAATGTTATCAATGGCTCGTTAAGTTTTTTATAGGAATATGTTTAATAAGAAAGGTGGAAAAGGCATCCCTGTTTGACTCCAGCTTAAATACAAAAGGCAATGAAAATAATTAAATAAATCTTTACTGGAATTTTTAATCCGTTTACACAGGTTTTTGTGATGTTACGTTTTTTTGTGAGAATTCATGTAACAGATTTTAATTCCATAAAACTTTAATTGTTCAGGCATGTTGAACAGCGTCGCTGGGAAAAAGATTGTCATCGGTTTCAGTAATCGACGTATCGAATTTAGAACCACTGGGGTACGCACGGAATTTGTGGCTCGTCATTGCAAATGTTGACAACTCTAAAAAATAACGAAAATAAGATTTATGTATATATCACCGTTTATCAAATATACACGTATGTAAGATAAGGATAGGAAGACATAAGGAAAAGGAAAACATAAGGATAGGATGGTAGTGTCTGCGGCCATTAGATTGATTACTTCGCCATATTTGCATATGTTAAAAAAAATCATATTGATAAAAAAACCGCAGAAAATTTACCAAAGGAAGACTAACTACAATGAAACCTTTGTAGATATATCGGACGTATGCGTCACCCAAAACATATGATGTATTTGTTTTCCTGTTTGTTAATACTTTGATGTTATTCGGTATTTTATTATTACGCACATTATTACTCTACATTATTACATTATTATTATTACATAATTATTATTACATTATTATTATTATTATTATTATTATACATGATAAGAAATATACATAATTTGCGAAAAAACAACAGGTAATTTAATTTAGACAAACATTATTTTAATGGATCTGGGTTTGTCGCCTTTCATTTGTCGTATCCCTAGTAAACTAGGCTTTTGCCTGTATCTCACTGAGGATAAATTTTTATGTAGTATTTTATGTTTGTTGAAGTCCGTGCTGTGTCACGACTGTAACTGAAATGGTCCTTATGCGCGGCCATCGCGCGAGACAGTATCAAAAGTCGGCCGGCTCATGCATGCGAAAACTTGCGAGAATTGTGATATTTTACAAGTCATGACGGCACGCACGGGCGAAAACAGGCGCTTGGTATGAGCGATTGGCCGCACAGATAAGTGAACGGATATTGTCAACATCATAAGGGTTCTTCAAAGAGCCAAAGTCGATAGAGTTGCTAAGTTATATTAAAATCCGAAAGGTGTCCTATTTGGGTCAAGTACTTAGAGGAGAAAAATACAAATTACTGCACCTGATCATCCAAGGCAAAATAGAAAGTCGAATAGGTATTGGCAGGAGGTAAATCTCCTGGTTCCGCAATATACGTGATTGGGCTGGTATAAGGAACGTTGGAGATCTTTTTCGAGCTGTCTGGGACAAAGATGCCTACTCTCAGGTGATAGTCAACGTTGGGGGTACCTGACATGACACTAGGAAGAAGATATACATACATCATAAGATCTTCGAGTGTATATTTTTAAGAGACCTGTTGAATTTGTTATCTAGTTATACGTTGTTCAATATTTTTCGTAACTCATTCATTATCAGTGAGAACAAATACATCAATTTATTTTGAAAAATCTAATAGTTTCTCTCTTAATGATAATTTACTTTTGAGTTTTTTTAGTTTCCCAATCAAAACAACAACCTCATTTGTCTTTCTCACACCATTCATGTGTAGGTAATTTATTATGTGTTAATTGAATATGTATCTGCGGAGAAAATATCACAACTAATGTTGTTAAGATGGAAATACAAAACAATAAAATTGACAATCTCCATTACGAAACTTAACCGATCCATCAATCAGGTGTTTCAAATAAGACATTACCACAGAGAAGCATCATTATAACCCGATTGCATGGTAGAGGTGTAACTTAAAAATCTTACGACTTCTTCGTGGCTTTATTATATATCATGACAGAAAGAAAAAGTAAATATGGAATATGTATGAGTATTGAAAAAAAAGAAACACTCGAGTGACCGAAACCAGAAATCGGTCCATAAAAATGAAAATAGCGTTCTATTTCGAAACTCGAAAAAATATAAAAGTGGATAAATGGAAGTCTCGAACTTTTATACGGTTAAAAAAGTTTAGATAAAAGTTATCTTCCCTCGAAGATTCTTTTTTTTTTTGTGTTTTTTTTTAAATTTTTTTATTAAACAAAGTAAATTATTGTACAAACATTTGTCAAGGCTATACCTATATACAAATTTATTACTTAATTAATCTTAATTATATAGTATGTTATAATTTATGAACTTACTTAATCTTATTTTCCTACATATCATTTTATTTTATTTATTCAATCTTAATATATGAGATCTTAGAAATAATTAACACCTATAGTACATACTAGTTATAACTAGATAACAATTCTTACACTAATTATTTAGCAAAAACAAGTCCACTCGTTCAGTTCAGGCTACTTATGTTCCATCACATTCACTCTAATTTATTGTACAATACCATAATATTTTTTTAAGGCCTTTTTCAAACTTTTATTAAATAAAATCAGATGACTTGTTTCTTTTGTGGGAAAAGGTGGAATATCAATATGAAAACGCTGTTTTTTTTATAACAAGCGATGTTGTAGTCTTAGTTATATTTTTAAACTGAATTATACTTAAGTTGTACTGCTCACATAGCGATAGTCGAACTGCTCCGTGTAGCTATATAAACGCTCGAGGATTATTATTTTTTTAATAATTAGTATTGTTGTAGTTACAGTTATGTTTATGAACTGTCATAAAATTCAGTTGTTACAAGTGGTTAGTCCAGAGATTATCGGATAGCACCGCACAGGTATAATGAACGGTGTCTGAAACAATTAACTGGATTTTTCTCACAAAGATATGCCATCTCAGCACACGATCACTTGCTGCCATGTACCGTACAGTAGTGTCATAATACCGGCAACAACTTTGATTGATGCATTGCCTAATTTTGACAATAACCTCCAATCTGCGTCAGATTTCCTTCATCCAACTGCCGTTAGCAAAGTGACTTCCTTTTTTTTAACTGTTTTTCTAATGCCAGGATGTTTGCATCATTACTGTGATCTCTGAGCTGAGTTTAATATGTTCTCATTATTTGTCACCTTCATTCATTCGTATGGTTACCGACCGTAAATCAGAATTATTGACGCGATCATATTGAAGGGCGTGACTGGGAGACAATATTATCTTAGTCCTCATAAGCCTCATTGTCTTAGTCTCAACAAGCACTTGTGAGTATCGTTAACATATCTGATAAATAATGTAATGCAAGTAAGATATTATTTATAGTTAAGACATTAACGTTGTGGAGGTTTAAAGACATTGTAATTTGTTTTATGAAACACTGTTTATTCCACTTTTTGTAACGGTATAATCCTACCGGTTTCAAGGCTTTCATCTCATCATCAGGGGAGCACAAACAAGACTCAAGTCTTGTTCTAATGCAAGTAAATTGTTTGAGAAGTGTAAAAAGAAAGATCAGAAAATTAAGTTTATGAAATCAAAAGTCATAGTAATAGAAATGTGCAAACAGAAAGGTAAATGTGATATATGGGTGACTTATGAAAGATTAGGGCAAATAACTTGAACAATACGAGTACGGTATTAAAATCTACTAAGATGATAGTCCACAACAGTGTTTTAGTGCCAACTTTTATATGTAGAATTGAAACGTGGACATGGAAAATACAAAAAAAAAAAAAATTCTTGCACTTAGAAAAATACATGAGGTGACAATGTATGACAGAATACTGAATTTAGTGATTAGGGATGAGTCAATGGTTTAGGGATGTAAATGTATAGGCTCTGAAATGGTTTAGGGATCTAAAACAAATGAATAAACAAAGCAAATGTAAGTGAAATAAATGGTATAGGGAGATAAAAAAAATTATAGTTATATCATGTGAATAATATTTTGAAAGAAGGAAAAGTAAGAAGTAAAAGAAATCGTAGGAGCTGTACGAGAAGAAGTATTGATGTGGAAGATGCAAAATATGTGTCGAGATGGGAAAGTCTGACGCTGTGTCTTTTCTGCCAACCCCAGCAGGGAATGGTATGTTTATGTCATGATATTTAATTGACGGATATGGTCAGCAACACAAGGGTTCTTCAAAGAGCCAAAGTTGATAGAGAGTTGCTGACTAATATTGAAATCCGAAAGGGTTCCTACTTGGGTCATTTACTTAGAGGAGCAAAGTACAAATTACTGCACCTGATCATCCAAGGCAAAATAAAAGGACGAAGAGGTGTTGGCAGGAGGTAAATCTCCTGGATCCGCAATATACGTGATTGGACTGGCATTAGGGGCGTTGGAGATCTTTTTCGGGTTGCCAGGGACAAAGGTGTCTACTCTCAGGTGATATTCAATGTTGGGGGGACCTGATATGCGCTGGGAAGAAGAAGAAGAAAGTTATCAGCTGCCAGGTTATTTAATTACACTTGTGATTTAGTCAGCAACACAAGGGTTCTTCAAAGAGCCAAAGTTGATAGAGAGTTGCTGACTAATATTAAAATCCGAAAGGGTTCCTACTTGGGTCATGTACTTAGAGGAGCAAAGTACAAATTACTGCACCTGATCATCTAAGGCAAAATAGAAGGACGAAGAGGTGTTGGCAGGAGGTAAATCTCCTGGCTCCGCAATATACGTGATTGGACTGGTATAAGGAGCGTTGGGGATCTTTTTCAGGTTGCCGGAGACAAAGGTGTCTACTCTCAGGTGATATTTAACGTTGGGGGGACCTGACTTGACACTGAGAAGAAATATTTAATTTAATACATTGTTAGAGGTGTTAGGATGACTATTCTGAGGGTATATTAAATTATTTTGTCTGTGATAAGCGTTCAATAATATAACAATATAATTGACAAGAAAATAAAGGCACAGGTCGTGGTTTTATATAGCCTGTCAATAAGAATGGACAGCCTTGCGATTATCTCAAGATCTGGACATAAATGAAATGAAATTAATTCATTATTAACTTATAAGTCAATTGAAAATATTTAATGTGTTAAAAATAATGATTGTAAAAGCAATAAAGAATAATTGTGACGGATGTGTCAAGGTTTTGCAGTTTATAGAGAATTGAGAATAAAAAAAACAATAGAATCTTACAATGTATCAGGGTTCGACAACCATTTACTTTATTGAATATGAAGGTTAAATATTATTTACGTGTGAAGAAAAGACAATATGTTTAATAATAAGAATCCATTAAAATGTAAGGTTATATATGCGCATTTCCCATATATTATATGTAAGTTAGTGAATATCGTTTTTTTTTATTTGTCGAAACAAATATTTACATCATTTGGTACGACTGACATCTTTCTCGTGTTATTGATATATTTTTTATCATAAAATAAGTTACATTAAATTTGTTTTTACATTACTCAGATTTTATATTACTCAGATTTCAGATTATATATTGCTCAGATTTTATATAACTCACATTTCAGTTTATATGTTACTTAGATTTATGATTATATATTATTCATATTTCACATTACATATTACTCAGATTTCAGATTATACATTATTCAGATTTCAGATTATAGATTACTTAGATTATATATTACTCAGATTACATATTACTCAGATTTCAGATTATGTATTACTCAGATTTCAGATTACATATTGCTCAGATTTCAGATTATGTATTACTTAGATTTTAGATTATACATTATTCAGATTTCAGATTATAGATTACTTAGATTATATATTACTCAGATTACATATTACTCAGATTACATATTACTCAGATTTCAGATTATGTATTACTCAGATTTCAGATTACATATTGCTCAGATTTCAGATTATGTATTACTCAGATTTCAGATTATACATTATTCAGATTTCAGATTATAGATTACTTAGATTATAGATTACTTAGATTATATATTACTCAGATTTCAGATTATGTATTACTCAGATTTCAGATTACATATTGCTCAGATTTCAGATTATGTATTAATCAGATTTCAGATTAAATATTACTCAGATTTCAGATGATGTATTACTCAGATTATATATTACACAGATTTCAGGTTATATATTACTCAGATTTCAGATAATATATCACTCAGATTTCAGATTATATATTACTCAGATTTTATATAACTCAGATTTCAGATTATATATTACTCAGATTTTATATTACTCAGATCTCAGATTATATATTGCTCAGTTTTCAGATTATTTATTACTCAGATTTCAGATAATATATTACTCAGATTTCAGATTATACATTACTCAGATTTTATATAACTCAGATTCAGATTATATATAACTTAGATTTCAGATTATATATTACTCAGATTTCAGATTTTATACTGTTTACTTTTTTTCCTTTCGTATGGTACCCTCCAATATATCTGAATTGGTGATTTAGACGTATTAAAGAGCATATCCGGAAGAAATATTGTCTTCAGTCCCAGTTATCAAGCCTACGAGGTCAGAACAACTTTACTAACAAAGTTATATATCCAATGAGTTAAGAACACTAAAACATAAAAAAAAAAGGTTTTACCCCATCTCTTTGAGATATGATATTTCAAATGTCCAGGGACCATCCTACATTTTCTCAAGTATAGATGGAAAAGAGTCTTAAGATGTGTGTTGCGATAGGAAGGTCTGGCATTCACTCGCACGTGTTGGTATGTATGTATTTTTATTTACATAATTTCTTTCGAATTAAGTAATATAGATTTGTTATTTAATAAATAATTTTACCGTAGCTAAATAAATAAGTAAAGATATCTGAAATTAATTCTAGAAATATCTCAAGACGCATATAAAATCAATAATAATTTAATAACAGCTTCCAAATAGAAATGCATGTTTTTTTTTATTGAATCGTTACGCAATGAAGAAGTATTGATGCACGAAGAATGTCTAAATGACTAAATCATTAATTCATTCGATCTAGGCCAATGATCTAGAAAAAGATCTAGATTTTTTTTACCACAAGATGAACGAGCGAGAGGAACGTGTGATAACAGAAACACATCACCTTGAGTCTGAAAACCGAACTAGATACTCTCCTAATGATTAAATTGATCAATCACTTTTGCTGAGATGAAAAATTCATGAAACGTGTGTTCAATATTACATTTCATTAAATACTCGTGTTGAAATTTTATCTATTGAAATAAATACTCGTATGTCTTGATAATTATTTATGAAATTCATACACATTTATTGTGTTCGTATATAATTATTATTTAGTATCAGCAATCATAGCGTGAAAAGCAAAAGTGTGCACTTATGAACAAACTTTTTTTATAAATACTAATAAACAGTTTTGATATTAACCTTTCTCTTCCTGTGCAAAAATAATCCGCGCGTTCCGGTGCTGTGTATTCAATGTAAAAATGAGCGATTTAAAATCAGAAAAAAATAAGAATATTCATAGTCAATCGCTTAAATTAATTAAATTTGAAGACAAAAGTGATAATAATTGAAATTTAATTGCTAAAAACATGAAAAAAAAATATCGGGTGACGTTCACAAAACGGGCAGAGCGACTACTAAAGCGAGAGAAGCGAGCGAAATGAGATTCTATTCTTGCATTCCCATATAAATGCACGGATTTCTGCACGAAGGACAACGTTGTAATTGATAAATTATCTCTGGTCTCGTTGGTAGCAAAACAGAGAACTCCCCGATGGTACGCAAAAATTTATTTTAGAAAAATTATAAATGATACCAAATACTGATACTTAAACCGAAAATGGAGAAATTAATAGACAAGAAAATACGAGTTATGGGTAAACATATTTCTGCGTTGAGGAATTTCAATTTGAGATTACTAGTGTTTTAATAATATTATATAAAAACAATGTTGAATTCCACAGCGTAACAAGTACAAAATGTTGGGTTCCACAGCGTAACAAGTACAAAATGTTGGATTCCACAGCGTAAAAAGTACAAAATGTTGGATTCCACAGCGTAACAATTACAAAAATGTTGGATTCCACAACGTAACAAGTACAAAATGTTGAACTCCACAGCGTAACAAGTACAAAATGTTGGATTCCACAGTGTAACAAGTACAAAATGAGAAATATGTACATTTTTAACCAAAGATTTATCTCAAATTTCCACTCAACACAAAATGGACTAAACGATTTCTAACATAATTACCAAAACAAAGAAGAACTTTAACCCTGAGAGTGCTACGAGAAAAAAATATAATTGTCTATCTAGTGCTGAGATATATTTACGATTCGGACATTCGTGATAAATATTTATTTTAAACAACAAAAAAACAAAAAATATATATTTTTACAACATAAATATATTTTAGAATATGTACCCTTGTATTCTTAATGAAGGATATTCATTTAGAATACAAGGGTAGAACAAATTTCTTCCACTGCTATAGCAGTGCGCCGATCTCTCAGGGTTAATAGATAATATTAAAGACATGCAAGTAAATGGGTATCGGTTAATTAATCATTGAGGATTCATCAACAGCGTTTAATAACTCGAATGGTTATAACATTCATAAATTTTAAATATTTTTACTTGCCAGCTGATCACGTTTCTGAACAAATGGATTCGTGAAAATATTTTTATATATTAAAAACTAATTAATTAAAAATTAGTATATCCGGCACTCTTAGTCTTAAATGAATAATAACTTTTTTTTTATTTTAATTCAATGCTTTAGATGAAGATATTTTTTTTATTTAGAAAATAATCTATAGTACAAACATTTGCCAAAGGCTATACTTGAATACAAATTTATATCTAAACAACTAATCTAATTTATATATTATAACTATCTTCTTCTCCCTGGCTCCATCCCAACTCATGTCTGCGAAGACTGTTAGGGTCAGCTCTACTCGTCCTCAGGTTGTATGCTCTTCTGTCCCAGACTGCGTCCCCCAGGCCGTGCCTCTGCATCAAGTTATCTTTTTGCACCAACCATGAATTCTTTGGTCTTTCTCTGGTTGTTATTCGAGGAAGATCCATGGATATTGCCTGGTTCACAATGTGATGGGTTGCTCTGCGTCCAACGTGTCCATACCATCTCAATCGCCTCTCCTCAATCTTATATATTATAACTATGAACTAACTTTATTTTTATTTCTTACGCGTAATTTTTATTTCCTACGTCCTTTACTGTGCATGCAGTGAGACTCTGGAATCAGTTACAAACCAATGTTAGACTCGCTCCGTCCTTGGCATACTTTAAGAAGCGACTGAAAAAACTCTTAATATCTAGTCAGTAATATAACATGTTTCGTTCCTGATTTTTTCCTTTCCTTTCCTCTCCACCATCCCTTCATTTTCCTTTCATTGATGATATCTCCTTTTATATGAAAAGAAAAGTTCGGGGGATTGTCCGTCTTTGTGAGCATATGCTCACGTATGTGTTCATGGATTTCGTGGGGATAGATAGTCATTTGAATGTTTGCGACCATGTAACTTGCTTCATTTACTTTTGTCTGGTTGGCTGTAAGCGATTGCCGCATGGCAACAAGCCCGCCGATTGTATTTGCAATTTTAATAAATAAATAAATATTATATTTAATAATCTTAATATTTAACTTCTTAGAAATAGTGAATACCTTCACGTTTATGTACTTATAAAAAGATAACAATTCTTACAGCTTATTATTTAACACGTTCACATCCACTCGTTCACGCTACTTGCATTTCATCAATTTCACTCAGACCTTGGTCCTCCCAGCTAATACTGTAGGTGGATTAGTCAGGCAACAGATGACGCTTCGGAAGCGTCTGCTTATAACGGAAAGGTAGGTCGGAATATCGTTCGTAAGCCCCCAGGGCAGTATAAACAATTTATGTTACCATTTATAATAGAATCTTGAATTTCTTAACTATTTCACATCAGTTCACATTTCTCCTTCCTGGTACCCTTTACCATATCCGAATTGATGATTTGAATATATTGAAGAGCTTGGCTGGAAAACCACAATGTGTTCAGCCTCAAAATCTAGCCTTCGGATTTAGAACCAATAAAGTGCTTCGTTTGTCATTGCATTGTACTCGACGCTTATGAGTTACTAAATTAAATATTTACCAAATTGGATTTTTTTGGTGCCACTATGCATTAAATATGATGCTACCGAGTGAACAAGTGCATTAAATATGATGCTACCAAGTGGACAAGTGCATTAAATATGATGCTACCGAGTGGACAAGTGTCTTATCGACTAGATAATAAGTAAATTACATACAGATAAATAACTCGAAAGTCATGATTGTTGAAAAGGGTGATTCGACCAGTAATTGCAGTGTAAAGGTGAACAATGAAAGCTTAGAGAGCGCCCTTGAGGAGAGTTTGCTCTCTAAAAAGGACTAATAAATTATCTTATTATTATTTTTATTGGAACAAGCTATTTTGGAAGCATGTTTTCGAGAGATGGAAAGAAGGAATGCGTTATTTTGGAAGCATGTTTTCGAGAGATGAAAAGAAGGAATGCGTTATTTTGGAAGCATATTTTCGCGAGATGGTAAGATGGAGAACTATGTAAAAAAGAAGTGTTGTGGCAGCTAGCAAGGTATATGGTATTTTAATTAGTACTGCTTTTTTACTAATAAATCAAACGCAAAAACTTCAAAAATGACTGAAAATAGTAATTTGCTAGTACCATCTTTGACTTTTGATAAAAACTATGGGGACGTATGTTACTTAGATGTTAAAGAGGAACAGCTGGACAAATTACAGCGTCTTCAAAACAAAGAAAAAACTCTTAATTTCTAGTCAGTAAAATAACGTGTTTCATTCCTGATTTTTCTTTTCCTTTCCTCTCCACCATCCCTTCCTTTCCTTTTGATTGATGATATCTCACTTTATATGAAAAATAATGTTCGGGTGATTGTCCGTCTTTGTGGGGTTCGTGGGCATGTTCTCACGTATATGTTTATGGATTTCGTGGGGATGGAAAGTCATTTGAATGATTTATGCGACCACGTAACTTGCTTCATTTACTTTTGTCTGGTTGGTTGGAAGAGATTGCCGCCTGGCAATAAGCCCGCCATATGGTATTGCAATAAAAGTGTTAAATAAAATAAAATAAAGAAAATTAAGAAAATTTTCACTTCAGCACCGTTAATATAAGATAGTCGTTTCTTTTTAGTAATAATTGTTTTCTTTGTTTAATTTTATATGAAGTATAATTACAAGCATAATAATTTACATAAGATCAAGAGGTTACAATAAATAACTGTTTATACTTTAACTCTGAAAGTAAGCTGTGTAATGTAATACAAACTTAACTCATTAATTCTTTACCAGCACTCCCACTGTACACGAGTGTTTATGTAAATTAACCCAATTAAACAATGCGCCAAAATATAACTGTTTTCGCGTATTTATTAAGTGTGGCGATAGTAATCTGACGATGTAAGGTACGTTCTTATTGTTTTTCTTTCTTTTTTAGACATTGGGTCTGTTAATTACCATATGGGTCACGAAATAGATGTAGAATAAAGACGATAAATAGACAACATATAAAGTCATGTTTACAGAGCTTTAAAGACAGTTACAGAACGTGTCTGTTATAGGTTGAATTTGGTATTATCCACTTAAAAGGAGGTATTTCACTCTAGAAATTTATTAAAATGTTTTTTATGCATATTCTTAAAGTTTAGACCTTTAAGAATATGTTATCAAAAGGAAAGTTTTAAGTTCTTAATATTCACAAAGCTATAGCTATAAATGAGGCAGCGATTACGCTGCACCGGAATGACTCGGACAATAATCTCAAAACTTTAAACGCGTTTGTATCGAAACTTCTTTTTTCGACCTGGTCGACATAAAATCTCAAATTCTATTTGACCGATTGCCTTCAAGGTTGGTGTAAAACTTGAATAAATATTTGTTTATCGTCCCTACCTTGAAAAATTCGAAACAATTTTTTTAACTATTTAAGAAAATAGAAAATTTGCAAAAAAAGGGTAAAAATTTTTGAATTTTTTTCAGACAGCCGCTATTTTTTTGTTTGGTACAAACTATAACGACATTATTTTTCATCAAGAAACTGTGTATTTTTTAAAATTTTAAATGTACAAAAGGGTTCCAATCACGTCGACCAGCTCATCCTCTTTTTTCTTGCTCACGACAAGATATAACAGCTGATAACATCTAGAATTTTAAATATTTTTTATAGATTTTTTTTGTAATAAAAGGACAATTTATATTGTGTTGTTTAGAGAGTGACTCCTTAAAGATCATCACTGATAGATTAAAATTATAATAACATTGATATAAAGTGGAGTGTCAGGATAGGAAAGTAGTGGATGTAGCCATTATATAAGGAACTTCCTTGCAGATGCATATGTTTATAAAAATATATAATATTTGATAAGAAAACCCAAAAAAAATTCCATCGGAAGACGAACTACCAAGAAAAGTTTTTAGATCTTCCAATATATTATATGCCAGTAGTAAATTTCGATTTAGTTGCAGTGTAATGTTTGTTCATATTTGTTGGGTTGGTTTCCAATTGGGTGACCATGCATAAAATATTTGGTTGTTCTTGAGTTATTCAACCTATCAACGTGTGTACCCTACTGTCTTTTTCGTTATCTTTTCAATCTTACAATATCTTCCACGCTACATTTTTTTCAGAAACGAATATTTCTGTTCCTATATCTCATATTTCTTTCTACGATCCTGTGGTTTTTCATTACTATACTTCATAATCTACTGTTTGTTTTTCTTGTTTCTACCATGGCATATATCTCAAATACCATCAGTAAGATACAAAGAAAAGCCTAGTTTACTGGGGTTGCCACAGGGAATAAACCTAGACCATATACATATTTGAGTGACAATTTGAATTTTCTTGTTTCTACCATGGCATATATTTCATATACCATCAGTAAGATACAAACAAAAGCCTAGTTTACTGGGGTTGCCACAGGGAATAAACCTAGACCATATACATATTTGAGTGACAATTTGAATTTTCTTGTTTCTACCATGGCATATATCTCATATACCATCAGTAAGATACAAACAAAAGCCTAGTTTATTGGGGTTGCCACAGGGAATAAACCTAGACCATATACATATTTGAGTGACAATTTGAATTTTCTTGTTTCTACCATGGCATAGATCTCATATACTATCAGTAAGATACAAACAAAAGCCTAGTTAACTGGGGTTGCCACAAGGAATAAACCTAGACCATAAACATATTTGAGTGACCATTTGAATTTTTTTTATCGTCATGTTTTTCATGCATTACGAGTTAGTATACATATACTTGTATATCATATTATAGATACTCATACATGCCATCTCGCCATTTCTCTGTCGTGGTAGGCAGAGAGGACTCAGCACCAAACTTTCATGTCTCAACACACATCTTTTGCGTCTATTACATTCATACACCTCCCCATACAACTCCTACGATTTCTTTGACTTTCTACTTTTTCTTCTTTCAAAATATCATTGACTTGATCTAGCAACACTTTCCATTGCCTTCCTTTACCACACATTTGTACTATATATTTGTTTTCTTAGTCTTTCTTCGTTTTACACGTTCAAACAATCTCAGAATACTCTTATTCATCCTACTCAACTTATTAACTACTCAACACACCCTACTCAACTTATTAACAACTATCACTACTCGACACATCCTACTCAACTTATTAACAACAATTACTACTTGTCACATCCTACTCAACTTATTAACAACAATTACTATTCGACACATTCTACTCAACTTATTAACAACAATTACTACTCAATACGTCAAGCCCACATTTATCCCTAACCACTTCATTCTGTATTCTATCACACATCGTCCCCCCATCTATTATTTTCAGTGCACGCATTTCTACAGTATCTATTAGGCTCTTTTCATCATTTCAACGTCCAAGACTTGGCATTGTTTCCTATCACTACGTGTAGTTCTATATCGCTAGCACTATTTATTTGCGTGTCGATATAATATATGATAGCACTATATATTTGTTTTGTTAGTCTTTTTTTATTCATTCGTTATTCATACCCAAACTATTTCAGAATGGTATTCTTCGTCTTACATAATATCATCATCATCATCATCATTGTCAACCAGGGTCGATCCACTGCTGGATGAAGGTCTCCCCAAGCTGACTCCAAATAGTTCGGTTTTTTGCTCCTTGATGCCGCCATGTGATGTTGCCATGCTTCCTGATTTCATCTATCCAGCGTACTTTCGGTCTTCTTCTGGTCCGTTTTATGATTCTTGGGTACCATTGGATTATTTCGGGAGTCTGACATTCTGGCTACGTGTCCTGCCCTTTGCCACTTCATTATTTCTTATATAATATATGTTATCTTCAACGTAAGCTTCAACTTACTTAATATATCAGTTTCAAGTTCACTTATCATATAAAATAAATAAATATGTCATGATTGGTCTAACACACGCAATAAATAAGGTCACCTTGCTTTCTAGCTGTATGTGATTATTCTTTCATAATATCTTTAAACAAAAAAAGTGATTTAATAATATTTTTTTTCAAATTTGTACCGTTAATCCGATTGATTATTCATATAATGAGCTTTTTTTGATATATTTTTTTATTAATTTGTCCTTCTGAGACTACGTATTTGGGGAATACACGAGCATAGAATTCAAAAACACAAATCATTAATTATAGATGCTGCAAGTTAGCAATTTATGTTGCGCCACTGGGAATATGGTAAGTGCCTAGATAAATATTTATTACGAAACGAATTAATTTTGTTTGTTTTTAAAGTTTATTTCTTACGAGTTTTTTTTATATTGTTCGATTATTTTGTTTTTTTAAAGGCATTTATTTGTTGCACGTAACATTACTAGAATTAATTATTATGATTTTTTAAACATCTAGATAACGTTTCTAGCATAGACAGAAGTCTCTACGTTCTGTCAACCTTCTTTGGAGTGTTGAACTATCCAAGCTGTCATATAATATCTGCGCGAAAACTTCTATGTTCTTTCTTAGCATGGACTGCCCTTCTGATCTGGTGACAACAGAATTCTTTGTAAACCAACGCATCATATATCACACGTCATCTTTCACGGTTCACTCGGCTCGACTTTGAAATTATCTTCTCAGATCAAACAGATGTGCAACGAGTATATATCCTTTTCGATATTTAAGAATAAACTAAAAAAAGCATTATTAATCTCCAAATATTCCTCTTTCTAATATCCCAATACAATTATCATCTTTTTCCCTATTTTTCTAGAAATTTATCTTTTATAACTATTTTTTCAATGTTATTTTCACACACTTTTTAACTTTTATTTAATAACGTAATCTAGAATACAAACATTGGCAAAGGCTATACCTATATACAAATTTATATCTCAAGAACTAATTTAATTTATTTATTTTAACTATGAACTAACATAATTATAATTTCTTAAATACAATATAATTTTTCATTTTAATAATCTTAAAATTTTGTTTCTTAGAAATAGTTAACATCTATTACATACTAACTTATAACTAGATAACAATCCTTGTAATTATTTCAATACAAATTATCATATTTAACCCGTAAATGCCCGCTCATTCAGGCTAATTGCATTTCATCACATTCACTCAGACCTTGGTACTCCTTGCTAATACTG
This sequence comes from Odontocerum albicorne, assembly GCA_949825065.1. Taxonomy (NCBI): domain Eukaryota; kingdom Metazoa; phylum Arthropoda; class Insecta; order Trichoptera; family Odontoceridae; genus Odontocerum; species Odontocerum albicorne. The sequence goes on along the minus strand of OX463845.1, from coordinate 44,771,535 downwards.
TAGGTGGACTAGTCAGGTAGGCTTCCATGCGCTATCTTAAAGACACGGCCATGGTTACCAATAATAATTACAAAGCCAAACCGGATTTATTGGAAGATATTACTTTAAAGCAAGAAATCCGCCAGATGTATTTTAACCTTTCTCTTCCTGTACTAAAATAATCCGCACGTTCCGGTGCTGTGTATTCAATACACGTCAACACGCACGTAAAAATGAGCGATTTAAAATCGAAAAAATAAGAGTATTCATAGCCAATCGCTTAAATTAATTGAATTTGAAGTCAAAAGTGATAATAATTGAAATTTAATTGCTGAAAACATGAAAAAAACATCAGCCGACGTTCACAAAACGGGCAAAGCGACCACCTCAAACAAAAGCCCGCGAGCTACTAAAGCGAGAGAAGCGAGCGAACTGAGATTATATTTCTTGCGCGAGACGTGAATAGCGTCGCTTCCTCACCCATAGCGGTTTTTTAGAATGAATATACCAACATCACACACTGGCACACGTTTGATTGTATTGGTGAATTTATTCCCGATTTTCACAAAATATCTCTGATGTGGCCGATAAGTGCTAATTATTATTAATATTATTTTTTTCATTCAATGTGTAAATGTATTACGGAGGAATACCTAAAATCTGACCCCAGTATTTATTATATTTATAGAGATATCAAAGTTTTTAGAAGCAATGTGTACTAGTTACACATCACAGGGAAATAAGGGTTAATGAATTTGATAAATATTATAAATAACAGCATTATTTATTTACATGACAGCTGTGTATGAGATGAAGACTGGAAATAGGGATTTTAATCGATAATATAGGATAAAGATTTACTGTATTGTGTATTCGTTATTTAATTTCATGCAAGTCTTCTATCAAATAAAAATGAATAAAACAATCCAGATATTGTAATTTATTTTTATCAAACACTGTTTATTCTACTTTTTTTTTATGACTGTATAACCCTACCGGTTTCAAGGCTTTCACCTCATCTTCAGGGGAGCGCAAACCAGTGAGAAGTTTATTATCATGACCGCAATCAAGTAGGAATACATACTAAAAAAAACAATCATTGTGTGTATTTGATTTTAAAATATGTGTATAATTTAAAGTTAATGTCACAAAACATCAAATTCTCGATAAAATATCTGTAAAATCTATGATCACCAAGACTCGTATCATTTCTTCTACCGACTTCTGATATAAGCATCGCTAATCACTATTTACTCTGGGTATTATCTCAAATGTCAGGCGTGAGCCATTATGTATCCGTCAGGTCTTACAAGTATAATATGACTGCGTGCATGAGCGCACACGCAACAAAATCAAGAGCCTAAATAGAGTGTTTACACTGCTCTATTCTCTATCGCAGGCATCAGCAAACTTTTTTCGCTAAGGGCAAGATCGTAAAAAAATTAGACTGGACGAGTCAGGAAGGAAACTCGAGGATATTTATGTAGGTAATTCTTCTTATAAAGCAAAAAAAAAACACTTGTTACCTTTTTTTATTAGGCGGCGATAATATTTATACACATTTTGAAGACACCCTTGCGAAAAAACAAATGAAATATTTACATTTATTAATTTAGGTATTATAGAAACGTTCAAACATTTCCTATTATTGAACAACAAATGTAATATAATAATATTATAATAAGCTCTACTAATGAGACGAATGTAATTGCTTTTTCTGAGATAACATTTCATCAAACTGGGGCTAGAAGTTAGTACTTCCTATCATCAAAATTAATTGAAAATCGCCACCTGTTAACGCTGACCTGTATTGCGATTTAACGTACTTTATTTTTGAACGTTTGCATATTTTTGTGATCAACCAATATTTTCTTGAAATAAAAATTGTGTTCATTACAACATAATTTTATTTGATTAAAGTATAACAATAAACTTAAACCAACTATGTACTATATAAAACAATATTGTACATATTTATTTATTTATTTAACACATTTATTGCAAATACAATCTGGCGGGATTATTGCCAGGCGGCAATCTCTTCCAACCAACCAGACAAAAGTAAATTAAGCAAGTTACGTGGTCGCATAAATCATTCAAATGACTATCCATCCCCACGAAATCCACAAACATTTACGTGAGCACATGCCCACGAATCCCACAAAGACGGACAATCACCCGAACATTATTTTTCATATAAAGTGAGATATCATCAACCAAAAGGAAAGGAAGGGATGGTGGAGAAGAAAGGAAAAGAAAAATCAAGAATGAAACACGTTATTTTACTGACTAGAAATTAAGAGGTTTAATTTTACTAATACAATTTAACAAAACAAACACATATATAATTTAATTAAAACAATTTAACAAAACAAACACATATATAATATAACTAAAACAATTTAACAAAACAAACACATATATAATTTAACTAAAACAATTTAACAAAACAAACACATAAAAAATATTAAAAATGAGATTGGTTATTAGCTCGCGGGCCGGATTAAAAAAGACATCGGGCCGAATTAGGCCCGCGGGCTGTAGTTTGCCGACCCCTGCTCTATATTATTCTATCATCTATGGTATTATTATAGCCACTTAGGATTTATATAGCAACAAATCATTAATATGTTGAAACTAAGTTCTTTTAAATTGTGGAATCCTCGTTCTATTTAATATAGAAATTCTTAAATCTTATAATTTAAAACGCTTTAGGTGTTATTAAACAATTTTCGGAAAGAAGTATCGATTTATTTTTTCATGCTAAATATCCTCAGTGAGATACAGGCAAAAGCCTAGTTTACTGGGGATACGACAAATGAAAGGCAACAAACCCAGATCCGTTAAAATTGTATGTCCAAATCAAATTATATGTTGTTTTTCTCAAATTGTGTATATTTCTTGTCATGTGTAATTATAAATAAATAAATAAATGTGACGGAATTACGTATATGACAGCTTGGGAAAAGTATGTTTATTCAGAGTTTGAATATTTCAGCTGATTGTTTTAATATTTTGAACAAATATATTAAATTTGTGAGCTAAAGCCATTAACAGTGAAATCTTTTAAGATTTTCGAATATTTAACAATAACATTTTCGGGTTTAAATGGAGTGACGGTGTAACAATATGTGTCGTGTTTATATATAATCATAAATTTTATTATAAATTTGAGATATTAAGGTTACGTCTTCAGGGGCATATCAGCGTTCTTAGTAAAAAAAAACTGGCAACGAGCAGTGCAGATTAATTAAAGAAGATACAAGAATCCAGGCAGGATTGAAACGCCAAAGATAATTATATTATACTAGGCGTATCCAAAAAGTAAGTGTACTGAGGCTCTCACGACCGGATGGATTTTATTTTCGACATGCTGGCTACACTTCCGTGTAGCCTGACCCTTTCCCTCCACAAAGAGACCGGTTCGAGGTCAGTACGTTGAGAAGTGTCGACGCGACAACACGTTTCGTGAAAAATGACAATCCAATCTCCCGCCAAGTGCGAAATACGCGGTGTCATCCGTTATGTCGTTTGGAAGGGAAAACCTCCGGTTGAGGTTTATAATGAGGGGAAAACTGCATATGGTGATAAAGCTATGAATCGTACGAGTGTGTACAAAAGGTGTCGCGAGTTTAAAAACGTCTGTGCATGATGATCAGAGGAGCGGAAAACCTTCAATTGTGACTGACGAAATTGTTTTGGGACTGTCAAGGCATAATTTTAATTGAATATATGCCTCAAAGGGAGACCATCAACTCTGCAAGATACTATGAGACCCTAAAAAAATTGCAGAGGGCGATTCAGAATAAGAGGAGAGGCATGCTGACAAAGGGAGTCTGCCTGCTGCACGACAATGCCAGACCACACACGGCCAACGCCACGAAGGAACTGCTCGCCTCGTTTAAATGGGATGTCCTGAACCATCCCGCGCATTCCCCTGACCTAGCACCTTCAGATTACTATCTCTTTACCTCCCTGAAGCTGCACATGGGTGGCAAAAGGTGTTCAACCGACGAGGAGGTAAAGGAGGAGGTGGAGAAGTGGACGGAGGGGTTGGTGGGAAACCACTTCGAGGAAGGCATCAAAAAGTTGATACCCCGCTTCACCACCTGCATGAGAGGAATGGCGACTATGTCGAAAAATAGCTTACGTATGTACTACGGTAACCACGTAATTTTTTTGTTTAAATAAAAAAAATTGTAACCTACAAAAATTTAGTACACTTACTTTTTGGATATGCCTCGTAATATTTTTATTCGATTATATTCTGTATTTCTATAGAGTTAATTATTTTTTAAGGCTCAGATTTTTACTCTAGCCAAACAGGATTCAATAAGTCAAATTTTTGTGACAGAACCTTCTTTGTTGCTAAACTGTTCATTGAAATAATCTGCCTTCCAAGCTGAGCACTGAGAATAAGTTTTAAACCTCCATCTTGATGTTTTTGGAGTAGCTTTGTCACTTAACAGTGCATATTATGTTATGGTATCGTCGATGAGCTTTGGATCTACTCCTAAAGACAGTCTCTTGACCTTATGAATATTCTCTAAAATCAATCGTTTTAAAGCTCTACAATTTCTAGGTCTCTATTTGGCACTACAGATTATTTACATATTTATATCAGAGCTTAAACTAATAAATTTGCTCAAAGGTCTATTTACAAAGCATGTCATTTTAATTTGTTCCTTCAATATTGGTTGTTCCAATCCATACACGTATTTGCTTTATTCATACGAACATGGTCTCAAGTTCAGTCACTTTTTCATTTATATTCTAGTGCTGTCATAGAAAGGAAAATGTTAATTCCGAATAAAATGAAGAAAATATGATGAAATGTGCAAAAATAAATTTTTGCAGTACTTGAAGTGAAGTATTTACATATCATGAGAGCATGTTGTCGGTGGATGTGCGTTTAGTCTATTAAGAAATCACGTGTCTTTGGCAGTTGGCACCAGGGCTGGGCCTTTACATTATTGGGTCCAAGAGCGTCTTACAACGGTTTATTGTAAGGATATAAAAAATATTATAAAAATTAGTGAATTTGAGATCCTAGGTAACTTACTAAGGTTGCTATTAAATTATCCTACTGAAAGAAAACAATTTGTTTCACATGGAATCTTCAACTCTAATTATTTCATAGCCTACTCAGGTGTTCCACAAGGTTCTTATCTTGGACTCACCTTATTTATCATTTTTATTAATGATATAGTTAGAATTATAAAAAAAAACAACGTTTCTTCTTCTTTGCTGATAACTTGAAAATATTTAAGAAAATTTATTCCTATGCTGACTAATTAGACTTTCAGTCAGAATTCAAGAACGTTTGTGAATGGAATCACAACAATAAATTATATTTCAACGCATTACGGTGCCAAATTATATCATAGCATCGCTCTTGTGGGTTAAATCTTCATAGATATGTACTAAAATCTATACCTTCACCCCGCACAAAGAACATTAAAGATCTGGGTATCTTGTCCCATAGCAATCTTGTATTTGGTCCTCACGTAGAACTTATGTGCAATTGAGAATAGAAAACTCTAGGATTTTTTTTTAAATCTCTTAAGTCTTTTAAAAGGTATAAACGTTATTCAGTTCATTAGTTTATAGCAAAGTAGAAACCAATGCTTGCGTTTGGAGCCCGTTGGGAGCACAGAGCTCGGAGCTTTAAATAGATAAATAATGGGAATTTATAAATATAAACTTTTATTTGTGCCCTTTGCACAATTCTGTGCATACCGCTTTGTATTGAGAGAAATGGGGGTTGTATGTGAGATTTGTTTGGGCCTGGGCTGAACTAGATTAATGTTCGCGTCGCAGTCTGAGAGAGAGAGCTTACCAAAGAGTAGGAGTTGTTCAAAAGTAAGCCATAGAACCACTCGGAGAGTTCATGAATTCTTGGATGATAGGGAGTAAGCCGTATAACCACTCGGCCAGAGAGTTCATGAATTATTGGATGATAGGGAGTAAGCCGTAGAACCACTCGGTCAGAGAGTTCATGAATTCTTGGATGATAGGGAGTAAGCCGTATAACCACTCGGCCAGAGAGTTCATGAATTCTTGGATGATAGGGAGTAAGCCGTAGAACCACTCGGCCAGAGAGTTCATGAATTCTTGGATGATAGGGAGTAAGCCGTAGAACCACTCGGCCAGATAGTTCATGAATTCTTGGATGATAGGGAGTAAGCCGTAGAACCACTCGGCCAGATAGTTCATGAATTCTCGGATGATAGGGAGTAAGCCGTAGAACCACTCGGCCAGAGAGTTCATGAATTCTTGGATGATAGGGAGTAAGCCGTAGAACCACTCGGCCAGAGAGTTCATGAATTCTTGGATGATAGGGAGTAAGCCGTAGAACCACTCGGCCAGATAGTTTATGAATTCTCGGATGATAGGGAGTAAGCCGTAGAACCACTCGGCCAGATAGTTAATGAATTCTCGGATGATAGGGAGTAAGCCGTAGAACCACTCGGCCAGAGAGTTCATGAATTCTTGGATGATAGGAAGACTTGTGTCCTCGTAAAGCTTTTTGTTGCTAACAAAGTATGTCGTTTTCCATCAATCATTCATTCACATTTATCGACGCTTTTTTTTAAATAGCGCTACAGTTTGGCGATTTTAACGTATTTCTTTCAAACCCGATCCTGTGTTAGAACAGTGTTACACAATCTCGCTCGTGAACTGGGGTACACACTCATATTGTGTGTCGTGAGAATTATCGGTGCTTTTTATTTATTTGCTTATATATTTCAAAAGTTCCAACGATTCCCCGTAACGGTTTTAATCCCATACCGCTTTGCGTCTCGATGATAGCTCCGTTAATTATCTTAATTTATAATGTAAACAAATTTACGACGTTTGATTGTCTTGGATTATTTAGTAGCAATTATTTTCGTGGAAATAAACCAAGTCACGCACCATTGTTGAAATGCTTCAAACAACGAATTAAAAAAAAATATAACATGACTATTTGAGTACTCCTGAAAAAGTATACAATGTTCTATTATTTTTATAGCCCATTTCTTTAACTCACTTTTTACCAGTTTACAGGCTTAACTGTACAAATAGTAACCTCAGAATAGTGGTTGGGCAAGTGTGGTGTATTTATTCATACTTGTTGCAACCCGTGAAATATTCACGGAAGTAAAACAAATGATACATTTTTGAAATACCGAATGGAGCAAGATCAGCTTAAAGTGTTTTGGGTTCATTAATGTTTAAAGTTTAAAATAAAAAAGGTACATCTTGATTGATGAATTATTTAATTCTCAAAAATCTCTTTATACACGATGTTTTGTGTATAAACATTACTGTTGTTCAATTTAAATCGTTGATAAAGTTTTCCTTGAAGACTTGTTTCAGATATATTGACTTTAATGTTTTCGCGTTTCCGACATCTTGAAAAAGCCACATATAATTGTTTGCATTCAAAATAAGAGCATAAGATAAATAAACACAAGTAATTATAAGGTTCAATATAATAGGAAATAAATGAATTATTTAATGAATTACAATTCAAAATAAATTGGCATCGTCCCCTTTTACATCGGTTCGTGCAGTATAATTTCAATCTGTTTCCAAGTATTCCTCTCTCGCTCTCTTGTATTCAAAATTTCATTCTCGTATTCTTTCTTTGGCGACAACCGTACGGGTTTTGGCCAATTCATATTCAAAAACCATTGGTTGACATTTTTTTTTGTAAGAAAATAGGATAAAATCAAACTTGTTTTTTTAACCTTTTTTCGCAAAAAAAATTGTCATCCAATGGTATTTGAATGCATATGTGTATTATTAAAAATACTCGAAATTAAAAAAAAGTGTTTTAAAGTCTTAAAATTATAATCAACCAAGTTCATTTCATTACTAATCCTCTGCTAAATACGACGACCTCCATGGCCCGTGACCTAGTTGGTAAGACACTTGTCTCCCAGTCCGGAGGTTGCGGGTTCGATTCCCGTTGGAACCCAGATTTTTTAAAAAGGATTCCAGTCCTGTTTTTCACTTATTGTCACTATCAATCTCGTTAGTTGGAAGATATTGCCACATTGCAATAAGCCCGCCAGGTTGTATTGTATACAACGAAAGTGTAAAACAATACATTACAAAAATTCATTTTTCCTTCAAAAACCGTCCTTTTGACGCCTACTTACTCCCCTCCTCCTCTGATCTACCTATTACAGTTAGAAAAAAATGACATAATATAGTTCATCTTCACCTGACGAGGAAGACGGAGGTCGTTGAAACCGGTAGTGAACTGGAATAAAACAGTGGTGAATATAAAATAAAAAATAAGGGTTTTATTTATTTTGTTAAAAATTTATAAAAATGAATACATCACACTCATTTAAACCGCATTGTTGGAGGTTTATGCTTAGTAGAGTGAAACTGGTTAATTAGCAAAATTGAGTAGAACACAATGAACGATATCGTATTAATAAGTGAAAAACACGAAGACCTGCAAAATAGTCTGGAAAGGTGGAGAAGAATCTTGGAGGACAATGGATTGAGACTGAGCAGAAAGAAAACAGAGTATCTGTACCTACCATTCGAGAACACAAATGCTGTCACTCCCGTAATGCAAATGGATGGAGAAACATTACCAAATTGTGACTCCTTTAAGTATCTTGGGTCACTCATCCATAGCGATGGAGGATGTGCAGCAGATGTAACACATAGAATTAGTGTGGGATGGATGAAGTTTAGATCAATGACGGGAGTTCTATGTGATCCGAAAATGCCAGTAAAGTTAAAAGGAAAAGTATACCAAACGATTGTCAGACCCGCACTCCTATATGGCTCCAAATGCTAGACGATGTATACCTCTTACTCTAGGCAACTAGAAACTGCTGAAATGAGCATGCTAAGATGGTCAGCAGGTGTGCCCCTAAGAGACAAAATAAGAAGCTCACGTATTCGTGGAAGCCTAGGTGTTACAGACATCAACAGCAAGATAGAGGAGAGGAGATTGAGATGGTATGGGCACGTTGGACGCAGAGCACCCGATCACATTGTGAACCAGGCAATCTCCATGGATCTTCCTCGAATAACAACCAGAGGAAGACCAAAGAATTCATGGGTGGTGCAAAAAGATAACCTGATGCAGAGACACGGCCTGGGGGACGTAGTCCGGGACAGAAGAGCATATAACCTGAGGACGAGGAGAGCTGACCCCAACAGTCTTCGCAGACAATGAGTTGGGATGGAGCCAGGGAGAGAGTAGAACACAATGAATTAGTCGTAGTTTTTTTTTTAATTGAAAAAATGGAGTTCTGTCAAGAATTATCAGCTGATAAACTACAATCATTAATGATATTATTTTAATTTCTCATACGACGGATTCCCATTGATTAATTTGATCTGCACCCCCACTACTTTGATCTGCATTAATTTTTGACACTATCGATACTTTCAAATCCTTTTATATGTATATATATATATTTTAGAAAGAGATCTACTTGCTGGTTGATCTTTAAGATGAAATCTATAATGAAATATGTTGCATAAGATTTAAAAGGAATAATTTCACTTTTCTTTCGTTTCAAACTTGTTTTTTTAATGCTCCATAAGTTTGCATTTAACTGACAGGAAGGAATATCTCACAAATGTCTGCTTCATCATTAATGTGATCATCGAAGTGTCTGAATTAATCAAGATTTATATTTAGCTCATTACAAGCTGACATTATTAAGTCCATTAGTCGGTGTAAAAATTTACGAATAATATGTTAGTTTATGCTAAGATATCTTGACATTTTATGCTGAAAGTTTTTTTAAGTTTTTAGAATAACTTTCGAAACAGCATGCAACGATAGGGCATTAAAACAAATATACTCGAACGAAACAGTATCAAAATTTGGCAAAAGTTTTTAGAAAAACTTTCGAACAGCGTGTAATAAAAGGAAGCAAAATCGATAGGGCACTAAAACAAATACGAGGGTTGCTACTTAAGTTTTGAGACAGGCAAGTAAAAATCAATACTTATCATCGAAAATGGCTTACTTGCTTTTCAACATACTCTCCATGAAGATCAATACACTTTTGCATGCGTTTGAACCGATTTTCGAAGCACTTTTTCCACTCCGAATGAGGTAACATAAAAACATGCGTTTTGAACGCATCAACCGCTTCTTCAGGCGTCGAAAAACGTTGACATCGCAATTTATTTTTGATGTTCGGGAACAAAAATAAGTCATTGGGTGCCAAATCAGGGCTGTACGGCGGATGACCCATCAATTCGATGTTTTGAGTGCTCAAAAAGTCACTTGTTTGAGCCGATGTGTGAGAGCTCGCATTGTCGTGGTGGAGAATAATCCGTCTTCGGCGGCTGGTTTTCTTCATTTCTCCGAACCCTTTTGGCAAACAAATGGTAATGTACCATTCAAAATTTACCGTACGATGTTCCATTAAAGCCACTGTTGTGACATGACCATTTATACCGAAGAAACAAGCCACCATTTGCTTCAAAGTGCTTCGTGCGTGAACAACTTTTAATGGATTTGGCTCGTCTTGAAAGACCCATACAGTCGACTGCTGTTTAGTTTCTGGCTCATATGCATAGATCCATGATTCGTCGCCTGTCACAATCTTATAGACGTCTTTTGAAGCACCGCGATCGATTTTTTTTTACATTTCTTTGGACCAATCGACACGAGCCTTTTTTGAGCGATTGTCAAATTATGCGGTATCCAACGTGAACAAATATTTTTGACGGCTAAATGTTCATGCAATATTGAATTTATACGAGTGGAACTAATGCCCAAACGTGCCTCAATCTCACCATTAGTCAAATGACGATCTTGCAATATCAGTTCACGCACAGCATCGATGTTTTTTAGCACAACAACCGATTTTGGACGACCTTCACGAAATTCGTCCTGGAGCAAACTACGACCACGATTGAATTCGGAAAACCAGCGAAACACAGTGCCCCGGGATGGTGCTTTTATCACCAAAAGTCGAAGCAAGTTGATCGGCACACTGTTGTTGAGTTACTCAGCGTCGAAAATCATAAAAAATCATCACACGAAAATGTTCCCGATTTAATTCCATTTTTGGCCGAGATGAATTTTTCAAGTCTATATAAATAACACACATAACACTCGTATGACAAAACTTCTTGAGTACGTATACCATTAAAAATGTCAAACTTTACGATGCTGATGACTCCCTTACGTGAGCTCTGAGGTGACTTAAAATTCCAATCTTGGATCCACACACTATCCCACAGCGTGGACACAGTTTTCTTGGCACAATTTAAAGACTCGGAGCTAGTCATTCTAGAGAAGAATATACAGTGTGTTGATGTATGACAGAGTAAGAATGGTAAATCTGAGCAAATTGGAACTTAAAAGAATAAGTAGGGTTAAAAAAAACAAGTTGAGATAGTTGGGACATGTTGAACGGACGAATGACGAAAAACTTATTTCAATCCCGATTTTTGTTTTAAATCATTTGGTATAGCGCTGTTTTCTGGTCATTACAATCACCTCAAGAGTGTTTCCTAACTAGTTCAACCTATTAAAGTAAGAAGGGAGGCTGAAGCAATCCGTCATCCTCATTGCTGGGCTTCGTAGTCCAGGATCCCTTCGCCATTCCGACATCAATTCAGTTGGAAAGTGAAGCTGTATTATGGAGATTTTTTTTTGTTTCTTTTATCTTTAGGTGAGTGAACCGTTACACACAAGCAAACTCACCAATCACACCGCTGTACTGGATCCGATGGCACACCGAAGTGAGACAATAGCAGCACACGGGCATGTTTACTTTTTCTTTAAAAAAAAAAAGATATGTTCGAAGTTGTAGGTATCATTATATTTTCGAATACTACGTGCAAAAAAGGCCTGTGACATTCTAATGAAGTAACACGTCGAGGGATTCGAACCGGCGACCTTCCGCTTGGAAGTCCAGAACATTACCGCGCAGCCATTCAACTCTATAAGACTCCAATGTCACTAACAAGAATATCGTCAGGTTTCTCAAATTCAGATCAAAATGGTCTAAGACTAAAACCAGTCCAGAAGTGAGTCCGCCAGGAATTAAACCTGGGACACCTGTTAGCTTAGCGTGAATGCTAACCGTTAGACCACAGTTTTTTTTCTCTCCAGCATCCCTTCACTTCATCTGATTAAGGATATCTTACTTTATTGTTGTTATTTACATTTTTCATGAATTTTATGTAACTTTATATTAATTTGGATTTTTTTGCGACCTCGAAATTTGTACGGTTGATTCGAAGAGATTGCCTCCTGACAATAAACCCGCTAGATTGTTTTATAATCATGGTTTTAATAAAAAAGTATGCTGATCCAAAAAGTTGTGTGAAATATTTAGCATGGCGAGTTGACGATTGATGCAGAACAATTGTGATATGAACTTTTGACTTGTGTGTCTTAATGGATTAAGTAAACCGTGTGTTGATTCGCGCGGTACATACATATTATTAAGTCTTTCAACTTATCAATTTGGTGATAGTGGTATTAAATAATGAATCAACGATCAGTTAAAAATATTAACTAATTTTTCCATGTATCCTCAGTAAGATACAGACAAAAACCTTTTACTGAGGAAATGAGTAATGATATGCAACAGACCCTGATCCATATAATTTGATTGTCTTTAAATTATATGTTTTTTTTTTAATTTTATAGTTTGTCTTGTATTTCAATAATTATGTATTTATTTAATTATTTTTTATGTCATTAAAATAAATTGAAATACACCTGCTAGAACTTCAACAGCAAATAAATATACGAGTATATATCTGCTAAAACTTCTTCAGCAGCAAATACACCTGCTAGAGAACTTCAAATAAAAATTTCCGTTTTCCTACAAATAATTTTATGTTACAATATTTTCTTAATTAAGTTTCGTATACAATTCATGATTGCACGCATTGAACGACTATAATAAATAATAAAGTGTTGCTTTTCAATAAGGAAATAATATTGGAGTTATACCACAAGGAAGTGTAGAAGATGTTCACTTGCGCACTAAATTTCTTGATTTTATTGCAGCATTTCACCTGTTACTACTTTAGTTCTAAGTAAAGGTAAATATTTCACTTGTTACTTTGTTAGAAGTAGTATTTTACATGGAGTTACGATGTTCTTTATAAATTATTTCATTGATTTTATTAAACTTTGTTTTGCTGTTGAAATGTTTGAATTGAGAAGAATTAATGAAGGAACAATGTTTGACAGAATATGGGAAAAAGAAAGAAGAATGGGAACTTAAAGTTGATATGTTAATATGAAGAAAAACAATCTGAGTTGGTTGAGACATGTGGAACGTATGAATGAAGAAAGACTAATAAAACATATATTTGATTTAAATATGAGTGGCAGACGTATGAGAGGAAAACCAAAAAGAGTATGGTTGGATCAAGGAAATGATATTCTGAAAGAGATAAACGTAGAAAGGCAGAGAAATCGTAGAAATTGTATGAAAAGGTGTACGGATGTAGAAGAACCTAACGAAGTGTGTCGAGATAGGAAAAAATGGCACTCTGTATGTTTGAATGTATTTTTTTCGTATGATACCCCGCAATATACCCTAATAAGTGTTTCGAACATTTTGAAGAGCATGACCGGGAGATCAATATTAGTTGAACTAGAAGAAAAGAATTCGTTCAAGGATAAGGAACGATCATTTAAGTAATGTTATATTTTATTACTTAGGATAATATTTTATAACATACTAAGGATATTATTATTGTAAAATATTACATTACTTAGGATAATCCAAGTAATAAAATATTTTTTAAATTCTCTTTTAAACGCAATAAGAATGGTGCAGATCTCGTAAACCATGGAATTTTGATGCATTGGTGTATGGAAGCAAAACGTGGGCGTGGAAAATAAATGTTATATTTATTCGTATGGCACTCTGAAGAATATGTCCGAATTGAATGAAATATGTTCGAATTGGTGATTCGAAAATAGTGAAGAGGGTGGCCAGGAGACAGTATTGTCTTAGCTCCATTCGCCTAACTTTCGGGCTTAGAACACCTACTTGACCCCCTCCTTTAACCCCTTAATTTCGCGAATTTATTGACCTCCCTTCGTAGTTTAAGGTAAATTTTATGTGGTTTTTACCGATAATGTTAAATATTTAAGTTGACTTGTCTTATATTCTATTGTTTTCATGTTATATAAAATACACTGTCATAATTCAAATTATTAAATAAACAAGAAACGAAGAAATAAGAAGATGATACAGATTGAAATAATGCTAAAGACGAAGAAAGTACTATTAAAATAATTCAAGATGAAATAATGTTAAAGACAAAGAAACTACTATAGCGTGTTGCTTATCTTGATATGTCGTGATGATCTTGATTTATATTTGTTTATTTATAAATACTCAGGAATGCGGATAAAAAACGAAAATGACAGCGGGTAAATAATACAAGTCTTGACAGCTGAATGAATGACAATACTAATATGTTTATTTCTCGGCGCGCGGGTAATTTATACAAATGAGTGAGCCAGTTCGCGCTTCATGTTCTGTCTTACTCTGGCGCGTGAATTGGCGGTAGCTTATTTATTTGTATTTGGAGATGGCTAGACAAATCGCAGATACTATAAAAATAGTAAACATTGTTGTTGTTCTTAACGTGTAACAATCTATGAATACTTTATCGGTCATTGACCCTGTATGTTTACTATTTTAACAATAATTAATTTAATTTAATTATGTTTAACAATTAACTTATTTATTTTGACAATTATTTATTTATTTATTTATTTAGGTAGGTATCCTACACTACCATTAAAATAATGCGGATTGAAATAATGCTAAAGACGAAAAAAGTACCATTAAAATAATGCGGATTGAAATAATGCTAAAGACGAAGAAAGTATCATTTAAATGGATCAATCATGTCAAAAAAAGCTTTTTGATTAGCATAATACGGACATAGTGTGAGATATCTGATTTTTTTATCGATTGTTTGCACATTTTTTTCGAATTGAAATTTGTAGTTCTTCAATATTATACCAAATTTCAACAAAACATCGTGAATAGAAAGGAACAACTGGAATTTAAATAGAAACGGTCAACCACTGATGCCATCTTGAAGCAAATAAAGGAGAAAGCAATTTAATATCATAAAACCGCATTTAAATGTTTTGTCTATCTAACGAAGACATTTAATAAGGTAGCGCCGGAATCCTGTTAGAGAAGGAACTATCACCTGGTCTGCTAATACCGTCAAGAATATTAATACAAATAGCAAGACGAAGATCAAAAGAGAGGGCGAGCTATCCGCAAGCGATGAGAGAAATACGTGAATTGACTGCCTCAACCCTTCCCTGTTTATTTTCATAATGGAAAGGATTATATAAGAGGTATCATCCGTAGAGATTGACCACAACATATAAGATAAAATTATAATAATCATATGATTTGCAGATGAAGCTTTCATAGTGCCAGAATTAGAAGATGACCAACAACGTTTATTTTTACAAGTTCCACCAAAGAACTGCATAGGTCAATTGGTGGCATTCAAAAGTCGAATGGTAACATATGTGGTTGCTGTATGTATCATAGATGACATGGTAGTGTTGGCAGAGAGTGAAGATGAATTGAAGAGTTTAATTAGTAAATTGAATGAGAGATGCGAAGAGATAGATCTGAGAATTAATCTTGCGAAATCCAAAATTGTGCTAACGTAAATGTTTGAAAGGAAAAGTAAATGAGATATATGGGTGAGTAATAAAAGATTGAAGGAAGTTCAGGAATTCTGCTATATGGGTAGTATTTTCTCAAATGATGGAAGAGTTAAAAGGGACATCTAACTGCATGTATCGATAGGAAACTAAGTCAATGGGGCACTAAAACATATATATTTGAACCAGAAAGTATCAAAATATGCTAACATGATAGTCCATAATAGTATTTTGGTGCCAACTTTGACGTATGGGGGTGAAACATGGACGCGGAAAAGGACCGATGGCAGCCGAATAAATGTTGTAGAAATGCGTGCACTGAGAAGAGTTCACGAAGTGGTAATGTTTGACACTAAACGGAATAAAGTTATTAGGGATGAATTTTAACTTAAGGGATGAATCTTAAGGACGAATATCATGACTAAACACTCAGTCACGCGTGGTATAGAGATATTGAACCAACTGATTGACACTGTTGATATATTTTCGGTACCGCCTAGCAGTATGAGAAAATCCTGGCTGATATTCTTTCTAACGAATAAGCTAACGCTAGAAGCAGACCCTCTTTGTGTAACAGGAGAAATCCGTGCAAAGTGGAAAAAAAGCTAAAAGCTGATGTATTGGGTAGGATGAAAAAGAGCACACTGAGATAACTAGGACATGTAGAATGAATGAATAAAACAAAGACTAACAAAACAAATATACGAGTACATACTGTGCAAACGTGAGTGGAAGGCGTGTAAGAGGAGGACCAAAAAAAAGAAGGTTGAAGCAAGTGAATGATTTTTTTAAATAAGGATGCGTAGAAAGTCATTGAAATCTTAGAAGTCGTATGAATATGAAGGAGGCTTAGGATGTGTATCGAGATAGGAAAATTTGACGCTCTGTTCTCTTTGCCTGTCCAACAGTGAAATTGCGCTATAGTATGTATGTTTGTACCAAAGAGCTAAGAAGTATAATATAATCCTCCCAGTAAACTTGAGTTTAACAATATACAAATAGTCAAAGAGGTGCAAACTGGTCTACGATGAAAAGCCGGTTGAGCAAGTAATGCAATTTAACTTCCAAGGTGTTAACATCTCCAACTTCAATGATCTCTACAACGAAGTAAGGGAACCGCAATTTCTGGTTGTTTCAGATATGTGATCTCGAAAAAACATAAACATGCAAATAGATAGTCAAATTTGAGTACACAACACCTGTCTTAGGCCAATCATGACTTGTAATGTTGACACCAGAGCAGACAAAACTAGAACAAGGAGCCTTCTTCGAACATCCCAGATGGGAATATTATAAGCCATCCCGTCGTGACGAATCAGAAACTCTTATATTAGACAGACCTGCAAACCAAATGGTATTTTCAGTTGGAACAAGAAGAGAAGGCCGTACTGACGTGACCATGTTGACAGAATGGGTAGAGACAGTCCTATATATAATAGCGGTACATCCGAGATCTCCCCAGAACATCGCATGCCAGGAGGACTGCCTAAAAATTGAAGAGACAGTTGATTGAAGATCTACGTCAAGAATAACAAGAAAATATAATGAATCTTGCCAGTTCTGGAAGATGCATAAGGAGCTGCCACCTGTCAAGCATTCTCACTTTAATAATTATTAGCTTGAATGTTAACCGTTAGACCATGATCGCTTGTTCCTTGTGTGTTGAGACGACTTGCAGCAGAGAGTTGAACGACTTGCAGCAGGCTCCTGCTACCAGTCTTTTCTCCATTTTGGAGCCATGTTTGATTCAGTAACGGTTTTTATATGTATTTAACATTACGTTAAATTAATTTCCTATCATTTCCTATTCACCACAGCTTCAATATTTAATGGTGTATAGTTTATGGTATGAGAGTTTTGGTGAAATATGATCTATTGCCATTTTAATAATAATTACTTTTACTGTTATCCATATAAAATAGTCAAGGGCCGAATTCAAACGGTTAGCTGTCAGTCTCAACAGACTGAAAGAGAGTTGAACGACTTGCAGCAGGCTCCTGCTACCAGTTTTTTCTCCATTTTGGAGCCATTTTTGATTCAGTAACGGTTGTTATATGTATTTAATATCACGTTATCACCGCATCACAAATGAAGAGGTTCTCCAACGAGTCGAAGGAGGAAGGCACCTGCTCAGGATCCTGTCCGAAAGGCGTGCAAGATGGATCGGTCATATAATACGACAAGAGGGCCTCTTGCATGCCATAATGGAGGGTATGTCCGAGGGGACAAACTCTAGGGGACGCCCACGCCGAGAGTACCTGGAGGACCTGTTGGTGGACGTGCGCTGCTCAACATATACAGATTTAAAAAGAGCCGCACAGGACAGGGGGGAATGGAGGAGAAGAGTTGAAATTGCTGCAAACCAGTCTTAGGACTGCAACCACGGAGAGAGATCACGTTAAATTAATTTCTTATCATTTCCTATTCACCACAGCTTCAATATTTAATGGTGTATAGTTTATGGTATGACAGTTTTGGTGAAATATGATCTATTGCCATTTTGATAATATTTAATTTTACTGTTATCCATAATAAAACAGTCAGTGGCCGTAGTCAAACGGTTAGCTGTCACGCAAAGTAAGTGGGTGCCCCAGGTTCGATTCTTAGCCAATTCTCTTCCTGACTGATTGTAATCTTAAACCGTTTTACATCTAAATTTATATGTTTCTATTGCTTATATGCCGTTTATCATTAATTTTTATAGCGCATTAAAGCAACAAAAAAAAATGGCGCTGTTAAAATACTCAGACTGCAGCAGATTAAAACTGCTGAGCGTCTTGGAACTTTGATCTCCTTGCCATCGGAACTTTGGGTTTGATTTGTCAAAACTGTGTGTTTACTAAACTGCAACACCTGTCACACACTAAAATAATAGACGCACTAGCATCTTTCATCCACAGGATCACTTAGAATCGGTGAGTGGACGGTGTTGTAGAGGAAAACTAAGGAAAGAATAGATGGATCAAGGGAATGATTATTTAAAAGAAGGAAATGTTAAAAGTCAGAGAAATCGTAAAAGCTCTTTGAAAGGATATTTAGATATATAATGGGTGTAAGGATTTGCGTTGCTATTGGAAAGTCTGGCGCTCTATCCTTTCTGCTTACCCTGACTGGAAAATGGCGTGATGGCATATATGTAATATAAATATACAAATACACATAATGAGTTTGTATTGATCGTATGTAAAGCTAAATACTCGACAATAAATTAGCTAGAATTTTCAAATTCTTTCTTACCGGTTTCCTCAGTAGTTCTTCTATTTGACTACCGGTTCCCTCGATGAATGCTTAAAGTCTCATGCGTGTGGCCGGTTGATTTAAAAGGTTTGCAGTAGTTGTGGATGCAATTACTATTGCACTATCTGCCCATCTATGTACTTGTCGGGTAAAATGAACGCTTTCACGCTGTAATACTTTCTGGAAATGGGTCAAATTCATCTATCAAAACAAGTCACGATTCCGGATACTCTGTTGATATGTTCTAGAGGTGGAAATCAAAAACAAATCAAATCTTATATATACTTTAAATCATACATACAACTCTCAAATGCGGTGGGTTTTTAATTATTGTACGCGGAACATTGTAAAATGGACTTTTGATTTTTGTGAGATGATAAAGTACACTATCTGCCCAATGCGAAAGGTGACTGACAGAAAATGAAATACAAGACACTGTTTGTTTTTAGTTTACATTACCTTTTATTCAAAATACACTCCTTGTGAGTCAACACAATACTGGAAGCGGTTGTAAAATTTTCTGAAGCACTCCTGAAATTCATTCTTTGGGATTGCCTCCAAAATCGCAGTCGAAGCCTTCTAGATGTATGAAATCGTGACGAAACGCTTTCTTTGCATCGTCAATTTCAGTTTCGAGAATATTTAGAAGTTGCATGGAGCCAAATCAGGCGAATACGGGGGGTGACCGATACTTTTTTTGGCCAAGAAATCATGTACAATCATGCTTTTGTGAATGACCATGCCCCTTGTTCTCGGTATTCGGGTCGATCTCGGAAAATCCTGGCTCATAAACGATTCAAAACACCCAATTACACATTGGCGTTCATTATTTGACCTTTTGGCGTCAATTTCTAATGAATCAAAGCAAACGGTGAGCAGTCTTGATTCGGCTCTTCAGCATGCGCACTTTTTTCGGTTTCGGAGATTGTGGACTCTTCCATTTCGATCTCTGGCACTTTGCAAGTGGCTCATGCTGAAAGCGCCATGTTTCACCATCTGTTACAATGCTTGATATGAAGTCTGGATCCATATCAGCCTCTCTTTTCATGTCTCTGCAGTGCTCCACTCTGCAAACTTTTTGATCGTCAGTTAGTACAGACCTTTCGTTTGTCCAAATTTTCCTTTAAAATGAGATGAGCAGTGGATTTAGGAACTCCAGTGAGCTCTTCGATGAGCTTAGTAGACGCACAACGATCATTTTGAAAAATTTCTGTCATTTTTTGAACAATTTCTTCAATTCGAACTATCAATGATGGTCCAGACCATGGATCATCTTCAATGCTCTCTCTACCATCACGAAATCTTGCATACCAATTAAAAACGTTCTTACGACTCATTGCTTCACTATCATAAATAGTTTGAATCATTTCAAAAGTTTCTGTAGCACTTTTACCTAATTTAAAAAAAAAAAATGTTGGCACGTTGCTTCATTGTTCCTTTTCCGGCCGAGACTCAAAAGGTACTGTTAATTGTTATGTCATTACGAATGAATCAGCGATGCCAGCGCTTTGAAACTTTTACGGAAGATAATCGAAATATGTCGTTAGTTAACTCATTTATTCATCCACAGATGGCGCTGGTAGTTACGCGAAAATAAAATCAGTCACCTTTCCCATTGGACAGACCGTATAAATCTGGGATGACTATCGTGGTACACATATTTCATTAAGTATCACAACTTATCAAGTAGATAAGAGTTTGTGAAAGAGATATTATCAATCAACAATCGGTTAAAAGCATTAACTTATCCTTCCATGTGTATATGTCCTCGGTAAAATACAGGTAAAATCCTAGTTACAGAAACAACAAATAAAAGGCAATAAGTCCAGATTCATATTAATTGAGGAAACTAGAAATTACCTTTTTTTACTTGTAGTTTGTCTTGTTTTTATAAATCATGTGTTCATACAATTACTTGTCATGTAAATAAATAAATAAGCAAAATAAACAAATACCATCACGTCGTTTCCTTCCCTTCGCCTCTTGTACACCCATAAACCCTTTCATACAACTCCTATCTTCTTCTTCCTCGTGTCATGTCAGGTCCCCCCAACGTTGACTATCACCTGAGAGTAGACATCTTTGTTCCCGGCAGCCCGAAAAAGATTCCCAGCACTCTTTATACCAGTCCAATCTTGTAACATATATTGCGGAGCCAGGAGATTTGCCTCCTGCCAACACCTCTTCGACCCTCTATTTTGCCTTGGATGACAACTCCTATAATTTCTCTAAATGTTTACGTTGTCTTCTTTCAAGTTATCATTCACTTGATTCAACCATACTTTCCTTGGTCTTCCTCTACCATGACTTACATTCACCTATATCATATAAATAATTTAAAACATTGATCTCTTTAAATAAAAAAGTTAAAGAGATATTTATTGAATAAATATTCAGCTTTCTAATAATACGCCGTGTTATTTTGCGCAAGGGATTGCCAATTAAAACTAGCCTGAGGGATTTCGCACATCCAAGTCTACCCACGCTGCTCACGGAGGAAATACTTGTATTTACGAGTACTGTCGGTACTCGCACAATACGTAAGCGAACTCTTCTGAAGGTTCATGTCTCTGGTATTTTTAATGCATACGTGTTGATCTCTCTTCAATGATGAAATGTGTTTCTCCGTAGTTCTTATTTTCATGTATTTCCCAGTGTTTGGTGATAAGCAATGTTTAACTGGTTTTTTGAACTTTATTTTTTAATGCTTTATGTATATTTAAGTCTTTTTTTCGTTTTCAAAATACTGTTGTATTATTTTATGTTGTATTTCTTGTCTTTGGCAATATTTGGTGGAAAGTTATGTCATACTATTTTTTTATATACAATATTTTTAATGCTTTATGCGTGTTGAAGTCTTTTTTTCGTTTTCAAAATACTGTTGTATTATTTTATGTTGCATTTCTTGTCTTTGGCAATATTTGGTGGAAAGTTATGTCATACTATTTTTTATATACAATATTTTTAATGCTTTATGCGTGTTGAAGTCTTTTTTTCGTTTTCAAAATACTGTTGTATTATTTTATGTTGTATTTCTTGTCTTTGGCAATATTTGGTGGAAAGTTATGTCATACTATTTTTTATATACAATATTTTTAATGCTTTATGCGTGTTGAAGTCTTTTTTTCGTTTTCAAAATACTGTTGTATTATTTTATGTTGTATTTCTTGTCTTTGGCAATATTTGGTGGAAAGTTATGTCATACTATTTTTTTATATACAATATTTTTAATGCTTTATGCGTGTTGAAGCCTTTTTTTCGATTTCTAAATTCTGTTGTATTGTTTCACCTAGTAATTGACTGTGTAACTCTTGTTTGATTTGTTGCAATAATATCACTATTAGTATACTTAACGATAAAGTGTCTAATAAAAACCTTATTGGAAGTCAACATTTTCAACAGTTTTTTTTTTAAATTTAAGTCCTTGAGTTAAGGCACGTTACGTTACTGGCAAATCATTATCATAGAGCATTGGGCTGTATTCGAAGGCTTTGAAAATTGTCGAGTTGACTATCGATACTCGCAGCTTCTTAAACACATTTATGGAAATGCTACTTCTACTATATAGCTTCAAAAAATGACTGAAAAAGTCAAAATACATAGAGGCGTTAGGCAAGGCGACACAATTTCACCGAACCTTTTCACCCTAGTATTGGATGTATTTAGGAAATTAGACTGGACCGACAGGGGCTTTAATATAAATGGGGAGTATTACAGTGACTTACGGTTTGCAGATGATATTATACTTCTTGCTTACGACGAAAATGACACTGCTGAAATGCTCAATGACATAAGTAGGGCTTCATCACAAGTCGGCCTGAAAATAAATTACAGCAAAACAAAGATCATGAGCAACACAGGTCAGACAACACCTATCACAGTCAAGGGAAAGACAATAGAGAAGGTTTCTTCTTGTGTATATCTGGGACATACAACAATACTGGGTAAGGAGAATCAAGATGCTGAAATTGAGAGAAGACGAGGCCAAGCCTGGGCTGCATTTGGAAAGCTGTCCTTTATTCTAAAATTTCCAAAATACGCAAGACATCTTAAAAAAATCCGTATTCGACTCCTGTGTCCTTCCTGTGCTAACATGAGGGCTGGAAACATCGGTCCTGAATAAACAGATTATGCACAAGCTCATGGTGACGCAGAGGGCCATGGAGAGAAGAATGTTAAATATCTCTCTGAGGGATAGAAGAACCAATTAATGGATAAGGCAGCAGACCAAAGTAGCTGATGTCGCCGAAAGAGTCGCCATTCAGAGGTGGAACTGGGCGGGACACATTGCCAGATGCACAGATGATAGATGGACCCAGATAGTTCTGGAGTGGCGCCCAAGACATGGAAGAAGTGTGGATCGTCCTCAGACACGGTGGTCAGACTGCATTAGAAGAGTGGCCGGAAGCAACTGGAAACGATGTGCCCAGGAAAGAGAGGAATGGAGGAGAGGGGAGGCCTATGTTCAACTTTGGACGGAGACGGACCGATGATGATGATGATGATGACTAGCAAATAATTAAAGTATCATTAAAACTAAAAAAAAAATACATTGAGTCACTTAACCAAATTATTTTATACACACACAAATATATTTATATTGAGTCACTTAACCAAATTATTTTATAAACACAATCATATTTACATTGAGTCACTTTACCAAATATTTTATACACACACAATCATATTTATATTGAGTCACTTAACCAAATTTTTTTATACACACACAATCATATTTATATTAAGTCACTGAACCAAATTATTTTTTATTTAAGAAAAAAATAACATATTTAACCTAAAACTGGCGAGTTTTTTACTTATCAATTAAAAGAAATGTTGGTTTGAAGCAAAAGTTTTGGTTTGAAAAGGAGCACAAAATAAATTGGAACCAAAACATAAATAAGCGTAATTTCGCTAAATAAATAAACAACTTTTACAGCACTTTATCATCTTGTCTACGTATAAAAAAAAAACGAAATATTTTTTAACAAGTTGGCACACATAAAGACCAATAAATGTTATAACTAGTTAATTTATCTCGTCCTGCAGATGTACAAATAAAATAAAGTGGAAATAAGCAGAACTACTGAATCTGACAAGTACTCGCACCAGGTCTTAAAACAAGTTTGTTCTCACTACATCTTGAGACGCACCTTGATCAACTCCCTGCTGAAGTGCTTCACAGCAAGATGCCTTCGACTTTCTTTAATAATCAGAAGGTATTTACTCGTACAATGTGAGTAGGTGTCCAGTGATTGTAGATCTGACGTATTTTACTGCAAGTTCATTTATTATTTCCCTTTACAAGTTACTTTCGAATTGCAATTGATAAAGGTACGTAGGTTTGGATAGAATGTAAGGCTGCTATCGTCGATTTCCGTTCCCTTCTGTTATACAAGCGGTTTTTTTTTACCAGATGTCTGGCAATTAGTCTTGTTTAATGCCTTTCAAAAATTTGTATTTCCGTTCCATATAGAGTAATGTAGCATAACCTGCAAGGTTTATAGCAATGTACTCGTATAATCAAGGCGATTCTTTTCACTAAGCAGAAAAATGTTGTAATATATATGATAATTATCATCACCATCCTGCTACGTCCCTTTTGAAGTAGGCAGATATCCACTTTGTTTGGATCTAGCATACACCTTTCGCGTCTGCCTTGACATGTATAATTTCGGAATTTGATTTATTTGATAATACCACGTTTCATCGATCTTCTTTAACTTTTCGTGTTTCTTATATTTATCATACAAAGAATCTTTGAAAATCTTTCATTCTCTATTCTTTACACGTGGTTGAACCATCTAAATGCTGTTTTTTTTATCTAGCACAGAATCTTTTATCAACTTTTTATAATGTCCTCATTTCATATTATGTTATACATTATTTTCCCACACACTCAACGCATCGCTCTCATTTCTACTGCATTTATCTTACATACATCACTATTTCAAATGTCCAAGTAATTTCTTTTTCGGGCTATGTAGAGAGGAGAGAGCACCATATTTTTTAATCTCTTCCAACCAACCAGAAATATGTTATAATGGGCCCTAAGTGAAAAATACATAGGGGCGTTAGGCAAGGAGACACAATTTCACCGAAACTTTTCACCCTATTGTTGGAGGATGTATTTAGGAAATTGGACTGGACCGACAGGGGCGTTAATATAAATGGGGAGTATTTAAGTGACTTGCGGTTTGCAGATGATATTATGATATCGTTCATTCAAATACATATCTCCTTTCGGTATTCTTACCACGTATTATATTCAACACCATATTCAAAGCATAAATAAAGGCTTGGGTTACGCATATATGATAAAAGCTAGACTGATAAACTGAAAAAGTTTAAATAGTAATGCAGGTATAAAATAGAATAAAATTTAATTTAAATTCAGTGCACAATGCTTATGAAACCATTCATTATAGACAAAAATTCAAACCCATATTCTGCAACAAGAAATAACATCAATCGATTACTTTACCACTAATGAGATCTCTATAATATTTGTAGTAATGATCATCTGAAACCATATTGAAAAGTATTTATTGTTGCATATTGATAATAAGTACTTTTTACAATATGTTAGACATGATTGCGGATTTATTACGATGCCATGAAGCTTCGGCACCTTCTTTCGCATTTCATAACTTGTATGGTGTACTTAAATATAATACCTTCGCAAAACATGTAATCAAGAGATTCCGTTCTAGATATAATAAACTTGACGTTAATTATTTATTTTATCTATATAATTTTATATATTTTTTAATAATAAATCTTCTTTGTTAAGTAAAAAAGTAAACTTCGACATCCTTCGATACTTAAGTAATTATCTAATTAGAACTAAATTAGAATAAGCATCTACAGTTTGGGCTCCTGATCAGCTCAAATATAAAAACAATAAAGAACAAATACAAAAAACTCCTCAGATATCTATGGTACAAAACAAAGGGCGATTACCCAAAATATGTTCACCATGTCGAACTTCTCACGGTGTGTAACTATAGAAGCCTCAAAACAAGAAGGCAAGAATCCATTGCGATATTCCTACTTAAGATTCTTCAAGGTTGCTTTAACTGTTCCGCGATTCTAGAAGCACTAAGTTTATATGTACCTAATAAATATAGCCGTGCAAGGAATCTCCCTCTGTTCTACATACCAACTTACAGGATGAATATCATGGCTGAATACTCGGTCAAGCGTGGTATAGAGATATTGAACCAACTGAATGAAACTGTTGATATATTCTCGGTATCGTCTAGCAGTATGAGAAGAATCCTGGCTGATATTCTACCTAACGAATAAGCTAACGCTAGGAGCAGACCATCTTTGTGTCACAGGAGAAATCCGTGCAAAGTGGATAAAAAAAATAAAAAATAAAAATAAACTTACTTAGCAACGCAATCAGTATATTTTTTAAGTAGACATTTTCAAATATTTTCGTTACTATTCTAATACGCACCATAATCACCATGTATCTATTGCATTATATTTCGTATAACACTTTCGTTATACTATAAAATAGCGGGCTAACAACCATGTAACAATCTCTTCCAGCCAACAAGAAAAGTGTTAAAGAATCCTTATGTGAGACCAAACTGGAATCTTTAAAAAATATCAGGGTTCCAACGGGATTTGAGTCCACAATCTCCGGATTAGAAAACAGGCATCGTACTAACTAGTCAACCAAGGTTTTCTGTCGGGGTTGGCAGAGAGAACAGATCTCCATTTTCTGCCCCGTCGTTTTTACCCCGTATCTTGTCATGCTTCATCATAATTACCAGCTCTATGACCCATGGTGGGTTTGGCAGGATTTTCTGGCTCTTATCTCTCTCAGTGTTACCATTTATTTATGAACAATATGCGAGTATCACACAGGAATCAAACCGACGCCTGTCTTCTAACTCCCGGGCTGGAAGTCAGATGTCTCCAAGGAAATCCATCGATGTTTTTATTTCACCAAGTCATATTTCAAGTTATTTGATAAAAAAAATTATATTAAAAATTTATCGACATTATTTCCTTGAAATCACTTTCTTACGATTTTTTATTTCTTTTTTCAGAACCAGCGAGTTGGTGGCCCTGATAGCAATCTCTTCCACTCTGTTTCTATTCTTGCATACGCGAGACCTCAGCACCAAGCTGGAGCAGATGCAGGGCAAACTACAGCCCGATGACCCACTCTCTTCTAACCAGATCACAGGTTAGTTTCAGTTTTTTTTATAAAAATGATTCAATTTTTTTTCTTTTTCTTTTGAATGTCAACACATGTCAAACTCAGTAACATATGTCATAAAAGAAAAAAAGTGTAATATAGAAGAATTTACCACTCAAATTTTGAAAAAAAATCTATGTTATAAATGTAAATTAAAGTGTCCGGCCTGTTTTGCTTCACAAAAGCATTGTCATAATGTATTTAATACGTTGCTCACCAAACTTATATAGCTAAATATTTATTGTAATTTATTTTTATCAAACACTGTTCATTCCACTTTTTTGTAACGGTATAACCTTAACGGTTTCAAGGCTTTCACCTCATCTTCAGGGGAGCACAAGACTTTGTGCTCCCCTAAAGATGAGGTGAAAGCCTTGAAACCGGTAGGGTTATACCGTCACAAAAAATGGAATAAACAGTGTTTGATAAAAATAAATTACAATGTCTTTAAACCTCCACAACGTTAATGCCTTAACTATAAACAACATGCTAAATATTTACAACCTGCGGATTGACTTGCTTAGAAATAAATACTTAACAGGAACCGACTATGTTTATATGTTGGAAATGTTGAACAACCTGCCCTTATAAAACTTAATACCTCATAACTGTATGTGAAACAAGACGAAAGTGATCAAAATTTACATTTTGAAAAATAAAAAGTTGCAATTGCAAAATAATGCATTAATATTTTTTTATAATGGTTGGTTCTTCTCAATGTCCAGCATATCAGGATAGACAGCTCCTAGTTTTCATCCACAGATTTCGGATAGGGGGTCGGGGGGTGGTTCGAAGCATTTGTTTCGGCCTGGGGTGAATGAGATTTGCGTTCGCATCGTAGTCCGTGAGTGAGCTGATTAGGGGGTTCGGGTGACTCGAGAGAGAGCTGTAGAACCTCTCGGCCAGAGATATCGCATATTCTCGGATGGTGGGGAGATCTAAGTCTTCGTGAAGCCGTTTGTTGCTAACTAAGTAGGGCGCATCCACCGTTAACCACCTCGATCTTTAACTATTGAAACTGGAAACAATTGTTTTTCCTCGTTAAACATATTATTTGATTAAAAATTTGTTACCATGACATTACAAAGAGGAAAAAATATATTTTAAAAAGTCCCTGATATATTTACTATATAGTTATACAGTTAAAATGCAGTTAAATTAAATATAACAATGAAATCATCAATTTAGCGATTTCTTCGTTATTTTCCGCACAAAATTGGCAAAACATTTAACTATCGAGCTCTCATTCTTAATGATCGTACTGAATCAGTAAAAAAAAATAACAAAACTCCAAGCAAATGATCTTTGTAGTTCGATATGGTTGGAAAAAGTGTATTGTTGCACAACAGCAAGCCATTACACCCACTAATGAGCCATTTCTGGCGAGGTCACATTAGATCTATAGTGCTAACAAATTTCGTTCATAAGTATTCGCAAATACTGCAGAAGCTTTCAACCTTGCTCGTTTCAAGGATTAATTCTTCATTTGAATCATCATCGACGTGACTTTTGCTACCTTCGTGGCTTACTTGATAAAACCTTTGACTGACTATAATGTTGATAGTATGAATAGATCAATACCAGGTAGAAAAAACTTAAACACATATTTAAATGTGGTATTAAAAAAGAAATCATGACATTGTAAACATTTATATTAACAAAAAAAAATCACAATTTTTAGAAGGGTTGCAATCATTCAGAAGTGCTAAAACGAATTTTATTTTCTTTGTCATAAATAATAAAATAAAACGACAAGTCGAGTTCCTTTGTCTTGTTGGCAAGATACTTGAATGCACCCGGGGGTTGAGGGCTAGATTTTCGATAATATCCAAGAAAAAATTAAAGGTCTCTTTGGTTCAAGAGTTTATCTGGTGACAATTATTTCAGGCGTCGAGTTCGTGTACGGGTGTTGTTATCTTTTAACAAACGGTAGTATTGTCAATATAAGCGATGACAAAATGCAAGTATTGTGCTGACTCCTGTGATTTTAAACCCAAAGGTTCAATTGCTGGAGTCGAAGACAATATTGTCTCCCAACTTTATTCTTCAATATTTTCAAATAACCGATTTAGATATGTTAAAGGGAACCATACAAAAGAAGAACCATGGCTTTAAAGCCTCAAATACTATTTTCCACACTCCCTTATCCTACAATCAGCCCTTCCAGTCATAGACTCTCAGATCTCTGAAGTTCTACCACTAGGAATTGTCTTTGCTAGTTATTCCTTATGGTCTAGCAAATGAGTTAAGGAATTAAAAATAGATTTTTCCATTTTCGTGTCCAGTCCATCAAAGGTATTGTATTTTAATGAGACTTATAACATTGGAGTACCCATAAAGTTTATAAATGTCATCATTTTGATGTATTATCCATGGATCGTCTTCTTGAAATTGTCGGGTCTACCTGTAGGTACTCCTTCTTTCTTTTAGTTCGGTAAAGGCTTCTCTTTAAATTGTGCGGTCGGTTATCACATATTTCCTTGTACTTGCTACGTTTGTTCGGTCGGTTATCACATACTTGCTTGTACTTGCTACATTTGTTCGGTCAGTTATCACACATTTGCTTGTACTTGCTACATTTGTTCGGTCGGTTATCACATATACTTGCTACATTTACAAAATTATATTTCTTTTTATATTCCGTAATTTCATTTAAGATCAATATTATTATTTATAAACTGAGTTGTCGGGAAAGAAGTTTTGTATTTCTAGGAAAAATGTTATTTGGACAAAATTTCCGTTACTTCTTTAATTTCAAACGTGACTAATGTATATTATAATGAAATGTTATACTTTAGCACAATTTTTCTGCCATTGTTTACCCATATTACTTGAGCGGTTTTTTTGCCGTTATTTTGAAGATGGAATAAAATGAGTGTTTTTTTTAAGACTGCTGATGCTTTTTTACTAACACAAATGGTTCACTGCAATACAAACAAAAAAATATGTGTGCAATGTATAGTGACGATGCAGTAACTGATCGTGTATCTTCTTCTTCAGTTTCAATCCTGGGAATTGGTTAGCAGCAAAGCCCTGTTTTTCCTCCTCCACTCCGGTCGGTCTTCACCGATCCTCTTGAGTTCTGTATAGGAGGTGCAGTCCATATCGTGGCATATTTGCTCCAGATACTCTCGGCGAGAACGCCCTCTGCTAATCGATCCCTCAATCATTCCCTCCAGTGTATTGTGCAGGAGATTTTCATGTCGCAGCATATGACCCATCTATTCTGCACGCCTTTCCGGTATGGTGTTTGACAGGTGCATGGTTTCTTCGGTCCTACTGATAATATTATCATTTGTAATGTGGTATCTCCAGGAAATCCTTAGGATTCGTCTATAAGTCCACATTTCGAAGGTTTAATCGTGTACATCAAGTTAAAAACAATCGTAATAGTGATGCGACATTTGTTTGATCTGGAAGGCCGATTAGCACTGATGACGAAAAAATCAAGGCTTCAATCGAGAATAACCAGCATTTTACGACACAAGTTAATGAAAAAATCGAAAACTAATGTGCATAAACTTTTGATGTAATTTCGCATATGAGTTTGATCTGAAAATACTTTCCTGAAAACCTAATAACTTGTATTTATTAGATTATTAGATTTCAGTATTGATAACGCCTGAAACGGTTCATTTCAATGGAAAAAACTGCAGTATCCGTTATTGAGTCACCAAATTACTAGCCTGCCGTCGTTAAATGAAACGTTTCATAAAGTTTCTAATAGAAACACAGCCTTATTGTCTCTCCTAAATATTTCTGTGAAACAATCAACCATGGATACTCTTGAAAAATTAAAAACAACTTCAATTCAAGATTTAATGGAACGTTGAATACACAAAACAACAGACAATTGGTTGTAAGTTTCAATTTGAGAAGATATTTTTTTTTTTTTTTTGGTGTAAATCATTTATCGATCAATCAAACCAGTTGTTTCTCCACCTTTTAGGTGACCTTCCTGGCATGCATCGTTCTGCAGGAATCTCGTTTGCCGCTACGTAAAGGGTCCTGTCATTATTCATATATTTTTCTCTTGCATCGGGGTGTGCCTCGTGAATGTTAAACGTTAACTTCAAACTTTTTATCTTCAATATTGTCCCTATTGTAAATTTTGCGACCGTCTGAATCAATCCGCAGATCACATTCTTTTAGTTCTACGATGATAATCAAGACAATAATTTATGAAGGGTCTTTCCACTCAGCATTACAACGGTCATACAACGACCATATAACTTTATACCAGAAGGCATTGAATTAGTTGAATGTTAGAAATAGACGCCAAATTCACATACTGTCTCTATTGTATAACATCCTTAACTGTCCCGCCGCACCCTCTTATCTCGCCGAAAATTTTCAGCTTCTTTCCAATCATGGATTAGCGCTACGCTCAAACAGAGATTGTTTATTGGCCTTCACAGTTCACCGCTCCTCTTTCTTTACGGCGTCCTTTACTGTTTATGCAGTGAGACTCTGGAATCAGTTACAAACCAATATAAGACTCGCTCCGTCCTTGGCATGCTTTAAGAAGCGACTTGAAAAAACTCTTAATTTCTAGTCAGTAAAATAACGTGTTTCATTCCTGATTTTTATTTTCCTTTCCTCTCCACCATCCTTTCTTTCCTTTTGATTGATGATATCTCACTTTACATGAAAAACAATGTTCGGGTGATTGTCCGTCTTTGTGGGATTCGTGGGCATGTGCTTACGTATGTGTTTATGGATTTCGTGGGGGTGGATAGGCATTTGAATGATTTATGCGAACGTGTAACTTGCTTCATTTACTTTTGTCTGCTTGGTTGGAAGAGATTGCCGCCTGGCAATAAGCCCGCCAGATTGTATTGCTATAAAAGTGTTAAATAAATAAACGGTTCATCTTTGGACTAATTAACTTATCCAATTTAGTGGCGTGAAAGAATAATTTTATTGCATTTTTAGTTATTTGTGAAAGTACTGGCCACTTGCTTAGCTGTTTTAAATTCCATGCTTTAAACCACTTATGCAGCGCTACGAGTCATTTTCCTTCTTTTGTAAGATTGCACCTTAAGTAAACCACCGCTTCTATCATTTTGACACTCAATAGTGTCACCTCCAGAGAATGAATCCCTTTGGGCAGTTCCTTCTTTGTCACTACGTGACATGATGAAAATCACGCTGGATGGGGACTCTTTTGTAGATAATGGCGTGGATGATGGTGAGATCGAACTACACTGTCACTGTCCATCCTATCTACATTGTGACATTGGTACCATATTATAGAAGCCTCGAAACTAACTATAGAAGCCTCGAAACAAGAAGGCAAGAATCCATTGCGATATTCCTACTTAAGGTTTTTCAAGGTTGCTTTAACTGTCCCGCGATTCTAGAAGCACTAAGTTTATATGTACCTAATAACTATAGCCGTGCAAGGAATCACCCTCTGTTCTACATATCAACTAACAGGACGAATATCATGGCTAAACACTCAGTCACGCGTGGTATAGATATATTGAACCAACTGAATGACACTGTTGATATATTCTCGGTACCGTCTAGCAGTATGAGAAGAATCCTGGCTGATATTCTTCCTATAGTTCGGAAATTCTAGGATGAGTCCTGTGACAGCTCACAAATTATCCCCAATACAACCTTGTAATGATGTTCAATAATTTTAATTGTTTTATCAACTTTAATATAAGCCTCAATTCTAATAAATAGCACGTTATTTAGGTCAATACGTTACATAAGGTTGTATTGGGGCAAATTTGTGAGCTGTCACAGTACTCATCCTAGAATTTCCGAACTATAACGAATAAGCTAGCAGACCCTCTTTGTTTGACAGGAAAAATACGTGCAAAGTGGATAAAAAAAATTTAAAAAAACATTCATACACTTTCTTATACTACTCCTACGATTTCTCTGACTTTCTACGTTTCCTTCTATATATCATTCATTTGATCTATCCAAACACAATTTTGTCTTTCACTACCGTGCTTTCAACTCACTTAACTTTAGAGCTGATTTTAATATGTAATTTTTTTTAAATTCATCTATGTGTTACTCAAACAATGAGACTAATCCATATGTTATTTAATTATTTTGATTGGATCATTTTTAATATACCACAAAGCGTGGTGTTAAAAAAACCTCTACAAAGTGAGATTTAATTTAGCGTTTAAAATAAAAAAGTTAATATAAAAAAACACGGTAAATACCAGTGTCCAATTATGATAGACACGCGGTTAAAAAAAATGTGTCTACTCGCTCATGACCGGAAGTGTTTGCAAGAAGAACGGATAACAGTAGTGGCCTTGGCAGTGGATGAAGATCACGGACTTACCTTTAGAAGAAGCTGCTGAACTCTGACCGCAGTAACAGTTGCGCCATCCTCGCGCAGACAGAAGAGATGGTAGGCTCACCAAACGTCTATTCCACTGGGACTATAATGAGGCAGAATTCTCTTTTTCATGTTAGTTTACGTACAGTATAGTTATTTGTGTCATCTTAGATATATTGTAATTAAGAATTTATGGTCATTTCCATAGGGTTGTGTAGCGATAGGAAACAATGTTAACTGGACACAAAAACATATATACTCGTTCTGGAAAATATTTGTAATGTATGGAATTGAAACGTGGATGTGAAAAATGATAAATAATGTCAACAATGTTTGTTTGAATATGAAATAAATGGATAAGGGATGAATGTGTATATAAGGTGGTTGCATAAAAGGAACATCGCTCTGAGATGGTTTGGGCATGTAAAACTAATGGGCGAAGAAAGATTATTAAAATAGATATATAGTGCAAATGTGAGTGAACGGTGTGTGGTGGAGAAATACATACCAAGGAAAGCATGGTTGGATAAAAGTACAGTTGGTTGTATGAGATATTTTGAAAGAAGGAAATGTAAAATGTCAGAGAAATCGTAGGAATTGTATAAGGTATAGAAGAGGCGAAGGGTGAGTGTCAAGATAAGAAAGTCTGGCCCTCCGTCATCTCGGCTTAATTCGACAGGAAAATGGCGTGATGGTATGTTTGTATTTTTAGGATAGAATTTACATGGTATACAAATGAATTTATTTAACACTTTTATTGCAAATACAATCTGACGGGCTTATTGCCAGGCGGCAATCTCTTCCAACCAACCAGACAAAAGTAAATGAAGCAAGTTACGTGGTCGCATTAATCATTCAAATGACTATCCATCCCATCGAAATCCATAAACATATACGTGAGCACATTCCCACGAACCCCACAAAGACGGGCAATCACCTGAACATTATTTTTCATATAAAGTGATATATTATCAATGAAAAGGAAAGGAAGGGATGGTGGAGAGGAAAGGAAAAGAAAAATCGGGAATGAAACACGTTATTTTATTGACTAGAAATTAAGAGTTTTTTCAGTCGCTTCTTAAAGCATGCCAAGGACGGAGCGAGTCTAATATTGGTTTGTAACTGATTCCAGAGTCTCACTGCATGGAAAAAAGAGGCGCGGTGAACTGGAAAGACTAATAGACAATCTATGTTTCAGCGTAGCGCTAACCCATGATTTGAAAGACGCTAAAAAATTTCGGCGAGATAAGAGGGGGCGGCGGGACAGTTAAGGATATTATACAATAGTAAATTTAGTACTTAACAGGAGAAAAAAAATCAGTAACAATATCTCGACTTAGTGCACGTCTACAATAGTTTTAATTTCACATTCATTCCTAATTACTTTATTTCATAGTCTATCACACACTGTCACCCCCTGCATTATTTTTTCTCAGTGCACACATTTCTACAGTATATATTCGATTCTTTTCAGTCATTTTCCACGTTCACGTTTAACTGTCAAACATTAAAGTTGATACTAAAATGTACTTGTTTCTTTCCTTGACTCTTTTTAATAAATAATCGTTAAATGTAGAACATACAAGTATGCAAAACAAAAAAGTTCTTTTTTCTGTGTCCCAAAGTGTAGACAAAAAATAAAATGGTGAACTTAGTTTAAGGTGATGGCGAGGCAAATGGCTTTCTGATTGCGGTTGTTTCTGATTCTAGTCTCCTCTCTGAGTAAAGGTTAACGGCTGTTTATAATCATTTTCTAGAGTAACTCTCTAAAATTGCAACTGGCCAACTGACACGGTTGTTGCAGACTGTTCACAAACTATGCAAAAGAATGAATTAATATTACTAGTTAGATAATTAACCGGCGAGTTTTGTTGCACCTTCTTGTTAAGTTTATATATCCATAAACTTAATCCATGCGTGACTCTGTTGTTTATTTAGTTATTGCTGTATATAATTGCTGCTTATGCCGACTGACTCTAAAACAAACTACCGGATATCATTAGAGTTGGGTATTATCGGGAATCGACCCCGATACACCTGGGTTGAAGACATGTGTCTTACCAACTAGGCCAAATCGATTGCCCATTCTATTAACCTCTTAATGCTAGGGTTTTTTTTACAAAGAGGGTTTCAAAAAAAATCATGTATTTTTTGTGTTTTATTTTAAGTTTATACACTTTTCAATTGAAACATAACAATTTTAACAAATTTTAATTTAAAAAAATGAGGAAAAATGAAAAATTCTATTTGGTATAGTAGATTTTAAAGCATGGTGTTAAACATGGACCTACGTAAATACGAACACAATATCGTAAATACGAAATAAGCAACACAAAACATGACCACTCACAAATGCAGGCAAATTTACAATGAATAAATAAAACCCGAACGACTGGCGAGCGTTACACGTGTTAGCTAAAATTAGAACACTGCAAGTTGAGACAAGCGAGCGTGACTCGGGATAGCGCAAATTGGATGGCATTTGGCGCGCGAGAGGGTCTCGTTCAAGGGCGTTAAGTGGTTAATTAACCTGTATATTATAAATTTTATGAAATACCTTGAACCAAATGACGACGTAATATATTTAAAATATATATTTAAAAAAGGCTGACGACCTCCGTCATCGATGGTAATTCGTAATACAATATTTTTAAATTAAATCATTTAAATAAAAAAATTAACCGTAGAAACTATTGCAATATATGAGTATTCTCGTAACAATGCAAAAAAAAAACACCATTTAAGGGAAAAGATAATCACTTCAGTAGGTTAGAGCACTTGTGAGGAAGTGATTTCATTCTTTTAGACGAGTGTGTTACTTTCACGTATCGGAAGAACTACTAAGGTTTCTATGTACTCGTTGTATATCTTCCCTTGATAAGCTTTCTGCGGTTTTCTTATAGAAAATGTTTTTTTTTCTTAACATATGCAGCTGCAAGGAAGTACCTAATCTAATTGTCGCCGCCACTACCTTCCTATCCTTACACTCAACTAGTTTTTTTTTAAATATTTTTTAAACTCTATCAATAAAAGAGGATTTAAGTCCCGAGTTGCAGTGCCCTTGAAGAGAGTCTACTATTTAACCTTTCCCTTCCTGTGCTTAAAAAAATCCGCACGTTCCGGTGCTGTGTATTCAATACACATCAATACACATGTAGAAATGAACGATTTAAAATCGGAAAAATAAGAATATTCATAGTCAATCGCTTAAATTAATTAAATTTGAAGTCAAAAGGGATAATAATTGAAATTTAATTCCTGAAAACATGAAAAAAAACATCGGCCGACGTTCACAAAACAGCTACTGAAGCGAGAGTAGCGAGCGAACTGAGATTCTATTTCTTGCGTTCCCATATACCGAAGTAGGGTGAGAGTAAGACTTGAATAACGTCGCTTCCTCACCCATAGCGGTTTTTTAGAATGAATATACCTACGTCACACACTGGCACACGTTTGATTGTATTGGTGAATTTATTCCCGATTTTCACAAAATATATCTGATGTGGCCGATAAGTGCTAATTATTATTAACAAGTTGCAGCCCGTGAAATATTCACGGAAGTAAAACAAATTCTACATTTATGAAAATATATATTCATAAATGTAGAATTTGTTTCTATATATCATTTATACATCGTCCCCTTTTACACCGGTTCAAAAATTGTCAGCTAGGTATTTAAAATTCGTTCAGTATCACGGACCCACCGAGATTCAAATTTCGAATTACTTTCGGAGAGAATCCAAGTATTCCTTTCTCGCTCTCTTGTATTTAAAATTCAATTCTCTTATTATTTCTTCGACGTCAACCATCGTATGGGTTTTTGCCTATTTATATTATGATATTATTTTTTTCAATCAATGCGTAAATGTTTTACGGAAGAATACCTAAAATCTGAACCCAGTATTTATTATATTTATAGAGATATTAAAGTTTTTAGAAGCAATGTGTACTAGTTACACATCACAGGGAAGGAAGGGTTAAATAACACTTTATAAATTGTTCATGTATTCTTTTTATTAAGTATTCACACATTAATTCCAAGGAATTCCGTGCCATCAGAGAAGTAGATTAGAAATATAAATTTCAAATAGAGATGGTAAATAAATCCCACAGTGGTAATCAAATGTCTAGAATATGTTAAGAAGCTACATTTACCAATTGTTTCAACTGCACACAAGAACTCTTCAATTGTAGTCATGAGTGTATACTAAAATTACAAAGACAAATAACAGAAAACATTACAAATGGCCGGATGCTCACTGAGAATTGAGCGCAGAGATTCTTACAAAAAAGGGTTCATATTTATTTATATTTCTCGGTGACCAAAGACTATTCGAAGAATGCCTTAACAAAGCCTTTTAATATGTGGTAAATTCAAAACGTTTCCGACTCAAAAATAAAAAAAAAACTGATTGAAAAAAATGAAAATAAGTATTTAACCCTATAACGGGCATAAGCAGAAATGGGTCGCATATGCGACCACCCTTATGGTTATACTTATAAAGATTCATTTTCTTAATGAAACGTTTTTAAGTAACACAAATGTCAACTTGGCAAATGTAGTGGACGGGCAGAGGTCTTATTTAAGACGGATCGTCGTGAAGTTAGCTGCATGTTCAGTAGCAACAATCTAAACATCCGGTCAATTTATTGTCAAATATGTAAATAGGTATTATAAATAAATCACCATTAATTATATCTCATATAAAAATTGTATTTCCCAATACAACCTAACCTTAGATATTATTACCTAAACATTCATTGGTCACTTTTGCGCCCACTGACATGACCCCTGAAATGGGCACAGGTCTCATATGCGACCACCTCATTGCCAAAAAAAAATTTCTTTAAAACACATTTTTGAAGACATATAGTTGATTTGATACACATAATAATGATTTATTCAACAAAAAACTCAATATCTCAAAAATAAAAACTTATCCTATAAAGGGTTAATAAAGCCACCCTTAAGTTCAATATTTTTTTCTTTTCAAAAAGTTTGATGGCTTAACTTATACAGAGAGAAAAATAAGTCCATGCTTCTCAACATTTAGTAAATTCGTACATATATACCATCACGCCATTTCGCTGTCGGGGTAAACAGAAGACAGAGCGCAGATTTCTTATCTCGAGACACATCTCTAGCCTTTTCTACATCCATACACCTGCTCATACATTTTTGACGATTTCTCTGACTTTCTACCTTTCCTCTTTCAGAATATCATTAATTTAATCCAACCATACATCACTTGATGTTCCGCTCACAAACCTTCTACTCAAAATCAAGAGGTGCATGGCCGCGCGGTAACGCGCTGGGCTTCCGTGCGGAAGGTCATCGGTTCGAACCCCGTGCTGTGCTACTCCCCTCGAACGACACAGGCACTTCTTCCGCCTGGTGTTCGAGGATATAAGGATACCTATGGCTTCGGTTATATCTATTCTTTAAAAAAAAATGGCATTAAATATCTGTTTCGTTAGTATTTCTTCAGTCATTCCTTTCATATGCCCGAATCATCTCAGCGTGCTCTTCTTCACTAACACATCAGCACAGCATACTCATCCGATGACAAGGTTTTCTCCGTAGCACTCTATGGAATGGAAACATGAAAGAAAGATGACATATGTGGCCTAGTTGGTTAGACTCTTGCCTCCCAGCCCGGAGGTTACGGGTTCGATTCGCGTGGGAACCCAGATTTAAAAAAATATATTAGTCTGGTTTTCGCTCTTTAACATCTTTCTGTTGGTCGAAATGGTCCGAAGGTATTGCCACATGGCAATTAGCCCGCCAGGTTGTATTGTTTTAATAGATAACGAAAACGTAACACAATACTAGAAAAAACAAAAGAGGTATGCTGAATATTTTTTAGATTTGGTGTTGGTTCCGACTATAATAGGCATAATTGTGTCTATCCAGGAGGATGAACACATTCAAAGAAAGGCCGACAAAGATATGCAAGATATGTAGAACTTATGAATGCAGAAAGACTAACAAAACATACTCGTATATTTACTGCAAACAAGAGTAGAAGCGTGGGAAAGGAAGACCAAGGAAGTATGGTTGGATCAAGTGAATGATATTCTTAAAGAAGAAAACGTAGAAAGTCAGAGAAATCGAAACAGTTGTATGGATGTAGAGGAGATTTAGGATTGGTTTGTCGAATTTTTTTTTTTTTCAAAACAAACTTAGCCCAATTACTTTGAATAATATAAGAAATGTTAACATTAAAAATTTAAAAAAATTATATACAATAGAATAAAAAAAACTATATGAAATAAAAAATAATGTATATACATACATACTAGTATATATGCACAAACATACACATATATTCACAGTCACTTAAGTACGTTGATGAGTGCTTTCTAACGCGCTCAATCTTAAAGAAAATTAACTTTTGCTTTTGGTAATGTGATATGAAATATATTAATATCCGAAGCAGTCCCGTTCAAAAGAGTTAAGGCTCTTCCAACAGGCATAGCGGCTGGAAGACCCGTTCTTGCGTATGTTATTGAGAACAGTTCTTGCCGGTGTAGTCTAGTATAATTGTTAGGAACATTTAACGCTAAGCTTTGTAGTAATGCTGGACAGCTCACAACTCCTCGAACGAGTTTGACAATGTATACCAGGAGACGCAGATCTCTTCTTACGCTCAAGGAGTTATACTCGAGCATGCCCAGCAGAAACTGAGTAGGAAAAAGCCATGGATAGACACCAAACTCACTCATATAAAGATATCGTAGTTTTTTTTTACTTTCTCCACCATGAGTGTGTTCTGCGTCATAAAATTATGGTGATATGTCTTCACAGCCTACTTCAACAGGGAAATATCGTGATGATATGTATCTATAAGTATATATAGTATTCGCCAGAATATTACAACAATATTTAGAAATAGCTACTAACTTTGTGCTCTCCTTTATTAATATAAATAACGTAATACAAACCAAATATTAAGGACAATATTTTGCCTCTGGAGTTGAGTAACCCTGCATCAGCACGTGTGAAGCTTTTAATTCTGCAAAGCAACTTGCATCTCGTTCCACTAATGAGGCCATGTGTTTTCTATATCTCAATATATATCCATAAAATTCCCACAAAATTCACAAAGATTATTAAATAATTTTAAAACGATGACTAATTTATTCTACTGCTTTTTGTATCTTCATGTTAGTTTAAGATAAAGTTGTATTATTTGTCAATAATTTTAAGTAATTTATAACCTGTCACATGTTCATTTGTATATAAAGACACTGTTGTGTCGTTAATTAAATAAATAAATAATACTTTCCATAACATCCCATATTTAAGTCCATGCTGACTATTTGTTTCATCGAGATAATTTTGAGAGTAAATTGTGGAAGAAATCAATTAATGAACCTTGAAATTATTTTAATTCCTCGTCATCTGTTTGCTGACAATCTCGATGACTTTGTGCCATCTGAAGCCATTGTTTCTGACATAATTGTGGGAACCCGCTAAAGTATTGCTTCTATTTTGACAAGTTCAACGGTCAGGCGGGTTCCACGGAATCTTGATCATTAGAGAATAGAAGTAAGATTTGTTTAAAGAAGTTGAATAGAATTAGGCCGGTGCTTAGTGAGATAATGCTGAGTTGTGCAATCTAGACGGAGGTATAACTTTATGCCTAATCTGTAGATATGGGAACGCGAGCGTCTGTACTAATTTCTCGGATTAAAGAAATGTTACGTTTGGTGTTGCTGTGAGAATGCCGACAAAATTAAGACGCCACGTTCACAGTTATAGATAAAGTATTAAGACTGAGAAAAAAAAGATTGTATCAAAATAATACAGTTTCGACTAAGTATCATTATATATATATATATATATATATATATATATATATATATATATATATATATATATATATATATATATATATATATATATATATATATATATATATATATATATATATATATATATATATATATATATATATATATATATATCTTTTTTACACTCTCGTTCACCAAAAATTTCAATACAATTATTTGAAGGCGCCGAGAAGCAACGCCTCCTAATAAATTATTTCTTCATTCATTCGTTCTTTGAGAATGTGGAACGAATGAATTAATGAAGAATGGCATACAAAACAAATATTTGGTGTAAACGTGAGTAAAACGCATGGTAGAAGAAAACCAAGGAAAGTATGGTTGGATCAAATTAATATTTTGAAAAAAGGAAACGTTGAAAGTCAAAGGATTATGTCAAAAAATTAAGCGTTTCACTTTTCGTGACGTCCAGGCCAATTTGCCCTCTCGCACCTATAGAAGTTTCGAAAGAAGTGCCGAAAATTTTCAGCGTCTTTCCAATCATGGATTACCGCTACGCTCAAACAGAGATTGTCTATTAGCCTTTCCAGTTCACCGCTCCTCTTTCTTTACTCGTCCTTTACTGTATATGCAGTGAGACTCTGGAATCAGTTACAAACCAATATAAGACTTGCTCCGTCCTTGGCATGCTTTAAGAAGCGACTGAAAAAACTCTTATTTTCTAGTCAGTAAAATAACGTGTTTCATTCCTGATTTTTATTTTCCTTTCCTCTTCACCATCCCTTCCTTTCCTTTTGATTGATGATATCTCACTTTATATGAAAAACAATGTTCGGGTGATTGCCCGTCTTTGTGGGGCTCGTGGGCATGTTCTCACGTATATGTTTATGGATTTCGTGGGGATGAATAGTCATTTGAATGATTTATGCGACCACGTAACTTGCTTCATTTACTTTTGTCTGGTTGGTTGGAAGAGATTGCCGCCTGGCAATAAGCCCGCCAGATTGGATTGCAATAAACGTGTTTAATAAAGTTTCACTTCAATAAAAACTTTTAGACCTTAACTATGACAACATTTAATGTTATACACGAACGTAAGTACAATTGATTAAAAATTGTTTCGTGATACGATAAAAAATAATTGTTGATTTGATGTCTTTCATTTTTATATTTTGTTTCCCTTATTTTAATTTCTTTAAAGTTCAATGTTTCGCTCAAATTGAAAAATGTCTGAGTTAAAGAATTCAATCGTTTGATTTATATGCACATTTTTTCATACCTTTCACCACCTTTCTATTCTAGATTCTATTCTCCTTTTTAATGTCAATTATAATACCAATATCATTTCAAATTGTAAATTACAATAGAAAACAATGATGAACATGGCATATTATATCAATGACATATTCTTGACAGGTGATATTTAAGATTTGATTGACATATTTCGGGGCGGAAGATGCAAGAGAAACTTGCCCGGTGAGATGACAAACAATCATTTTATTAAAATTCTGTCGTGTTCTTGACAAGACAAATTAACATGTCCACGGGCCGTGCAACAATGGAAACAAGAGATTGTGATCTTATAATGTTTTCCTCGATGAAACATAATGCTGTCGGTAGTTCTATTATCAGTTCATCATTGAAATTATTGTGAATGAATACTTCAAATTCAATCTTAATTAACTTCTAACTCAACTTACACATTTTAAGGTTACTCGCTTTACTCAGGTACTATATATGTGTAGTTATCCATGAACACTACATATTCCTCCAAGTATACGACATTAACTTTTAAGTTTACTACATTGTCTCCATATAAACTACTTAGACCTCAAGTTATAGAACATACTACCTTGATCAAAAAGTTTTAGGACTTTATTCATAAAATCGAAAATACAAGTTTATTCATCAAAATCGATATGGTCCCCTTCAAAGTACTCCCCATCGACTGCAACGCACTTACGCCAGCGCTTGATCCAATCCTCGAAACACCGCTGGTACTCAATATTCGGTATGTCGATCAAAGCCGTTTTCGATTTTTTCATGACATACTCTCGGGCGCTGTAACGCGTTCCGCGAAGCGGTTTTTTAAGTCGGTTGAACAGGAAAAAGTCGCAGGGAGCCAGATCAGGTGAATTCCGAGGCTGCTGGATAGTATTCGTGTTGTTTTTGGTCAAAAACTCATGGAAATAATGTATTTCGCGATTTCAACGCGGTCCTTTTTTTGCATGAAATTGAGGTATTTCGGCACCAGTTTTGCAGCGACACGTCTGAGGCCCAAATCATTAACCAAAATGTCTTGAGCGGATTCATAAGCGATGTTTAAGTCCTCTGCCAGCTCTCTGATG
The DNA here is from genome assembly GCA_949825065.1 of Odontocerum albicorne. Classification (NCBI taxonomy): domain Eukaryota; kingdom Metazoa; phylum Arthropoda; class Insecta; order Trichoptera; family Odontoceridae; genus Odontocerum; species Odontocerum albicorne. The sequence goes on along the minus strand of OX463845.1, from coordinate 44,727,979 downwards.
GTCAATTTGCGGTTTTCGGACAACATTTCTTTGATTTTATCGATGTTTTCATCAGTTTTCGACTGCCACTGCGTTCGTCATCCTCGACCGATTCACGACCACTTCTGAAGTGTTCGTGCCACCGAAAAACACTTCTTCAACATTTCCAAGGTCTGCGGACCGTTAAATCCGTTTTTCACACAAAATTTAATGCAAACTCGTTTATGCACAGTTGATGCCATTTTCAAACTTGTAAAAAATCGAAAACACGCACAAAGGTAGATGTACTCAGTACAGCGTTACTTTTACAAATGTCAAGCTATGAAGCTGAAATTTAAAAGGATGTGTCAATGATAGATGTGGTAACCTAACAAAAAAAAAAGAATTCCAATCGGGTGACTGACAGCGCCACACTGTGGCCAGTCCTAAAACATTTTGATCAAGGCAGTAGTTCTCTTTGAATGTTACATATTCCTCCATGTAAACTATAAAGTTTTCTCTCCACATATATACTTTGTAGACCTCCAAGTACATTACTCCAACAAAGTCCTCTTTGCGTACTACGTACGTTTATATTTATTGTATCTCCTTGAAGAATACTACATGCTTATTTATATAACTACGTAGTCCTTTAATTATAATGCATAGTTTTCTATATTAACTTTGAAGACATCCGAGTATACAGTTACATAGTTTTCCATGCATACTACATAATCCTTTGAATTTTACATATGTTAGGTCTCAATGTATATTATCTAGACCAATAGTTCCCAAAGTGATCGATATCGACCCCCTGGGGTCGATTTGATTTTTCTAGGGATCGATAGTTTCAATAAATAAATTAAGGGGTCGACGACATCAAAATAGACGCTCTTACTACTGCTATTTGTTTGTTACCTCAAAATATCTACCTAATTAAGAAGTAAAATAATTCAATAAAACACTTTTTTGATAAAAAAAAACACATTACATACCAAACTTGTGACCGAAAAGGTAAAATGTGTCATTAAAAGAGTCACACGTAAGAATGCATGAAAATACATGTAGCTCAAACATGTCTGTGCATTCTCTTATCGAACGTATCAAAGCAAGTGCGGACATGAAAAACCGTTAGCCGTCACCGTAAACCGTCAGGAACCTACTATAAGCCTCACCTCTTTGTCGGTAAACCTAAAAAAACTAGGTACCTCATCTCACAGATTAAATGCGCCCGACCAAGGGTTACAAGTTGAAATTATTGTTTATTCTCATTATGTTATCGCTTCGATTTGATTATGGAGTATCATGCTGATTTGATAAGGAATCCATATTCTCTGTAAATATTATATTAATGTTTATATATTTCTATTCCCTCTTTGATGTACGGGTATATATTATAACAATTAGTTTCCTTTTGCTTGTCTAATTTCACTGTTGAGACTTATTCGGTTAGTTAAAAATTATCATAATCCTACTGCGGCCTTTGACAAGCGGGCTATGACGAACGCTGACTTCATGCCCGTGGTTACACACAATAGCTGTGATTTTCTTAATATTCACTTGTCTAACAAGCGAGTCTTCTATTATTGTGATATTTTCAGACACTTTAAATACATACAAAATTATCCACTATTTCGATTCTCAAACGACAGTAATTTTCTGCAAATATCGTGACCGTAACTGCGAGATTATCTTTTAAAATTACTTGTGCGTGCATATTTTATAAAAAATGTCATTCCTGAAGCAATTTATTATAATGTGCAAGGTGCAATGGTTTTCCGACATTATCTGATTTTTCTAAAATACTCGTATGTCGATTAATTTGTGCCATGCATGGTTTTATACTTTATTTTCATAATATACTTAACTGTTATAAAACGGTACTTAAGGACAAACAAATGAAAATATATGTATAATATATATTCTAAAAAATTATACTGTAATGATATATTTCTTTCGTCTTCTCCACATCCATATATCTTCTTATATGTTCTCTCAAATCTGACGCTCTGTCGTCTCTGTCTACTCTAATAGGAAAGCGGCGTGATAGTTTGTATCAATGTATGTGTGTATGTAAATATGTGTTTCCTTTAAAGATTACGTCACATGTTTACCTTAGTTTAAACAATTTTTACGAGATACAGCAAAAACTACGGTCGTATTTCTGAAATGACAAACAAAACGAATTACAAATAAAATAGTCCTTAAAGCAGGGGTCGGCAAACCGCGGCTCTTTTCATAGGCATTTCCGACTCTTCAATTCTAGCTTCACCGAGGTAACGAACTGTTGTGCGGCAAATTCACAAATCTGACCAGCCGCTTGGAAGAGCTCGAAAGAGAGAATTCCAATTTGATCAGCATAAGTAGACAGCTGCGAAACAAATGCCTAAAATAGAAACAATTGTATTTGATACATGGAATAGTTTGCCTGGAACATATGGCACAATAAAAAATCTTGCATTTGCCATTCTCACAATCTTTGCCTCTACCTATTTATGCGAACAAACATTCTCTTCTATGAATCAAATAAAAAATAAGTTAAGAAGTACATTAACCGACGATAATTAACAATCATTCCTAAAATTGAAAACAAGTAGCCACTTGCCAGACATAGCAAAGCGATGCAAAGTCACCGTTCTAACTAGTAGACTTTACAAAGTTCAAAAAGTGGTTAATTATTTAGGTTTTCTTGTTATATAAGTAGTGTACTGAGCTACTGAAGCTTATAACTCCCATATATGATATAATATTCTATTCTTCTAAGTAGCCTATGTCTGTATTATGAATTTGAGTTTTAAATAAAAATCTTGATTTTAACTAATTTTTTTCGTCATTTATATTTATATAGCTACAGTGAAAATTTATATTGCGGCTCTATGAAAATTTTGAGATTCTGTTTACTTAATATTTGGCTCTTCTTACTAGAAAGTTTGCCGACCCCTGCCCTAAAGCAATAAATCACTTAATCAAAATTAAACCAAAACAAAAACCAATTTTGCCTTTACCAACCTTATCTCCACACATAATCAGAGTAAGGGTCTTGAAGTCATCCCCACACCCCTTCCTTCTCTGTGCGTCAAATTATTATTGAACAATCGTGCCTCCTCCACCATATCCTCTTAAAGCTATTACTTAAAAAAACAATTACTACAAAATATTTTCAACAAAGCAATCAAAATTCAGCTATCGATCTATAAAACGAAATAAACTCATCATCTATTAACAGCCAAGAGCTCCCACATTTATGGTGTTCTCTCGTATTGTTTTTTTTTTTCGCGGAAAACAATTTGATCTTATTGCAAAATAACGATCAGACTCTTTTACTTTCACTACGCCCACTATTTTGAATATAAAATAGTCTATGGATAGCACGTCTGAGGTCAGAGTCTCAATAAGAAGCACTGCCGCCTTAAAAAAATCAATATACTGCTAACGAATATTTCATTAACATTTTAAGATTACTTTTAAATTAAAATTTATCAATCAAAGGTTTCGGTTATCATTTGTGGTACTAAATATTGTAATAAATAATCAAATGATAATTAATTATAATACTTTGTTATTCCTCTAATTATCCTTGTGATATGTGTTCTTACGTACTATTGTTTAAAAAAATTAGGTCTAGAGAAAGTTTCGAGATGGGAGGTAGAAACTCGTGTCAACAAACGTAAAATAGAAGGAATAATGCCATGTTTACACGAACTTAGTACTTATGATTAGTACTAATCGTTTGTATTAAGGTGCTTAGTGACAAGTGAGAAGAAATCGTTTACACGTTGGTGTTAGGAAGAGGTATTAGTAACACGACATCCGTCCGCAATGGACAACCGCCACCGCTGCCTTGTTTTGAGAAATGTGTTCAACTCACTTGCCGTTTCAATTTGTCACTAAACACTTGCCGCGGCTATTTAGACGACTCTGCAAGCGACAAGTGCTTAGTTGAATTGTGGTGGGGGTAGCTGCTTGTCGCTTAGTAAATAAGTCGACCTCCTATTCACTTGCACTTGCCAGATTTACTAATGCTTAGTACTAATATGCTTGTTTACATGTGAATACAAGTGCGAGTGACAAGCACTAATGACAAGTACTAAGCTCGTGTAAACATGGCATAATACGGGAGCAAATGGCAATGCGCATACGTGTTTCGGGTCATGGAAACACAGCTACAGGCATAATTTATTCATATAATGAACTGAAGCTCTTAGCTGAACGCCAATGATACGAGTAGATTGTATGATAATGTTTTGAGTTAGATACATTTCTAGAGTTTATTTTAATTTATTAACTCTTATTAATAAACTTATTGATATTGGCACTTATTAACTGACTTATTATTCTTCTCAAAGTGCCGTCTCCTGTCGGAGGTGGACCACTATCATGGAAATGCCACCAACAGAATATATATCCGTAAATTAGATTATACACTAATTATTCTACCCAATTTAAGAATAAATCTCCTTGAAATTGATGATAAACTGCATACTCAATCCAATTTTCCAACACAGGAATAATTATTTTTCTCATCTTTATAAAAATGTTTTCATAACTTTATGATCTGTAACCATTATAATATAGTTCATGAAATTTTCTAAAATATCACCAGATCTTAGTAAATTAAATAATCCTCCAAGCAAAGTTTATACATATTTGAAACATTGGTGATAATTTTTGCCTTAGTTATACTGCTATTGATAATGAAAAATAAAAAAAAAATTCTTAGTCATAGCTCAAAAAAGTCATTGATTTATGACGGCCCTGGCACCATAGACAATAAAAACATTTTTCTACGTCACTTGGTAAAATAATGTCCGATCTCTCCATTTAATGACCCCAGGAAGGGATAAATCACGTAGAAAATTCTCACGATATTTTTTATTTCACTATCGTTTGAATTCAATATTGAAAACAGTGAATTTATTTAGAAACGCGTTATTGTAATATTCCACTGTTTCTCAAGCAATCATTCGATTTCATGTCCCCTTCTAAATTTTCAGGGGTAAAAATTTTTTTAGTTTAGAAGAAAAAAGTCAATGTTTTAGATATTTCTAATACCACGAACTCCGTTGCTTCGTGGTAAAACATTTACAAGCATCTTCTTGCCGGCAGTTCCTGAATCGATTCCCAAGGGTCACCAAAAAAGTGTCCTAGTATGATATTTAGGTGCTTTCACCAGAACAACTTTATACCGTATTGGCCCGACTATAGGGCGACCCTGATTATAAGGCGACCCCTGTTTTTAAATCTCCTTTTTGGAGAAAAAAACATTTCCTTCACCATTATAATATTATGAAAAATAAAATGCAAAATGTGTAACGAAAAATATGTATTAAAACAAAGTACCCAGATAATAGTAAAGGACATGTTTAAACATAAGAAGAAGAAATACAAAAAGTTCAACCACAGTAGCTAATTAGATCAGTCAGATTCACATATGGCTATAGCATCCTCAGCATCAGTCTCATCTTCAGTGATATTATCGTCTTCGGAATCCTCAATCATATTTTCCCACAAAATATCATCTTCAGCCCCGTCCATTTTATTACGCACAGGCATGTGTAAACAATGACGCCTTTTGAACCCTCTCATTACAATGTTACCGTTTCGCTTATCACGAGTAGTGAATTTATTGTTATCCACTATGTTTGTGACTCGAATATAAGGCGACCCACTATTTACGTGTCGCCTTTTTAAATAAAAACCTCGCCATATAATCGGGTTAATACGGTAGTTGATTGGAAGAAATTTTACCACGTTTTCGATTGGGCCGTATATTTATTTTTAGGTTTTAAAATAGTTTTATATTATTTTACATTGTGTGTATTTTACATTGCGTTTTTTTTTATAAATTATTGTTCTAACGAGAATAAACCCGTAACCTCCAGGTTGAAAGACAAGGGTCTAACCAACTAGGCCAAGGAGGTTGTCACAAAATGATGACTTGAAATTAATGGTGAATCAGTGTAGTTTAATCCTCTTCACAATTTGTAAAATGTATACACACATACGATCATGCCATTTCCCTGCAGAATTAGATTGAACGTCAGATTTTCCTGTCTTGATACGTATATTTTGCCTCTTCTACATCCATACAAATTGTTACACAACTTCTATTTTCAAAATATAATTAATTTAATACAATCATAAATTCTTTTGCTGGCTTATATTAAAATCTGAAAGGTGTCCTACTTGGGTCATGTACGAGTTCTTAGAGGAGTAAAGTACAAATTACTGCATCTGATCATCTAAGGCAAAATTGAAGGCCGAAGAGGTGTTGGCAGGAGACAAATCTCCCGGCTCCGCAATATACGTGATTGGACTGGCATAAGGGGCGTTGGAGATCTTTTTCGGGCTGCCGGGGACAAAGATGCCTACTCTCAGGTGATATTCAACGTTGGGAAGACCTGACATGACACTGAGAAGAAGAGGATAAATTCCTTGCTCTTTTTCTATCTTGCGTTGCACTCACAGTTTCATTGTACATTTGTATTGTTAGTCTTTCTACATTAATTCGTTCCACGTGCCCAAAAACCAATAAGAATACTTAAATATATAAAAAAACTCAGAATGATAAATTGTATGATAAATAAATGGTAAATTTAAGTTATTTTTGTGTGGTTAATTACTCGATTTAAAAATTCAACCATAACTTAAATGAACTGAACCAAAAAAACAAATAAATTTTCTGCCCGTTTCATATAATTGACATGGGCTCATAAAAAAAGATATTTTATGAGTTACACCTATGATTACTCGAAATTTCAAGTATTCACCATTAAAGTTAATGGCGTATAACTGGAAGTTAAACGGTTAACTGAAAATATTTCATAAATAATGCAAGTAAGTTTATCGCTAGTTTTTTGCTTGCATCCTCATTGCATTTTTTACTATCTATCTTCAGTTTCAAGGGAATTAATAGATTTAATATTTTTTGACAATTTTTTAAATTAAAAAAATATAAACTACTCTTGACGTTATAATTATTTCAAAAACTAAGCTACATGTGTTATATTTACTTTGTTATTCACAAAGTTGTACGTTTTACTGCATTCAAGATTTTCTAAGAAAGTTCTTTGGCACTTTGCTGGGCTGTTTGAAATCCAAGACGCTTTGGCATTATATTTACTGCGCTTCGACTAATGTTACTTCTCCTGTGACGCCGGACCTTAAGCCGTCGTTGCTGCTGTTCTTTTCACAGTCAGGTGTTGTTGCCGCCGGAGAAAGACTTATTTTGGATAGTTTATTTTTCGTCACTTAGTGACTACCGATCATTGTAGAGAACATTTCGACCTTTCTAGTATTGATGGGGCATGATAGAGGCATATTGTATCCCATAACAGCTTAGATGGTCGTAGGATCGAACTGGACTGTTGTTCACAAAATTACAATTTGAAATAAAGACACAAATACAAGTGCAAGACAAGCTAAACCAAAGAAAACATAGACATCCCATAGTAGGGCGATACTTACCGTATTGATCTGACTATGGGGCGACCCTGATTATAAGGCGACCCATATTTTTGTATCTGTTTTTTGGAGAAAAAAACATTTTCCTCATCACGAAAAATAAAATGCAAAATGTTTAACGAAAAATATTTATTAAAACAAAGTACCCAGATAATAGTAAAGTACATGTTTAAACATAAAAAGAAGAAATAAAAAAGTCCAACTACAGTAGCTAATCAGATCAGTCAGATTCACATATGGCTATATACTATAGGTAGCATCCTCAGCGTCAGTCACATCTTCAATGATATTATCGTCTTCGGAATCCTCAATCATATTTTCCCATAAAATATCATCTTCAGCCCCGTCCATTTTACTACGCACAAGCTATGTGTAAACAATGACGCCTTTTGAACGCTCTCATTACAATATTGCCGTTCCGCTAATTGCGAGTAGTGAATTTATTGTTACCCACTATGTTTGTGACTCGAATGTAAGGCAAGCCCCCTATTTACGTGTAACCTTTTTAAATAAAAACCTCGCCTTAAAGACGGGTTAATACGGTATTAAAATTGATAAAATTAAAAGATAAAACATAACATGCACATACAAAGACGACACTGATAAAATTATAACGATTACATAGTAATTTTACAATGTTTTTGGTAGGAGACCAATAAATAGGTCTTGCCACTTTGCGTTAGATCAAACAGATCGAGAACGCTACCAACTTCATTCTGTGCGAAGTTTCACATATGACCAGAGATAACAATGCCAGGAGAAACATTAAGCAGGCATCATCATGAAGATAACAATGCTTGGACAAACATTAAGCAGGCATCATCATGAAGATAACAATGACTGGAGAAACATTAAGCAGGCATCATCATGAAGATAACAATGCCTGGAGAAACATTAAGCAGGCATCATCATGAAGATAACAATGCCTGGAGAAACATTTAGCAGGCATCATCATGAAGATAACAATTCCTGGAGAAACATTAAGCAGGCATCATCATGAAGATAACAATGCCTGGAGAAACATTAAGCAGGCATCATCATGAAGATAACAATGCCTGGAGAAACATTAAGCAGGCATCATCATGAAGATAACAATGCCCGGAGAAATATTAAGCAGGCATCATCATGAAGATAACAATGACTGGAGAAACATTAAGCAGGCATCATCATGAAGATAACAATGCCTGGAGAAACATTAAGCAGGCATCATCATGAAGATAACAATGCCTGGAGAAACATTAAGCAGTCATCATCATGAAGATTACGACCCTCAGCCATGAGAATGATAACTTTAGAGAGAGAGACAGAGAAAATGTTACACATACAAGGACGATAATAACTGTACTTAATATTAATTATGTCCACAACACTAGATCTATACCTTATCAGCTAAAAACCATTCAATGACAACATTGGAGTTTCCCTTTTGCAGATCTTCTTTCAAAAAGCTAACAGTACACAGTGGATAAATCATTAGTTGCGAAATTGTTTGAATGTTTCCGCACATACATAGTGATGAATCTTGTGTCTTGAACTTATCTGAAAATATTTTCCTTTTATCTACACACGTGAGTGCGTAGATGATTAAAATTCATTTATACAGACTAAAGTAGGTAGTATATCTCCGGCAAGCACTACCACGGCTGTATCGATGTTCATAAGCTTTCAGTGCTAGTTCTTCAGGAATCGAAGCTCTTATATTTCGGAGAGCCTTAAGAAGGTGGTAGGTGATCATACAACTCCTACGTGACCTAAGTCATGACTGTGTTGGTGTCTGGTCATATTTTTAAATATTTTTTTATCCACTTTGCACGGATTTCTCCTGTTACACAGAGGATATGCTTCTAGCGTTAGCTTATTCGTTAGGAATAATATCAGCCAGGATTCTTCTCATACTGCTAGACGGTACCGAGAATATATCAACAGTGTCATTCAGTTGGTTCAATATCTCTATACCACGCGTGACTGAGTGTTTAGCTATGATATTCATCCTGTAAGTTGGTATGTAGAACAGAGGGTGATTCCTTGCACGGCTATCTTTGCACGGTTATATTTATTAGGTACATATACGAGTAAACTTAGTGCTTCTAGAATCGCGGGACAGTTAAAGCAATCTTGGAAAACCTTTATTAGGAATATCGCAATGGATTCTTGCCTTCTTGTTTCGAGGCTTCTATAGTTACACACCAATATACTCGTATAAGGTGTTTGGGATTTTTAAGGAAATTATTTGTGCTTAACACTCCTGCGTGCAACAATATGGCGGATATCTGAATGAGGTATCTTTGCAAGTTTATAAACCTTTTCCATTGGAAGATGGTCTAAAATATCAAGTATTTAAACAATGTTTATAATATTTAACAAAGGCGAATACTACATAAAAGTAAGATTGATGTACGAGTAGTTTCAAAGGAATTATGAAAACATTGATATAGTTTCAAAGGAATTATGAAAACATTGATATAGTTTCAAAGCTTCAGGTATATAAATACATTATTTTCTCACCTTTAAGTCACTTTCTTGGTGCACGTTTTTTCTTAAGCATGTCAAACTTTCATCGAAACACATTAACAAGCTGACATGCGGTTATAAACTAATCCCAAGTATGTTTAACTTTGACCAACATTTCAACGAGAATGACTTAATCAACCGGAAGTGAAGAAATTCAAATTTAGCAATAATTTCTCAAAGGTAACATTTAATTTGTTTTCGTCACTATAATAAACCATCTTGATATTTTCAAAGTTTAAATGTACTATTAAAATTTATAGCAGTTATCGAAATGTCGTTAAATCGAATAAAACATGGTTTATTAATGTGTAATTTTGTTACCTGTGACAGGAATATTTCACGTGTTGTCAAAATATGGACATGAAACCGATTTACTGTAAATCAAGTTTATTTGTGAAATATATCGCTTTCGAAATGGGTAATGGGGTCGAGCGATAAATCTACGTATGATTCCTATACATACATTCACCAATTAAGATATTCAAGTATTTTGTTAGTTTTACCACAATATTCAACATGCTCATGAAGATATGCCGAGGATTACCATACGAGTTGCGGGTTTGATTCCCGTTGGAACCCTTGATTAAAAAAAGATTCCAGTTTGGTTATCACTTGAGGCTTCTTTAGCACCATTCTGGTTGGTTGGAAGATATTACCACACCGCAATAAGCCCACCAGGTTGTACTGTATACAACGAAAGTGTAATACAATGAGTACATAAATAAGACAATTATACTGAAGCCATCGTTAACTGGAAGAAACAAAAAAAAAAAAAAATTTAAAGTGACCATGCTGCAAAAAGTTTTCTTTCGCAACTAACAATCCAACTCCCAGGAAATTTTATAATACCTTTTTTTGTGATTGCGTCAATTTCAATTTCAGTTCCAGATAAATCAAATATCCATGTCCCACTTTCATGTTGTCTTATTAAAAAATAACGCGACACAAGTAGCTCATTTGTCCTAAAAGTAGCTATGGATTAACACCACTTCTACTTTTTACTAACTTTTTGAGTAGCATGCTACTATAGATTGAAAAGTAGCTATTACAGTGCCACCTTTTCAAAGAAGCCTTAGCAACTGATTAAATTACCACTGTTAAATAACAACCTATTAATTTTTTAAATCTACATTTTTTGTTAATTACACGTTTACGCATCAGAAACTTCGAGCACCCATGAAGCAGAAAGCTTCGACAACAGCATTTTAGTATTACAACAGTTGATGGCCTTCCACAGCGAGGGTCGTCTTCAATAACCTGCAGTTTGCGTTTAAACTCGGCTGCTCACTTTATAACCATTGTATATGATAGAAAAGAAACCAGTTTTATTTTCATTTGTGTTCATGAAATCTCTTTTCAAAGAACCTTCCTGTCTTTCCTATATAGAAATTATCACAGTTAGCACATAAAAGTTTATACATACCACTGTTGCTAAGTATTGCTAAGAAGGGAAAGGTAAAAATGGAATACTTAGCAACAGTGGTATGTATAAACTTTTATGTGCTGACTGTAATAATTTCTATATAGGAAAGACAGGAAGATCTTTTGAAAAGAGATTTCGTGAACACAAATCCGCCGTAACAAATCCTCTAATTTATTCTAAAATGGCTAATCATTGTCACCGTGAAAACCATACTTTTTCTATCGATGATGCCAAATTGTTACATATCAGTAGTAACGGAAATAAATTGGACAGATTAGATGCCCTAGAATTTTCTAAGTCAGTACACCGATCCGAACATCTAGTAAATACATGTATTCCCAGAATCTCTCCGCTGATGACCGCGATCGTCCCATGCCTCCCTTACCCCTCAGTCCCCAACCTGAATGTCCCAAACCGTTGAAGCGTGTATATCGGTGCCAGTTCGAACATATTTTAGTCTTGTTTGTGCTCCCCTGAAGATGAGGTGAAAGCCTTGAAACCGGTAGGGTTATACCGTTACAAAAAAGTGGAATAACCAGTGTTTGATAAAATAAATTACAATATTTTATGTCAAATGATGAGTAATTTCTTGAATCAAGAAGGCATGGTAGATGCTTTTTCTTGAAGTTTTCTTTTTAATTTCTTTTGTGGAGTTTCTATTTGTCGTCAATTGAGAAGGCACTGGGGCGGAAATCGTGAAGGCACGTTCCTATGCATTTTGGGTCAAAATCATTTTTAATGTTTTTCGTAGAAAGTAAACTTTGTTTTGATACGAAACAAAATAATTTGCAGTGAATTTTTGTGTTTTTATGATTATTTATATTGTTCTATATTTTTGAACTAATAATATAATTTATTTTTTTATTAATCTTTGTTATATATAACGCTTTAAATTTAATTATTTTCAATACTTTGTGACTTGCCTTAAAACAACAAATTCTATTGGGTGTTAACATAAGTTGTGTACGTTTTTTTTTCAAATTTAAAACTGAGGACCAAAAGTAAAACAAAATGGTAAATGTTATACGTCATTCGAAAAAAATTTTCTGCTCTACAAGATATTGTGTTTGTTTTTACGTTACATATATTATTTTATTTGATTACAAGCCTTCAAAATGGAATGTCAAGTAGGCGAAAGTGAGCATTTTCGACACCTCCTTCTGTTCGCGTTCATTCGAGGGAATAAAGCTGCTAAAGCTGCTCGCGATATTTGCGAATTGTACGGTGAATATGCTATAAATGAAATAACATATGGTAGATGGCGGTATACAGTCATGTGACTACAATTCATCTGCTCAGCCAATTCTACGGTGGTTTGAAGGGGATGTTCATGAATAATATGGTTTAAGCGGTCCTCATCGAAGTCCACTGGTCGTCCGGAACGCTACATGTCTTTCAGGTCGAAATTACCGTTTTTGAAACGCAGAAATCATCGATGAACTGTCCTTTCATTCATAGCATCTTCACCGTACACTTCGCAAATATTGCAAGCAGCTTTGGCAGCATTATTCCCTCGATTAAACGCGAACAGAAGGTGTCGAAAATGCTCACTTTTGTCTACTTAACATTCCATTTTGAAGGCTTTTAGTCAAATCAAATAATATATGTAACGTAAAAGCAAACACAATATCTTGTAGAGCAGAAAATTTTATTTCGAATAACGTATAACCTTTACCATTTTGTTTTATGTTGGGTGCTCATTTTTAAATTTGTAAAAACGGACACAACTTATGTTAACACCTAATACTTAAATAAGTTTTATTATATTTTAATTAAATCATTATGAAATCTTGGTTCCAAAATTTAAATTTTCAAGTGAGACTTGGATTTGGCTAAAAGTGTTGAATGTAATGTGGTAGCAATGACAGCCCAGAATGTATGGAAGATAAAATATGACGGAAAAAAGAATTATATTATTAGCAAATAATGTAACTGGATTGAACGAAGATGATGTACATAAGATGAAGAGAGGAACATTTAGAGGGTTAGGCTATATAGAAATAATGAATGGTTAAAGATTTATAAAAAATAATCATAAAAGTAGTATGACAAGTACGAAAAGTTTGGGAAGACCAACAAAAAACGTTGCATAAACAACTAAATTAAAGACTGAAAAGCCTTTATAATAGTAGAGTATACATGACGAAGTATATGGACGTCGCAGGAGCAAAATATGTGTACCAGTATATAATGAAGGGGAAATCTGTTCTTTCTACCTACCCCGATAGGAAAATGACGTGATGTTATGACGATGAATTAAATCATGAAAAAAACTGAGTTCTGCAAATGTTATGCCTCAAGAGTAAATGCAAGCATAAAATAATAATTTTAAAAAAAACTCGTCAGATGGGTAACAATGACACATTAAATGTAGTTTTAAAAACAAAGAATGGACCTATAAAATCCCCCATTTAAGAAGGGAAGTACACCACAAATAACAAACAGAACAAATAATCAACTGCTAGTTAAACTAAATATTGAATTTGGATGAAAAATGATTTAAAATTTTAATCAATTTGCTAAGGAAGGATTTAAACGCTTGTAAAATTCCAATCCAGAACGTATTAATGCCAATAATAAAACTATTGTGACATGGTACAAAAAAACTCAATACAAAAGAAAAAAAATACGAAAACGTCCCTGAGTCCATAACGTATTGATGGAATATTATGAAAAACCGAATATATCTAGTACTTGTTTCAACCATAAACAATCCTGTTTTCTTATCAAGCATCGACAACGTAATATAAGTACATTTAAACATTTATAAGTATCCAAGACATTCCATCTGAAACCATAATTTATTCTGCAACAAAGTCAGCGCTCCACGGCAAACAAACTCGTCTTCAACAGTGGCAAAATTCTTGCGGAAAGGCTAACAACTTCTGCGATTGCTGGCACAGATTTTCTGCGAGTCCACCATTGATCTTGACTTTCTATCTCTTACTGCTACTTGTTATGTTCTTTGGCTTTGGATTGTTATAGTAAACAATTATAATTAAGTGCTGCATTCAAGAACTAGTTCAAAATACAAGCCCGATGTGAAAGATCTAGTTTTAATTTACAAATCTAGAAATGGTTGGTTTTCTGAAGGAATGTATAATTGGTATGTTTCCATACTCACGGAATAATCTTGTACTGTAAATCATTTCATTGACTATCCGTGAAAGTAAGTGTTGCCATTAAGGACGTAGTTTTAAATAAAAAAGGGTTTATTATATGCTTGCAATCGGTTCACAATCAATTTTTGCATTGCAAGAAGTAAAATGAAGAAATATTGGTTGGGTAATTTCTAAATTTTTTTAGTTATAGTTTGCATTGTTTTAAACATTTTTTCAATATCTAAATATATGCTAAAAATATTAGATTTTATCTAAAAATCTATCAATGAGTTTATTGAAATCTAACGATATCAGAAACAATACAATCTTCATAATCTACAAGTATCAAAAAGTATTACAATCTTAAAATCTAAGTACGCCAAAAACATTCTTCCTATAAAATATGCTTATGCCAAAAACATTCTTCCTATAAAATATGCCTATGCCAAAAACATTCTTCCTATAAAATATGCTTATGCCAAAAACATTCTTCCTATAAAATATGCCTATGCCAAAAACATTCTTCCTATAAAATATGCTTATACCAAAAACATTTTTCCTATAAAATATGCCTATGCCAAAAACATTCTTCCTATAAAGTATGCATATGCCGAAAACATTATTCCTATAAAATATGCCTATGCCAAAAACATTCTTCCTATAAAATATGCATATGCCAAAAACATTCTTCCTGTGAAATATGCCTTTGCCAAAAACATTCTTCCTATGACATATGCCTATGCCAAAAAAATCTTCCTATAAAACATACCTATGCCAAAAACACTACAGTATTAAAAATGCCTTTGTAAAAAATGTTACAATCTTTAAATCTACCTATTTCAAAAACAAAACAATCTTAAAATCTACGTTTGTCAAAAACATCACAATCCTAAAATCTACATATGCCAAAAACATCACAATCTTAAAATCTACATATGCCAAAAACATCACAATCTTAAAATCTACATATGCCAAAAACATCATAATCTTAAAATCTACATATGCCAAAACATCACAATCTTAATATCTACCTACGAGTATATCAAAAACATCACAAACTTAAAATATGTATATGTCAAAAATATTATATTCTTAAAATCTACCTATGTCAAAAACATCACTATCTATAAAACCACCTCTGTCAAAAATAGCAGTCATAAAATAATAATGTCAAAAACATAAAAACATCAAAATGTGTGTATGTTAAAAACATTATAATCTTAAAATTTACCTACGTATATCAAAAACAAAACTATCTTAAGATTTACCTACATATGTCAAAAACATCACAATCTTAAAATCTACCTATGTCATAAACATCACAATCTTTAAATCTACTTATGCCAAAAACATCACAATCTTAAAATCTACCTATGTCAAAAATATGACTATCTTAAAACTAAGTAATATCAAAAACACCTGTAACTTTGTACATTTATTTTTGATAGCTTTAAAAATCTTTGATCATTACGAATGAAAACCTTGACTTAATTCATTTTAGGGGTACTTTCCTTATTATCACACAGTTAATTGAATACTTTCAGTTGAAGAAGTGTCTTGAAACCATGAATGAAATTAAGCTTCTTGATTTAGTGTTTTTACGTTTTTTTTATAACTGTAGCAAGTATAGTAAATGGGGCTTTCGAGTCAATTTTTTTGTATTAAAATATACTTGTTAATTTTTTTCATTTTTTTTTTTTAAAAATGTAGTAATGTGTTCATTCAAATAATTTCATTAAATATTAGCATAAAATCTTGAAAGTATGCATAGAAAACGATGCAATTAAAGTTATTTGACATTTGAGATTAGTATAAGAGTTATCCTTGATTGGCACATCTAGTCTCTGAAATAACTGATTTATCATATAGTTTTTTTAGTAACACAATTTCCCTTCGACATAAATATCTATCTTGAGTTAACTTGATTATTTCCAGTTTTAACGTAATAATCAACATTTAAAAAGTTGTGCAAAAGCAAATTAAATTTGATGCTGTCAAAGTAACGTCGTATCGATTAAAATAAACTTTGAGATAAATTCGGAATTAATTTTAATTTAATTCATGTTTCAATGTTGAAATTTCAAACCATTGAAAAAAAAAACATTTTTCTAGGCTTTAGTTTAATTTAAATCAAACGTAAACTTGAATTAATTTAGAACTATTACGTAAGATTTATCACTCCTAGAGCACTCTCATAATATATCTTTAGACAAAAAAGTCTGAAAGTAAAATCAGTTTAAAAGTAATTTATCAATAATCAAACCTGGTATCCCTGGATGGTACGCAAACATGCTTACTACTAGACTATGGCGGGGACACGTATTTTTTACCATGCGAACCTCTGTGGACTAAGTGGTAAATCTAATTCATTTCATCCGGGGATTTCACATTTGATTCCCATGGTCACTAAAAGAGGTTTCAATCTAGCTTTCACATAAGATCTCTAACATTTTTCTATTTGGTAGGAAGAAAATCGTATAGTAATTATCATATCAGGTTGTACTTTAAACGACAGAAATGGAATAAATTACGACGTTCAGAATACGTGGATCTGTTCTTAAAAACCTACATCTATAGCAGTGATGGGTAGCCTATGAGACGCGTGTCCGAGGTGACACGCCAAAACATTTTGGGTGACACGCATCGTTTACAAACGATCTTTGCCCAAGAACGAGCGATGCGCTTTCTTCGCTCGTATATTTTCGCAGAATTTCAAGACAGCATCTGGGCTCAAGAGTTCGTCGACATGAGGTCCAAACTCATGAATCTAGAAATAAATCGTTTGGAAAACGAAGAAGAGTGCCACTACGAACAAGATATTTTGAATGCTTGGAACCGATTACCGGACACTTTTGGCACTCTGAAAAATATTTCCCTCTACGTACTTTTGAGACCTTATTCTCGTTGCGTTGAATAATATTAAAACAAATAAAAGAAACCGACTGACTGATGAAGTTTGTAACGCTTGCTTGTGTTTAAAATGTACGAAATACCAACCTTCAATTGAAGATTTAGCAAATGCAATTCAGCAACAAAAATGTCACTAATGTAAATAATCATTTGTTTTGCTTTTTAATAATAATTAATAAATAGTTCAAAAACAAAACTCTTTCATTTACTAGGGCTGTAAAATGATTAATATTCCTAGATGTGACACGGCACCCAGGTCAAGCCAGGTTTCTTCAGAATTTTGACACGCCGAGCTTAAAAGGTTACCCATCACTGCTCTATAGGGTCTTCCAAAAAAATTAAACACAGTTTTACACCGTGCCGTTTATGGTACTTGAACTTCTGCTAAAATTTATTATACCACACATACATGAAGAGTTTAAGAATAAGGAAGGCTTTCATTTCCCTATTACCATTGTGCAGTGAGGGCTTTTAAAGCTTGATAAAAATTGGCCGAACAAATGGATTGAACGTAAATGTAGCATTAAATACCCCCGCGTTTCCCAGACCTAACGAACTTTTTATATTGAAGGGATATAACGCTAATGAACTATTCATATGGACTCATCAAAATTGAAGTTTATGGCGCTAAACCGGCAACAGTTAATGAATTGAAAACAGCCTTTGAAAAAAAATGCGCCCAAACACCAAAACAAATTATTCGTGATATTTGTGACTATGTCATCAGTTGTGCATGGACCAGAAAAGTCATCAATTTGAGCTTAAGTGATAATTTAAAAAATAAACGTTTATTTTTTATTTGAATTTTTAATCGTAGATGTTCCTTAACAAATTTCATTCCTGATTTTTTCTTTCCTTTCCACCATCCCTCCCTTTTCTTTTGATTGGTGTTGTCGCACTTTACATAAAAATGAATGTTCAGGTGATTATCTGTCTTTATGGGGTTTATGGACATAACATGTGCTCACGTGTATGGTATTGTATGTTCATGGATTTCGTGGGGATGGATAGTCATTTGAATATTTTTTTTTGCGACAATTTAACTTGCTTCATTTATTTTGTCTGGTCGGTTGGAGGAGATTGCCGTCTGGATATAAGCCCGCCAGATTGTCTGTGCAATTAAAGTGTTAACATTAATAAATAAAAACTACTGAATTCATAATAATTTAGATTGTATACTCGTATGTATTTTGTGGGACACCGTGTATTAAAAAATATGTTATATAAATTCACTATTTCCAAACTTCGGTCAGTAAACTTATAATATTCGGCCACATGCTGCGAGTCAGATATAAAAAAATTCCCCTTCAAAATATTCAGGTGTTTTTTATTGTTATATGATAATATACTAGTTAGTACCTTACATTTGAAAATCACGACCTTAATATGAACTCTGATTTTTATACATTTTTAAGGCATTTCATAATTTTTTTTTTCACATTACAACATTAGCTATTTAAAATATTTTTTTTACTATATTGTACGAGTATTACACTTTCGTTGTATAAAGTACAATCTGGCGGGTTTATTGCCATGTGGCAATATTTTCAACCAATCAAAAGATGTTCTGGAGCCCTTAAGTTAATACCAAACTGGAATCCTTTTTTTTTAAATCAGGATTCTAACATGGATTGAACCCGTAACCCTCGGGCTGGGAGACAAGTTTTGGAGAGGCGTTTTACCACCTAGGCCACGAAGTTTTTTTTCACGGCTTTAATGAAAAAGTGACTCAAATAGTACAAGTACGTTGAACCGAATTAATGTTGGACACATTGAAAAGCGTGACCGGAAGACAATACTATATTCGGCCCAAATAAACGAGCTGTCGGGTTAAGAGCCCCTTAATATAGTAACTTGTTGTTCGTCATTAAACACTATCACTAGACCTGTGCAAATATTGTAGCCAGACAAACTGTTTTACTAGACTGGGACCCTTTTCAATATTTTGGTTACCATCAGAAATCGAGCCCGAAACCCCTGGGTGGAAGTCAAGATTTTTATCACTAGGCTACAAAGATCGTCTAATGTTTTTTGAAAATTAATAATCATTTCACTAGGCAAGACGCGTAACGAAGTGATTTCAATCCTTAATGACATATTTCTTATATTTTTCATTAATACTTAATACAACAACCTTCATGGCCTAGTTGGTAAGACAATTATCTTCAAACCCGAAGGTTGCAGGTTCGATTGCCGTTGGTCCCCAATTTAAAAAAAGGCTTATCAGTCTGGATTTCACTTCAAGCCTATTAAACATTTTTCAGGTTGGATTTAAAAGATTACCGCAGAGAAAAAAAATCAGCAGGTTATACTGGCTGAGTTCAGAATATTGATCACTAGCAAATTTATTTCTGAGCTAAATGCTAAGAAGCTACTCCAAAATGTGAAAAAAATTAAAAAGGAAAAAAGAAGCAATACTAACATAAATCTCAGAAGAAAACGGAGAATTTTGGTTCGTGTAATGATGTATATTAAGAAGGGGAAAATTGGGTTCAGTGCCTTTAGTGTAATGTCTGGTATCACATTTCATGTGATTTAAATGTATAAGACCCTGTTTTCAGATGTGTACGATGTTATATTGAAGATAGTGATTAGGTGTCCTCCTGCCCCTTTGTAAGGGAGTAGGAGGACACTACTTGGATTATTAGTTTATATTTGTTTCATAAATAAGTCCTTTTTTTTAAAATACATCCATTTATTTAATCAAGTGTTTTTTAATCGTTCTGCATATTTAATAATTTTTTTTCGATTTGTATTTCTGTTCTTTTTTACATTTTATGTTAAGCGTGTCCGTTTGCCCCAGGTTCGATATTCTAGAAAAAGAAGTACTTACTTTGAAACCCAATAAGGTAAAATGTTATTTCAAAAAAGCTACTCCTTTCTTTTCATTACAAGAGCTGTATTTCAATTGTAATGTTTTTTAGTCTTTTGATTGTAGTGTTTTTAGTATTTTGATTAACACGTTACATTTTGTTCAATAAATGTGTGAAAACGTTTTTTTTTCTTATTATTTAAGTAGACCAGCCTACATATGTATCCTTGTAGTTTGCCTTTTGGCCCACAGAGCCTAAAATATTAAATTAATTAAACGCCCTTTACAAAAAATGTTTGCCGCGTTTTTTTTTAACTTTTACGTTTGTTATTCAACATAAGAATGCGTTTCCACATTTCGACTAATTAAATACTACCAACATCACTGCAGTTTTTATCTATCGATCAATATGTATCTAAACGTGATATCAGATGATCAAGAAATGTACTAATATCATGATATACAAGCTGGGTTATTCTCGTTAACTGAACATAACGGTGAGATTGTAAACTCGCCATTATTTATGTTTAACGACGCGATAAATATTAGGTATATGCTAATTTTAAAATACAACATGGAAATCAGCACATCAAAGTAATAGGATCACGTCAGATAATATTTTGCAACATATTTGAAAGCCATTTTGTGTAATATAGGAATATATCACGTTTCGGCTTCGTTCATAATTAGTCACTGAAATGCATTTTTTTTTTGCAATTTAAGATTCAAATTATGCTTGCATTCCCATTAACGCCCGCCGTACACGCTTGTGTACACCTGTTCAAAGCGCGAATTGGTGTTTTCTTTATATGATTATTATGGAAGTAATTACTTATTTCGAAACTATAAAATAGTAGTTAACTATAAAAAAATAAAATTTGGCAATAATGCGTAAATAAATATCATTGGTTTATCATCGCAATATGGATATGAAATAAGATTTTTTTCGTAAGATGTTTTTAACGTTTTTATTATAAATAATAAAATATTTTCTCTTGTTTTTTTATTATTAGGTATAGTTAGACTCTATTATAACGCGTGATTTTATTACTGCAACGAAAAAAATTTTTTGTGGTGTGCTGGGTTATATTTTATTGCCCTGTACACAAGCGTGTACAATGGGCATCTGACTGTAAAAATGTTAATGACTCGTGGAAGCAGATCATATTCAGTTCGCTTTTGTTTCTTGCTCAGTTCATACCCTGCAGTGTGCTAAAGGCATAATTCGATAACACATATATTTGATAACCCGATAACTATAATTGTCGAATCCTGAAATCCTTAAAATTTTTAAAATGGCGGCCCGTCGTGTTTTCACAAGCCATAATACCTATACAAGACTCGAAGAAGCCCTTGAATCAATAATGTCCGATGAAAACGATGAAGTCGAATACGATATAGTATTGATTCCACCAAATCCTGATGTCCTGAGTGACGAAGAAGAAGGGAATGACGATGATTTGACGTCCTCTAATCTTCCAAAAGATGTGCCAGGTACAGTGCAAGTAATTCCACGTCGTCCTGGCCATGATATTTCGGACTGGGACTACAGTGATGATGAGCCGCTTTCTAATTATATAAGATCTTCAAAACGAGTTAAAAGTCAAGACGCACCTAAGTGGAGAAAAACTTCACCTATATATAGTATAATACAACACATAACATTACCGATGCCATTCAGAGCAGACAAAAGACTGTTGTAGAATCCATAAAAGACCACAACCCTACAATGTTGTTTGAAAAATTCTTTGATGAAGAGGTTATGAACTTGATAACACAAAATAGTGTTTTGTACGCTGGTCAAAATAATCGACATAATTTTGAAATTAATTGTGAGGACTTGAAATCTTTTTTGGGCATATTGATATTGACTGGATATCACGAATTACCTACCGAACGTGCTTATTGGAGTTTGGATGAAGATCTTGGCATTCCATTGGTTGCAAATTGCATGTCACGTAATAGGTTTTTGGAAATAAAAAGAAACCTACACTTTGCAGACAATTCTCTAGTTGAAAATTCGAATGATAAAATGTTCAAAGTGAGACCATTGTGTAATCTCATTCAGAGAAACTCGTGCCAGTGGGGAGTTTTTCATAAAAATTTGTCTGTAGATGAGTCCATGATTAAATATTTTGGCCGTCATTCAGCCAAACAATTCATAATGGGAAAACCTGTGAGGTTTGGCTATCGGAATTGGGCAGCAACAAGTTCTGATGGCTACTGCTACACATTTGACATTTATTGCGGCAAGTCATCTACAGAAGTTTCTGCTGATCCTCTCGGCGCGAGAGTCGTAAAATCTCTGCTGGCAAAGATGCCAATTGTACCAAATGAACATATTGTGTACTTCGATAACTTTTTTACAAATTATCAGTTGTTGCATGATTTGCGACTCTTAGGCTACAGGGCCACAGGCACAATGCGAGAGAATAGAACTAAGAATTGTCCACTTACCACTGTGAAGGTAATGAAAAAGCGACCTAGAGCAGAGTATGACTACCGATTTGACACAAAAAATGAAATTACAATTGTACGCTGGAAAGATAATAATGTTGTTACAATGGGATCCAATTTTGACAGTATAGAGCCTCTGGGAAAAGTGAGAAGATGGTGCAAGGTTCAAAAGCAAAAAGTGGAAGTCAATGTCCCAAGACTGTTTATAAATTACAACAGAGGAATGGGTGGCGTCGACCAAATGGATCAGTCCATCAGTCTTTACCGAGTGTCCATAAGAGGAAAAAAATGGTGGTGGGTAATCTTTACCTACTTACTAGATATGGCTATTTCTAATGCTTGGCGACTACATGTGTTACTCAGCAAGACTGGACAGGTGACATGTATGGACCAATTATTGTTCAGACGGACGATTGCCCGAGGGTACATACGACACATAAAAACGAAAAGTCATCCGACATCGTCAAAAATACTTGGATTGGAGCAAAAAAATAATGGTCACAACCCCGAACGCATAGAAAACCCATTGCGTTGTGTTATTTGCCACAACCGAGGTCGCTGGCGATGCGGACTCTGTAAGAAAACGTTGTGTGTTGAGCGACCGTGTTTTGGACAATTTCACTCTTAAACCGCCCACTGTACACAGCCGTGTACAGCCCTTTATTTTCTAAAATATAAGTGTTTATTTAAATTTTTCTTTTCTAATAGTATTAAGTGTTCACAATGTTGTAATAAATAACAATAAAAAATAATTTTCACATGTAGTTTTCTTTTGGGCGTTAATGGGTTAAGGCCATTTTTTTATAAATGCAATCTGACCACTCTAGAAAGATTTTTGCCATCAATCTTTATGCCACTAAAAATGCTATTTGAAGAGTCAATATCCGACATGAAATAAAAAAAAAACAATAATTTTTAGAACATTTAAAGTTTTAGTTGTAAAAATTCAAAAATTTCTCAATCAGCCTATAAATGAAAAAGTTCTTCAAAGAAGACTATTCATTGGACTTGACAAAGATATGGCATTTATAACAGCATAAAGGACAACTGAAAAACATATCATCTATAGACCACAAACCTTGCAATACCCTTTTTTAGAGGTAACTTGCCAATACACAGGTGTCCACCTAAAAGCAATACATAATTTAATTTGTCGTTCCATCTTGTTCATCAATAATATTAATATTATTCTTCTTATTTTAGGCCTGTTAGCCTGTTACGGTCCTGCATCATTGTTTCCCTCTTGTGACGTCGACTGCCAGCTGTCTTTCTATATTTTGGGAGGTCGTCTTGGAGGTCTGCTTGCTTGGGGGATACTGTTCCTGGCCATTCTTACGGCTCTTGGTTCCTTCATTCAGGATACATGTTCGTTCCAGAACCTTCTTCTCTGTCGTCCTCATCTGACAATATCTTCAACTTCGCACATCCTTCGGATTTCTGTGTTTCGTACTCTATCATGAAGGGTTTTGCCAGCGATACCCCTGAGTACCTTCATTTCGCTGGTTCGAAGGAGATTTTTGGTTCTGACATTGTCGGCTCTGGACTCTGGATGCTGTATGTCATTATGGGGCGGACACATATTAATAATAAAATGACAATTTATATAACCCCAATTCGAGAGCAGACTCTCCTCAAGGGCGATCTAGCTTGGGATTCCAACCCATTATTATTGAAAAATCAAAAAATACATAAAATATATAAACATATATAAGTTGAGTTTAGGATAGAAAAGTGGTGGCCGTGGCCATTAGGTTAGGTAGTTCCTCGTATTTGCATATGTTTATAGTAACATATTTGGTAGGAAAACCGCAGAAAATTTTCTAAGGTATGACAAATAAAAAATAAATCTGGACCTGTAGATCTTTCGATATTTGCTAGTGATATTTTAAGTGTAAATATTATAATAAAAGAGGAATGAGGTAGGGGAAGAGAAGTGGAGAGACGTGTGATTCAATGGTAAATGGGGCGGGGAAAAAGTGAGAATGAATCTTTCGGGCAGGTCTGGGTCTGGATATCCAAGGGGGGGATTTTAAATAGGAAGCATATTGAGCAGAGGGCTGTTTAGACTTGATTTTATAGATTTTTTAATCTCGAGGATTTCTAAATTGTCCAGCTGCAATCCCCCTCGGCTTATGTGTAGAATCCGCAAACCACGATTGATATCCAACGAATGGTTATTTTTGATTAGGTGGTTAGCGAATTCTGAAAAATTATTGTTTTTCAGACATATGCATGATAGTTTTTCAGACTTTTACATGATATAAACCAATTCAATGACTTCCCCTTCGAAACCGAAGTTGAATATACGAGTAAAAAGAACCTTTTTTGAGGTGTGAAAAAAATTATAATAGTAAATTTTGATTTTGCAATATGTTTTTTTAAAGATCTGTGAAAGCATAGCTCTTCAGAGTTCACATTGCTGTCTTAGAATTTCCAGCTACGGCAAAATAGTTGTCAAGACTGCTAAAACTATTGAATCCCGACGCATTTACGTCCTCGGGTCTGACTTAACACGCCGTATCATGAGGTCTATAAATCAGGCTTGTCTGACAGGCGACACGATAGAGATGCTTAAAGAATACCAGCTGTCAGCGGTGCACCAATGGTGGTGAGTGAAGGGCGACGTTTTTCCTCTATCGGCGAAAATGGAAACTAGCATTCACTTTTATGTGTCTTGGAGCCTTCTTTTTTGTATATATGCTAATTACTTTGTTTATGTGGTTACAAATGCATTTCTTTTCAACATTATATATTTAATTGCTTGGAATTAAACCCCTTAAGCAAATAATAATGGAACTGTTACCAATGTTTTGCTTGTTTTTAACTAGTGTTTGATGTAATTGTCGTTAGCTCGAAATGAAAGTCACTAACGATTAATAAGTGGGTTTTAAAATTTTTGAATGGTGGTTAGTAACCGATACAACATTTTGAAGAAGATCGGTGGTCCTATCTTCTTTGCTCCGCCACCCAGGCGCAAAATAGTACGTACAGTGAAACCCCGTTTTTACGTGCCCGAAATTCACGTTTTTCCCGCTAAATGCGTTCAATTTTTACAATGTCGTTTTATTTTAGTACATTTAGTACCCGCTTTTACGTTTTTATTTCCCGCAATTTACGTTTGAAATATTTAAAATGCAAATAAATCTATAAACATATTTAATTAAATGCGCGACGATTTAAAATATTTGAAATGAATATTAGGAAGCAGAAATATGTTGTTTCTATTTATAGACACGTGTGCACCTGCACCTGCAGCGCTCATGGTCTAGGTTATACTAGTCGTGTAATACGATGCAATTGGTGGGAAATTTAGCGAATCAGAGGCAGGCAGACTGTATGATATATTTGGCCAATCTGTGCTTGTGTTTAAAACGTGTCGGTCGTGTACATACAATTTCAATTGTCGTGTAATTCGTGTGTCAATTTACATTTTTTTAATTTCTTTTAATTTTTCGTTGAATCCCTTCAAATAATGTCTCACCAAAGAAAGACACTATCGATTCAAGAGAAAAGGGAAATTCTCGAAAAAGCGAATAAACACGTTGGTTCACGTGTTTCGCTCGCGCGTGATTTGGGGATACCCATTACAACTTTGGCTACAATAATAAAAAATCACGAATCGATTGAAAAAAAATTCCGATTTGCGTGATTATCTAAATAAAAAATAATTTTGAATTTTTTTTCTAGCCCCGAATCTACGTTTTCCCTCAAATTTTTATCAGCCCCTTCAAAATCGTAAAAACGGGGTTTCTCAAACAGAGATTGTTTATTGGCCTTTCCAGTTCACCGCTCCTCTTTCTTTACGTCGTCCTTTACTGTATATGCAGTGAGACTCTTGAATCAGTTACAAACCAATATAAGACTCGCTCCGTCTTTGGCATGCCTTAAGAAGCGACTGAAAAACCTCTTAATTTCTAGTCAGTAAAATAACGTGTTTCATTCTTGATTTTTTTTTCCTTTTCTCTCCACCATCCCTTCCTTTCCTTTTGATTGATGATATCACACTTTATATGAAAAAGAATGTTCGGGTGACTGTCCGTCTTTGTGGGGCTCGTTGGCATGTGCTCACGTATATGTTTATGGATTTCGTGGTGATGGATAGTCATTTGAATGATTTATACGACCACGTAACTTGTTTCATTTACTTTTGTCTGGTTGGTTGGAAGAGATTGCCGCCTGACAATAAGCCCGCCAGTTAAATAAATAAATAAATAGGAATACGGCATGATGGCAATAATGATCAGAAAGAAGGCTTCATTGAGAACATTTGTTTACTTATTTTATAAATCTTAAATTTACGGTTTAAACTTTGTTAAATACAAAACTTCAAGAAAACAACATATACCGTAACAAGACATAAAAATTTGTGCATCGAGGTGAACATCTGGCAAACACATATATTCCAAGAATCTCTCCGCTACTCGCCGAGGTTGTCCCATGCCTCCCCCAACCCACAGTCCCCAACCCGAATGTTTACCGTTAGAAGCGTGTATCTCGGTACCAGTTCGAACAGAATTCAGTCTTGTTTGTGCTCCCTGATGATGAGGTGAAAGCCTTGAAATCGGTAGGGTTATACCGTTACAAAAAGTGGAATAAACAGTGTTTGATGAAACAAATTACAATGTCTTTAAACCTGCACAATGCCTTAACTATGAATAATACATCAAAATTACCAAATAAGAAAGAATCAAGCCAAAACAACTACCTACTTAGAAAATTCAAAATATTTTCGTTGAAAACGCTTTCTAAAAATGTTGAAGATGTCAATATCTTAGGCCCCATTCAAAAGAGACAGCCCGCTTGACAACGGATGAGCACTTGGCAAATTAGTTCTTAATATTGTCAGTCTAAATAGATAAATGTTTATGTAAATCGAATAGATGTTAACCCTTCCTTCCCTATGATGTGTAACTAGTACACATAACTTCAAAAACTTTAATATCTCTTTAAATATAATAAATATTGGGTTCATACTTTAGGTATTCCTCCGTAATAAATTAACGCATTGAATGAAAAAATAATATTAATAATAATTAGCACTAATCGGCCACATCAGAGATATTTTGTGAAAATCGGAAATAAATACACCAATACAATCAAACGTGTGCCAGTATGTGACGTAGGTATATTTATTCTAAAAAACTTGTATGGGTGAGGAAACGACGATATTCACGTCTCACTCTCACTCTTCTTCGATATATGGGAACGCAAGTAATAGGATTTCAGTTCGCTCGCTTCTCTCGCTTCAACAGCTATCGGGCATCCATATGAGTTGGTCTCTTCGCCCTTTTTGTGAACGTCGGCCGATGTTTTCTTCATGTTTTCAGCAATTAAATTTCAATTATTATCACTTTTGACTTCAAATTTAATTAATTTAAGCGATTGGATATGAATATTCTTATTTTTCTGATTTTAAATCGCTCATTTTTACATATGTATTGATGTGTATTGAATATACGGCACCGGAATGCGAGGATTTTTTAGCACAGGAAGGGAAAGGTTAAGAACATACAATCATATATTTAAAAAAAAGTTAGATTAAAAGATTTTTCCATCAACAACTTGAAGATATAAGATGGTTATACATCGCATGACAATTCCAATGATGTGGTCTGCTCCAATAAATGATCAAGCAGATTCAACCAAAGTCTCAAGATCAGCTTTAGGTGACAGTTAAATAAACTGAGTCATCGCCTTCTCACGCTGCAGTGAGGATATTAAGTTTCCTCAAGTTAGCAGTAATTAATACTTATTTATCGGTGTTCATTTCATTAACTTCGTCTGTGTTGTTAACTTGGGTCTTCAATATAACTTAACGACTGTCAATTAATTTATTTTATGCCTCTGAAACTTTTTTTTCAGGTGATGGAAAAGTGAAAAGAGATTAACCTTTCTCTTCCTGTGCTTAAAAACCCCCGCGCGTTCCGGTGCTGTGTATTCAATACACATGTCAAAATGAGCGATTTAAAATCGGAAAAATAAGAATATTCATAGGCAATCGCTTAAATTAGTTAAATTTGCAGTCAAAAGTGATAATAATTGAAATTTAATTGCTGAAAACATGAAAGAAAACATCGGCTGACGTTCACAAAACGGGCAAAGAGATGCCCGAAAGCTACTGAAGCGAGAGAAGCGAGCGAACTGAGATGATATTTCTTGCGTTCCCATATACCGAAATAGAGTGAGAGTGAGACGTGAATACCGTCGCTCCTCACCCAGAGTGTTTTTTTAGAACGAATATACTTACATCATACACTGGCACACGTTTGGTTGTATTGGTGAATTTATTCCCGATTTTCACAAAATACGAGTATATCTGATGTGGCCGATAACCTATAATTCAATAAAGATAAGGGAAAGAAAACCATTTAGACAGTCGATCGGAGTGTGGTTGTTATTGCGACAGGATTTTGAGTACTTGGGCTTTCAGGATGAATGACGTGTTGAAATGATGTGTGGAAAAGATTTGTGTGGGCTCTTGAGTGTGGGTTTCTACTTGTTGTTTTGATTTTTGTTGTTTTGTATTTGTGTTTCTGTATATTTTTGTGTTAATTTTTATTCTTATGATTGTGTGCGGTGTATTATGGGATGAAAATTTTTGGTTTTATTTTTGTTTCATTTTGGGTCCATTTTTGGTTTTATTTTTGTTTTTGTTTTTATTCTTACGATTGTGTGCGGTATATTATGGGATAAACAAGTTTGGTCTTTCTGGAGTGATGATGTGTGAAGAGTTTGATTCCGCATGATGTTTCCAGTTGTAATTGAGTGTCACTGTTTGTCAGGTTGATAAGAACGTGCAACGGGGTTTGGTTTTCGTGTAATCGAAAAGAAGTATCGATTTATTTTTTCATGCTAAATATCCTCAGTGAGATACAGTCAAAAGCCTAGTTTACTGGGGATACGACAAATGAAAGGCGACAAATCTAGATCCATTAAAATAATGTATGTCTAAATTAAATAACTGTTGTTTTTTTTTTTTCGCAAATTATGTATATTTCTTGTCATGTGTATTTAATAATAAATAAAAAATAAATAAAATACTTAATCATTAATTCAAATATAAAAACATTTGTCTGAATAATTGCAACAAATCATTAAAAAATCAAACAACTAATTCTATCAAAAATACAAAAGAATGGACCGTAGAGATAATTTATCAAGTATTATTTATTATCTCTAAAATACACTGACCTCTATATTTAACCCAGTGATCTTAAGACAAAGTGTGGAGATCGAAATAAACCAATTTGTTTTGTTGTATCTTCTCACGATATGCAAATTGCTGTCCATCAATAATCTGTAACAACAATGTAAAAGCTGTTGGTGCAAGATCAGTCACTGTATAAATATGTCATGGGGTCACCAGCATCCAACCTCCGAAGACCGGAGATCTTCTTAGTCAACAAGGTCAATGCTATGGACCACGGTGAATGTTCGTTTGAAATATAGACGCTAGTCATGCCTTATCGATTGTTGTTAATCTTTTTGTTGCGTTCCAAATATTGAATTTTTTATGCTTATCGTTGAAGAAAGTTATTTCTCCATTTTTAATCTCATTTTGAATTCATCTCATCCTCATCAAATTTTCAGCATCTTTCCGGTCATAGACTTGCACTACGCTCAAACAGATAATGTTTATTGACCTTCCCAGTTAATCGTTTTCTTTATGTCGTCCTTAATTGTTCATGCACTGAGACTCTGGAAACAGTTAGGCCGAGGCCACACCAAAATGCTTCGTTAATAAAATAATAAATAAAAATAAATATAGGTTTATTGACAGCAACATAGTATGTACAAAATATATTTAAATAACACTTCTAAAACACATAAATTGCAGATAATACATTAAATACAGAAGCTATCAAAAGGTCTGGGCTCATCTAATAACATCCCCTCGGCCAAGATACACCCCACCAATATAGGGCGAACCCAGCCACGGGGACACCAGATGTTTTTCAGCCTACACCCTTGAACACGTAGAACAAGAAGATAAAAAAAACACAAAAATAAATAGACGACAAAAAAAAATACATTCAAGAGAGAAGACATTAAAAAGGTCCGGGCTCATCCCACAAACATTCCCCCGGCCGAGACACACCCCACCAACACAGGGCGAGCCCGACCGCATGGACATCGGTTAGGTGCTAAGCTAGATTTTACGTGACTTATATACTAGGTGACTTCATACCTGGCCACACCAAAGTGCTACACACAAATTCATTTGACAGTTGGGAGTGATTGAGTCAACACACGATGTCACTCTCCAAACTTACCAATTTCATAATAACTAACCATATTTATTTACTTTCTGTGCAACTTCATTCCAAAGTGATTTTATTACAGGTACATTTTTATATAATTTGATCGATGGGTTCCACAAAGGCTCCTTTTTATACACAGCTGTCATTAAAACTTCCGCCATCTCGTAAATTAACCAACACATCTGGTCGCTAGCAGATTTACCCGATAACTAATCGTCATGCAACGTGGCGTGAAGCGTGCAGTGTGGCCATTGTGATAATTTGCGGTACGTTGTCGCCTAACGTTAACGCCTAACGGTATGTCGCCTAACTCGCAACATAGCTCTAAGCATCAAGCGAGGCTCCTTCCTGTGTGGCCGAGAAAAAAACTCTTAATTTCTAGTCAGTTAAATAACATGTTTCATTTCTGATTTTTCTTTCATCTCCACCATATCCTTTCTTTTTCTCTTGATTGATGATATCTCACTTTTACTTTTACTGTGAGTAGAGAAAAATTTCATAAAGATGAATTATCATTTGAATATTTTTTGCTTTCATGTTACTTCCTTTTGTCTGGTTGGTTGGAAGAGATTGCCGCCTGGTAATAAGCCGCAATAACATAAAAATAAAAAGATCCCAGTCTTGTTAAAGAGTTCGTCTAGCAATAATATCAACAAGCGCTATGTGCATGTTGGTATTGTTACTTCTTCTCGTGCGGGGTAGTATTGGCAACACGTATGATAACGAACCGCGAGTTCCGTGCATATTAGTCCGTAGGTTCAATGAATATAGTCATGTGATAATTTTGTCTCTTGGCCACGCTCTTCAATATGTCCAAATGACCGATTCAAGAGTTTTAAACGGTACTATACGAATAATAAATAAAAAAACTTGTACTGATCCGCATTATCGCCTTCATATGTCACATTAATTTAATTTACCTCGTATATATTATACAAAAAATCCCTGTGACAAAATGTATATGTAATATTTAAATTGAGTTTAAAAAACCTGTCTGTTACAACCCACAAATAGCATATGTTTTGTTTCCTCAAACATCTCAAAACAGGTAGATTTTTGCTCATTCTTTAGTCAGTAAATTAATCTCACAAAACACAGCTACGAAGTTACAGGTTGATGTTAGTTCGTAACTCTGAAATGTTGATACAAGATTTACGAGTATATCTGACGTTTCATTTGATTAGTGATTTCATCTCATTATGAATCCCTGACCTGCCAGCCACAATGCTTACTCTTACTGAAAGGTCAGCTTTCTACGATTATGACTCGACTGATTCATTCATGACTCATCTAGTTACCGTGAATACAATAACATGGACAATAATTCATTCAACAATTCTATGAACCACTTTTTCACTCGACGATTGAACGTACAATGCTAATAATTGTGTATTGCTGCTATTTATACATAGGTCTATAAAACTGTTGCTCTTTTGAGGCAAACCAATCATCGAGCCATTTTCGTACATTTTTGTAAGAAGTGAAGCGCTGCTCAGCAAGTGCCTGTCCCATCGATGCAAATAAGTAGTAATCGGATGGAGCCAAGTCTGGTGAGCAAGCCGCATGCAAAAGTATTTGCCAACTAAACGCATCAATCATTTCCTTGGCCAAGAGCATGCTCACCGTAAGCTTCGACAAGCATTCGATGCGATTCTACAGCAGTTTTCTTCAAATGGTAACAGAAAATCAATGCTGTCTGCAAATCGTAGTTTTCAGGCACAAAAAACAGACGTGTTGAACGCTATGAAAACATATGTAGTTGTATTAAACTTGTATTGATGTGAGTTAAACGTCTTTGATAAATGTAAACACAAGAAAAAGGCGCCAATGACACGGTTTGACAGTCACTACATTGACAACTAGAGCCATCTATGAGCAAATTCCGGTTTCATAGGTACAGACCTGGTATACTTATTATCAGGACATGTTTTTTGGGTTAGGTAGATCATATCTAAATAACACAAAAATATAGAAGCAGACAAGTTGTAACTAAATAACTTGAAAGGGTACGCTTAGAAGCAGACAGGTTGTCTGAATAACTCAAAAGAAGTTATGTTTATATAATTCGAAAGAGCACACGTAGAAGCGGACAGGTCATGTATACATAACTAGAAAGGAGGGATACATGTAGAAGCAGACAAATTATATCTCAAAATCTCGAAAGGATAGAAGTAGACAGGTCGTATCTGAATACGGGTCATATCTGAATAGTAGACAGGTCGTATCTGAATACGGGTCATATCTGAATAGTAGACAGGTCGTATCTGAATAGTAGACAGGTCGTATCTGAATACGGGTCATATCTGAATAGTAGACAGGTCGTATCTGAATACGGGTCGTATCTGAATAGTAGACAGGTCGTATCTGAATACGGTTCGTATCTGAATAATAGACAGGTCGTATCTGAATAGAAGACAGGTCGTATCTGAATACGGGTCATATCTGAATAGTAGACAGGTCGTATCTGAATACGGGTCGTATCTGTCGTACCAATATCTCTTTCATCCAAGAAGGAGATTATCGAAAGAATGTCAACAACATGTAAAAAGTTAATCGTAACGTCTTTTTGGCATGTTGCTTGAAATAGTGATGAAAGTCTGGAAAGCTAGTGATCGCTGGAAATATTGAGAAAAAGTGAGCAAGATGAATAATAAAGGACCAAATAAAGTAATTAACAGAACCTTCTTTAAGCGCTGCAACATGGCTCATGACCGGATGGAATCAGGTAATGCTCCTAGCTAGAGATATAGCTGATGACTATGACGCTCAGCATTCCACAAACGATAAAGAAAAACAATTCTGTAATACATCGACACACCGCATATTCTTCTCAGTGCAGGCATTTTCACCGTATTAACTTGACTTCTTTCATTCATTTTCAACGTTCATGTTTCACTCCCATAAATTGTAAATCCGATACAATACCATTTTTCAATGTCCGTTTATTATAAAGTATTATCAAATGTCCTATAGTTTTTCCATTGCGTATTGCATCACAATTATTTTGAATTATGACGTTTTGTCAAGTGGTGTCATGTCTGTTTTTCCAGTTACATAATATTTATATTGCCATTGGGTATTCGTTGTGTAAAATGTTTGTATAGTTGGTTGCAAACATTTCCAAATTCCGTCAAGAACGATTTGCAAACAAAAAAAATAAGTCTCAATTTCTCTTCTAAAATAGTTTTATTCTCCCTGGCTCCATCCCAACTCACTGTCTGCGAAGACTGTTGGGGTCAGCTCTCCTCGTCCTCAGGTTGTATGCTCTTCTGTCCCGGACTACGTCCCCCAAGCCGTGCCTCTGCATTGGTTATATTTTACACCACCCATGAATTCTTTGGTCTTCCTCTGGTTGTTATTCGAGAAATATACATGGAGATTGTCTGGTTCACAATGTGATCGGGTGCTCTGCGTCCAACGTGCCCATACCATCTCAATCGCCTCTTCTCCGTCTTACTGTTGATTGATGTAACCCTTAGGACACACCAGCTGACCATCTTAGCATGCGCGTTTCAGCAGTTTCTAGTTGCCTGGAGTAAGAGTTATACATCGTCCAGCATTCGGAGCCATAGATAAGTGCGGGTCTGACAATGTTTGGCATACTTTTCCTTTTAACTTGACTGGCATTTTCGAATCACATAGAACTCCCGTCATTGATCTAAACTTCATCCATCCCACACTAATTCTATGTGTTACATCTGCTGCACATCCTCCATCGCTATGGATGAGTGACCCAAGATACTCAAAAGAGTCTTCTAAAATAGTAACAAACAATAAAACCATGATTCCATTAAATATCAAAGAAGAATGTTTAACACATTTGTCCTCAGTGAGATACAGGCAAAAGCCTAGTTTACTGGGGACACGACAAATGAAAGGCAACAAACCCAGATCCATTAAAATTGTATATCCAAATTAAAAACATGTTGTTTTTTCGCTAATTATGTTTATTTCTTGTGTAAAATAAATAAAAATAAAAGATACATGCATTCATACCATCACGCTGTATCCCTGTCGTGGCAGGCCGAGAAAAAAGACTAAGACGCTAGACATCCTCTCGCGATAAACATATTTCGTCTCTTTTACATCCATACACTTTCTTATACAACACCTACGATTTATCTGACTTTTACATTTCCTTTTTTCAAAATATTATACACATGATCCAACCATGCATTCGGTGGCATTCTTCTATCTTGCCTTCCAACTTATATTTGCAATATACATTTATTTTGTTAGACCTCCTTCATTCATTCGTTCCACGTGCCTAAACATGTCAGAATGCTCTTTTTCATCTTATTTAACACGAAAGCCTTAAGTGCACATTCATCCCTAATCAATTATTTTTATATTCTGTCATATGATACATTGTCAACTCATGTATTATTTTAAGGGAACGCTTTTCTACCGCATTTATTTGACTCTTTTCTGTCTCGTTAAACGTTAATTTAAATTAAAAAAAAAGTGTTTGTAACGGTCTTTTTTTTTTAATTTTTCTTAATAAAAATAAAAAATTTTGATATCTTATTTTTATTTTCGACCTTTCCTTTCCTGTGCTAAAAAACTTCGCCCATTATGGTGCTGTATATTAAATACACATGTAAAAATGAGCGATTTAAAATAAGAATATTCATATCCAATCGCTTAAATTAATTAAATTTGAAGTCAAAAGTGATAATAATTGAAACTTAATTGCTGAAAACATGAAAAAAAAAAAACATCAGACGACGTTCACAAAACGGGCGAAACAACCACCTCGAACTGAGATTCTGAGCGAACTGAGATTCTATTTCTTGAGTTCCCATATACCGAAGTAGAGTGAGAGTGAGCCGTGAATAGCGTCGCTTCCTCACCCATAGCGTTTTTTTTAGAATGAATATACCTACGTCACACACTGGCACACGTTTGATTGTATTGGTGAGTTTATTCCCGATTTTCACAAAATATCTCTGATGTGACCGATAAGTGCCGATTATCATAAATATTATTTTTTTCATTCAATGCGTAAATGTATTACGGAGGAATATCTAAAATCTGAATCCAATATTTATTTTATTTATAGAGATATTAAAGTGTTTAGAAGCAATGTGTACTAGTTACACATTACAGAACAGGAAGAGTTAACTTAAGATTTTTTTATTGTACGACTATTTAAGAAAATAATTTATTTGAATAAAATAATGCGTTGTTTCTTCTGGTATCGTTTTACTTTTACGATGTGCAAAATTTTCTTTTTTTAAGAGACTGTGAATATCGGCAATGTTGAGTTTATTGCATTTATTATCTTCTTTACGATAAAATTATAGGCTGTTGGCAAATCGTGACACGTCACGCATCCTGAATTTACGGGAGAGGAAATTAAACGGTCGGTTATAAATAGCTGAAGATAATCAAATTTTTAAAATGAGGCTAAAATACAATATAACTTCACATTGTGTAGGTAGGCCGTAGATTTTATCAATATTCGTTTAATTTTAAAATAAAACTTAATTAAACATATTATGAAAGATTTTACCCGTTCACAACTTTTGCACCAGCTTTGAAGTCAGATAAAAAAGTTTTTAAAATAATACAAACGAATCATTATTTCTCTTAGAATATTTCTCACTAGTTGCAGCCCGTGAAATATTCATGGAAGTAAAACAAATTCTACATTTACGAAAATATATAGTCATAAATATAGAATTTGTTTATATATATATTGTATGATTTATACATCGTCCCTTTTTTAAACCGGTTCAAAAATTGTTAGCTAGGTATTTAAAATTCGTTCAGTATCACGGACCCACCGAGATTCAAATTTCAAATTACTTTCGGAGAGAATCCAAGTATTCCTCTCTCGCTCTCTCGTATTCAAAAATCAATTCTAGTATTCTTTCTTTGACGACAACCATCGTATGGGTTTTGGCCTATTTATACTATGATTCTCTTTCCTTTTTCGTCACCTTTTATTTTAATTTAAAGTTATTTTGTTTATTGATTTAAAATGAATGGTATTTTATCTAGCATTAGAAATAATACTACTCAAATCAGAATTTTAAGTGCTCATATATATAAAATCACTTTGTCATAAAAGTTTACATGAATCATTTACAAAAAAATATCAGAAAACAGTACCTTCATGTATACTACCTATTATATATATAATACAAACATGAGTCAGGCCAAGGCTCAGGAGATCCAAGTCTCTAGCATACAAAATAAAAATAACTATTTGGATACAAAATGAAATCATCTATTCCAATAGACAAGAAAAAACGCTCATCGAAACTTCAAACATGTTTTCAGAGATCTCGGAATATTTGAAAGATAAAAAAATCATCTAGGAATAATCGTTAACTCAAATATTATTTTTATTTTACTATTAAGTATTTACCATAAGTACTAATCTTTGATGTTTGGAAGTGAAGCGTGGATGTGGAAAAAAAAGAAAGTCGAATAAATGTTGTGGAAGTGCATGCATGTAGAAAAACATATCGGTGTTATATATGTTAAAATACGAAATTTAGTGATGGTGGATGAATGTGAAACTTGTGTTGAGTTAGGTGAAGAAAAGCACTCTGAGTTGTTTTGGGCATGTAGAACAAATGCATTAAGAAAGAATAGCAAATCAAATATCCAGTGCAACTAAGAGCAGAAACCGTAGTAGAGGAAGACCAAGGAAAGTACAGTCGGATCAATAGTATGAGGTTTGAAAGAAAAAAAATAAGAAGTAAGGAAATCGTACGAACTGTATGAGAAGGTGTTAGTATGTGAAAGAGATTAAATATGTGTGTCAAAATGGGAAAGAATAACTCTTTCTTCTCTCTGCTTACCCCAGCAAGGAAACAACGTGACGGTATGTACGTGTACACAGCAAAACTAAGAGAAAACAGCAACAGAAGAGTCAAATGTCGTAGAACTGTTGCTAGTTATCAGGGACTGCTCACGAAGATCTTTACCCTATATGCAAAAGAGCATGTTCACAAATTGACTTACAACGGTTAGTCAAATGCTACGTTTGGTCAGTGTTATTGCATGGAGTGGAATCATGGACCCTCAAAGTTGGTAGTATGAACCGACTGGAAGCATTCGAAATGTGGATGCACCGGAGAATGCTACGGATACCCTGGACGGATATGGTCAGTAACACAAGGGTTCTTCACAGAGTCAAAGTTGATAGAGAGTTGCTGACTAATATTAAAATGCGAAAGGTGTCCTACTTGGATCATGTACTTAGAGGAGCAAAGTAAAAATTACTGCACCTGATCATCCAAGGCAAAATAGAAGGCCGAAGAGGTTTTGGCAGGGGGAAAATCTCCTGGCTCCGCAATATACGTGATTGGACTGGCATAAGGGGCGTTGGAGATCTTTTTCGGGCTGCTGGGGACAAATATATCTACTCTCGGGTATTATTCAACGTTGGGGGGACCTGCCATGCCACTGGAAAGAAGAAAAAGTCATCTCCTATGGCACCAACATCAAGTACTCTGATCCCTCATGTTGTATTGTGTCTTTTATTATATTCGTCACGGATAATGGGCATTTAATTAAATAAATAAACAAACGGATCAAAGTCAGAAACAAAAAAGCCCATAACTCCCGTGAATGATATTCATTTATGATATCAATTCATACAATGCAACAATAGTCTTTGGTTAATGATTGTTCTGTCAACTGCTTTTTCTAGTGCGTACCTGCGTAGGAAAATAATTACCTTGAACCGTAAGGGGAACGGATCGAGTCGCCAGACAATATACCAGTTCCTACAAAGGTTAAGTGGGGCAATTAAACTTCGTATAAAGTTTTTATATGTGAGAATTACTATGAGACGCTGCATACAACAGCATAAGATTACATTGTAAAATGTGAACATCTGTCATTCCTTAGATGTGCTTACATTGAAAGTATTGATGTTTTTTCCCGCTGATACCACTTAGGTTATAATGTTTCCGGACTGAAAAACAGATTATGTATGAACAGACACTACATCGGCAAAGCACAACGCATATTGAAGCGATGTTATACTTAAACATTTATACTTGTACCTTTAGTAGTACAGTACCCGGTGGTAAGTAATACACATCGGGCTTAAGAAAGAGACTGTCGGCCATAATCAGCTAACTTCGGCTTTGTAGAGCGTCGTTTCTGTCCCCTAGAACACTTGACTACGATTAACAAATTGCGACGGAACACGTGTATGAATGACAAAGACGACGCTACGCGGGTAATGTATGTTAACTAGAGCCGTTAGAAGACGTGTTAACTCGACATATTATGAAATGTAAAAAATATAATATCACGCTGATATCAAGTTTCTTTGAAAAGGAGGGAAAAATCCGGTAAAAATTAAATTAAGTCAGCACCTTAACGTCGTTTAATTTTTACAGAGATTTTCCTTAGTTTTGTAAGAAACTTGATAACTGCCAAAAATAACAATTTTTAGCGTCAAAGTATATAACGAAACAACACGTCTTACGGTTTTGGTTGGTGTTCAACTGAGGATAGTGGTATCAACTTTTTATTGCGATATTGCCAGACTATGCAATGGACGGGACCGGCTTGATGTATATCCATACACGATCTATATTCCTCAGGCCGGAAAATTTTTAGCTTTAGTAGTTATTTTGGCTTTATAATAGCCTCCACTCCTCAATATCTTCTCGGAAAAAGTTCAGGCTTATCTTCTTTTTGGATTTAAGGCAAGCTGATGGTATAAAGTTATTGAAAAGAGTTTTTACATAGTCATTTAAGCGTTTTAAGAGTGATTTAGCTATAAAAAAATAATCATACTAGTATTGTATAGCACCGGTACAAAGAATGTTGAATAGGTGGATAGTTGCCACTCAGTCTTCGGAGTTTCTGGTATAACTTCAATGAGTCTCGGGAATACCTGGGTGAGAAAAACTTTCCTCGTTGGCTAGTAAAACTTTGTAGAAATAAAAACATAATATGACGTTTCAAAATACGAGAATATATTTGCGTCCCTTGTGTTAAGCCCATCGCACATCGCAAGCACCTCGATCGGATCTCTTATGCAGTCATTTTGTGCTCGTTCAAGTGATGGATAGCTTGTTCGGAGTTTCGGTCCGATGGTAGGACACCTTACTCCTTCATCGGATAAGTTCTGACTGTTAAGATATTTATTGGAAATTTTTGGATCTTTTTGGGAATCGGGAAAGGATAGGTTTGTGGTAAATGTTTAGATTTTATGAATGATTATGAGAAATTATAAACGATTAAATACATATATAAATATGATGATATATACATAATATTAAATACAAATATACATAAATTTGTGTCGTCACACACTGTTTTATATTGAATGGGTGAAAAAAAAAAAAAAAAATAAAATAAAATAATAATAATAATAATAATAATAATAATGATGGTGAATAAATTATAAGAATGAATATAGTATATGTAGATAAGTAAATGAGTGGGGAAACGTTCAACGATTGTCACGCATTTATCACACACAGGGGACGTCAAACCATATGTAGTAATAATGCGAGGACCACACAAAGGAACATTTTATTACAATACAACGATTTTCAAACAATATTAGCAATATATTCTAAATGAATCTACTTACATATACGATTATATATGATGCATATGTCCAACACAAGTATATGTGACGCATATGTCCAACACAAGTATTATTAATCAGCTAAGATGATATTTCATAACAGTGTTCTAGTAGCAACTTTGATTTATGAAAGAGAAACGTGGACGTGGAAAAAGACTGAAAGTAAAACACGTGCAATGAAAAGAAAGAAACATGGGGTGACAATGTATGGCAGAATGTGATATGAAGTGATAAAGGATAAATGTGAATTTATGCCTGATGTTTTAATTAAGATGAAGGAGAGCATACTAAGATTGTTTGGGTTTGCAGAAAGAATTAATTAAGGTATGGAATAAATAATGAAATAAACAAATGAATTTGGATTTGTAGAACGAATGGAATAAGGAACGAATTTATTTAAGTTTTTTTTTTTTTACATGGTGAGTTTATTGCCATGTGGCAATCTCTTCCAATCAACCAGAAAGATGTTTTTATAGGTCCTAAGTGTTAACCAGACTGGAATCCTATTTAAAAAAATCTGGGTTCCAGCGGGGATCAAACCCGTAACCTCCGGATTGGCAGACAAGTGTCTTTCCACCAGGCCACGGAGGAATGAATTTCCAATTTATATTTATTAAAACAATTATAATATGTATGTTTTTTTTTATTTCCGGGTGTTTAAAGAACAATATCTGGAAAAAATAAGTATATGAATATCCAAAGCAAGGTGACGATTTACCAGACCTGTGTCCGCCCCATAATGACATACAGCATAGAGTCAAGAGCGGACACTGTCAGAACCAAAAATCTCCTTCGAACCAGCGAAATGAAGGTACTCAGGAGTATCGCTGGCAAAACCCTTCGTGATAGAGTACGAAACACAGAAATCCGAAGGATGTGCGAAGTTGAAGATATTGTCAGATGCGAACGACAGAGAAGAAGGTTCTGGAACGAACGTGTATCCAAAATGGTGGAACCAAGAGCCGTAAGAATGACCAGGGACCGTATCCCCCAAGCAAGCAGACCTCCAGGATGCCTTCCCAAAAGATGGAAAGACAGCTGGCTTCGACGTCTCAAGAGGGAAACGATGATTCAGGGCCATGACAGATCAACAGGCCTAAAAGAAGAGAAAGAAGAAACTTAAAATACTTCTTTTTATTACTTCAAGGTTAGAAGATTGATAAAATTTGTATAAATGTATATCATTCTCACTTTATACGGCCCGATCAAAAAAAAAATATCACAGTGGTAAAATTTCTTCCAATCAACTACCGTATTAGCCCGACTATAAGGCGAGGTTTTTATTTAAAAAGGCGACACGTAAATAGGGGGGTCGCCTTATATTCGAGTCACAAACATAGTGGGTAATAATAAATTCACTACTCGCGATAAGCGAAATGACAACATTGTAATGAGAGCGTTCAAAAGGCGTCATTGTTTACACATGCCTACATATTAAAGGGCCATAACAGGCCTAAAAGAAGAAGAAGACGATACTATGTATGTGTGAATGGAGTGAAAATTTACAACCAATAATAAAACTATATGGTCTGGATGCCATTACTCTAATAAAATTAGAAGAATAACAAATATTTATTATACAATACCATAAAAGTCCTGCGTGAGAAATGCGAACTTGCTTTATGTAAGATTCTGTTCTGAGAACAAATAAATAATGCGTTATGATTGATCGTACTTCTCTCTCCACGCTGCCTAATACGGTCGTGAGCTCGCATTAATCTCCTTATCGGATTGGATACATGATCGCTAAAATGTTCTTTCACAGTTGTTGTTCTCTGAATAGCTTAGAAGGAAACAACGGCATGGCCACTATATCTCGGCTGGTTTCAGCCGCTATCCATGCTAATATCTCGATGCTCACGACATAAAACAGCATCACGACCCTTACCTGACTCTGGAACGTTAAGTTTACCATAAATGGAGCTAACCTAACATGTGAACCAGTAAATTGTAATCGGAAGCCAGCTTGAACTTCGAATTAGACACGTTTCGACCTTTATGGCCGTGTTAGTAAGGCGCCTATCTTTTAGGTTGTGGTTCCATTCTCGTTTGAACGCGATTTTTTTAAGAACCAAGATTTTCAGTCTAGTTTTCCCTTAAGGCCTCATAAATATATTCCTGGTTTATTAGGAAAGATTGCCATATGGTAATAACCTCACAGGATTATACTATATATGTTGTGGTTCCATTCTCGTTTGAACGCGATTTTTTTAAGAACCAAGATGTTCAGTCTAGTTTTCCCTTAAGGCCTCATAAATATATTCCTGGTTAATTAGGAAATATTGCCATATGGTAATACCCCCACAGGATTATACTATATATATATAGGGTCTTTCAAATTGAGCGGTTTTTTTAATTAATTTTTTTTTAATTCTTGAATAAAACACACAATGTGCTTTCATTTCAAATTTTTTTTTATTGGTTATTAAAGTATAATGAATGGCATTTAAACACATAAAACAATAACCGCCAAATGTCCACCTCTTGCAGCTCCACAGATGTCCACTCTTTTGTCAAAATTTTCGATGATATTCATGTAATATTTTTTCCAATTCTTCTTAAACGTCAAAAAGATGGTTAATATGAAATAACTCTTAAAAGTTCGTTCCACAACCACGCCGGGTGACTCGCAAATTATAATACTCGTACGACCCGTTCCACAACCACGCCGGGTAACTTGCAAATGGTAATGTAACCCGTTCCACAACCACGCCGGGTGACCCGCAAATGGTAATACGACCCGTTCCACAACCACGACAATTTAAAGATCGCAGCCACCACCTTCATATCATTGCAGTTAGCTTTTCCAATCTAATAGCCGCAGCTCCCATCGTCTTACCTTAACACTTAGCTTAATTTCTGGTACATTTAATTTAATCTATCAATAAAAGCTGGTTCGAAACCCTAGCTAGATCACCATTGAAGAGTGTCTGTTCTCTAAACGGCGCTGTATAAATTGTAATTTTATTATTATTAGTATTATTATACATCACTTGAGACTTTCATGAGAAGATTATGCTCATCTTTTATTAAATCAAAATATACTGTCAGCGATAGCAAATCATTACGTAGTGAATTTGTATTCCTAGCGCGAATACTGTTGATAACTTTTTCATCTAAATCACAATATAATTTGATATCTAAAGATAAATATCAACCACTTCCTAGAAATCCTTAACGTCTACCAGCATCATTGTCTGTCAATCACTAACGTCGTTACAATTGAATATACAATACCAAGAAAGGGAGAAATTTATTCATATCAAGACTGTCAAAGAATTTTACAAACGCACTGAAGGCAACGTTTATTCCAATAATAAGATTTACAATTCGAGATATTATTTTTTCTCCTTTCAATAATCATAACCTTTTTCATTATTTTGTATATATGACTATACATGGTTCATCTGGCGGACTTAACAACAATTTATTTCAACCAACCAGCTTATCTTGGATACATTAAATTGTTTCATTTTTAGGGTGAAGACTGAAAAACAGGATTTAATGTCCTCGCAGCCGAGATCGCTCTCTATTGGTGTGAGCGTATCTCTACTGTACGGATGTTATGAGATGAGCTCAGACCATTTGATAACTCTTATCTTGAATGTAGTTTATTTTACATTGCCTTTAAATATATGTGAAATTTCAAGATGTACGAGTAA
Organism: Odontocerum albicorne; assembly: GCA_949825065.1. NCBI lineage: Eukaryota > Metazoa > Arthropoda > Insecta > Trichoptera > Odontoceridae > Odontocerum > Odontocerum albicorne. The sequence continues at coordinate 44,683,846 of OX463845.1, read as the reverse complement.
AAAATTCCTTGCTTTCAGTAAACCTATATTTATTTATTTTAAATTTTAATCTATTATAGATTTTACAACAAAAAAAAATCGTTTCAATTCAAGTAAAAATAACGAAAACATATTGTATATCAATCTCTTAACAAAAATAGTAGAACTAAAGGAAATGAATTAATTTCAGAATAAGGAAGGCAAAAAAGGAAAATTAAGGTTTAAGTATATGATATTCATGTAAAATTTATTCCAATTCTTCTTAAACGTCAAAAAGATTGTTAATATATAATAACTCTTAAAAGTTCGTTCCACAACCACGCCGGGTGACCCGCAAATGGTAATGCAACCCGTTCCACAACCACGCTGGGTGACCCGCAAATGGTAATGCAACCCGTTCCTCAACCACGCCGGTTGACCCGCAAATGGTAATACGACCCGTTCCACAACCACGCCGGGTGACCCGCAAATGGTAATGCGGCCCGTTCCTCAACTACGCCGGGTGGCCCGCAATTGGTAATACGACCCGTTCCACAACCACGCCGGGTGACCCGCAAATGATAATACGACCCGTTCCTCAACCATGCCGGGTGACCCATCAAATGGTAATACGACCCGTTTCACAACCACGCCGGATGACCCGCAAATGATGACGACTCTCAAACTATGATATATATACAGCATTTCCCATATTTCACGTATCTTTTTTACGAAACTGTAAAACTATGCTTTATATACAACAGTTCCCATATTTCACATTTCCTTAATATGAAAATCGCAAAACCTATAGTCTATACTCAACAGTTCCCATATTTCACATTCATCTTAAATAGGAAATACTAAACTATGCTATATATACAACAATTATCATAATTCCCTAATATGGGATCTGTCAAACTATGCTCTACATACGACAGTTCCCACATTTCACATTTTCCTAGTAAGGAATCTGTCAAACTATTCTCTATATACCAGTTCCATAATATCATATTTCCCTAATACGAGAACTGCCATACTATGCTCTACATACTCGTATATAACAGTATTGAAATGTTATGTTTTTCTAATATAGAAACTGTCCATCTATGATCTACAAATATATATATAACAGTTCCCATATTTCCCATTTCCCTCATGTGGGAACTGTCAACCCATGCTCTATGTCAAACAACAGTTCTCATATTTAATGTTAACCCTTCCCTTACGGTGATAAAAATAATACGCGTGATCCGGTGTTGGGTAGTGAGTACGCAATAAAAAATTAGCGATTTTAAATCGGAAAAATAAGAACATTCATAGATAATCCCCTTAATTAATTATAATTGAAGTTAAAAATTATAATAATTGAGATTTATTTGCTGAAAACATTAAAAAACCATCTGAAAACATTAAAAAACGCTCACGGAACGGGCGTACGTCTAACCTATTTGCAAGCCTAGAGGCTACTAGTGGCGCGGAACGTCAGTCGCATACCCCGGCGCTTACACTTATGCTTGCGACGTTGAGACAATTCAGCTCCTCGCAATTCAGTCTAGTATGCAAGAGTGAGATGCGAATATAGTGTCGCGCTTCCCGCATACTATTCACCTATCGTCAAGATGAGGCACTCGCAGCGTTTAAATGCGAATTTGTTTTCGATTTTTACAAAACACCTCGATGTAGTCAATAAATTCTGATTATTATTAATATTATTTTTTAAATCAATGCGTAAATATATATCGGAGGAATACCTAAAATCTTAACCTTGTATTTATTATATTTATAGAGATATTGATGGTTATTAGAAGCAACGTGTAGAAGATACCCAACACAGGGAAGGAAAGATTAACCTAATATGGTAACTATTGTGATAGATCATTGTTTGACATGTAATCGCATGGTGAAATATCTATCGCTCAATAGATTTTGTAGATACTTAAAGTTTTATTCCACCAAAATCATAATTTTTGGATATGAGAAGTGCTTAAAGAAAAATATTATAAAAGAAATTTACATTTTAACACGTGATGTATTCATATATAATTGAGTGTCACTGTTTGTCAAGTTAATGAGAACGTGCAATGGGGTCTTATATAATAAAAAATCGGAAAGAAGTATCGATTTATATTTTCATGTTATATGTCCTCAGTGAGATACAGGCAAAAGTCTAGTTTACTGGGAACACGACAAATTAACGTGTTCCTCGCGGGAAGCACAAACGCCTGTGACCTGACGACAATCCAAGTTTCAAATCACAAATACTTAAAAAGAATGACACAAAACCGAAATGAAAATGAAACTAAAATTTAAAATAATTTTTATTCTAGCGATATCTTTAAAAACCTTGTCAAATAATATATTAGTTTATGAGATATTGTTGAATAAGCAGAGTGCCGAATTTTTTTGGTTTCTCAATATTTCCAGCTATTGCGTCACACGTAACGAACTGTCGCGCGGATCGAGTCCTGCGATGAGTCTCTCTTACGTAAATAAACATTACTAGTGCTATATGCATTTGATTGGGTGAGTGTAATGAATCATTGCTTTGATCGTAGCATTCCTTTGTTTATTTTACGTAATGTTTAGTTTATCTCCTTTATTTAATGAGCCTCCTTAAGAGTAATGACTATTATTTATTATCAGAAAATTACTTATGTGTCATGTTTACTTGGTGTTGTAATCAAATATCAGTAGTTCTAAACAAAATACGCGTTTAAACTTAGAAATTAAAAAACGCCGAAATTGTGCCGCGCACAGGATTCGTGGAATTTGATTTCTAACGCGGTGAACAGATTAAAGGTATCAAACCCAATTCCATAAAAATGGTGTCCAAATTAAATTACCTGTTGTTTTTTTACAAATTATGTGTATTTCTTGTCATGTGTAACTTTTTTTTTTAAATAGCAAAATAAACGCATATATTGCCAGTAATGTGTTAAGACATTCCTAACCACAATGTTGCAAATCTTTACACTTGATGTTTAACCGAGAAAGATAATAAATAAAGATTTATTTATTACTAAAACGTATTCGAAGTCCAATGCTTGAATAACTTGGCGAGTATTTCTGTATCATTAAAGTGCACGAGGTAATCTCGTAAATAGAGATACGAGGAATGTTACGTACTTGGAATGAACTAGAGATATACAAAAAAGGTAACTTTTACTATTTAAAAATTAAGATATGTTCCATCGTATCTGTTTTTTTAATATCAATTGTTTGTTGTGCCACATTTATGACTGTCATCGATGTGCCACTCTTATGGCACTTATCAATGCCACACTTATCTCTAAATCTAAAGATGACTTACAAAGATGGCACCGAATTTTTCACTTTGCGTCTTTGGAATATAATACAAGTATCTCAATTGAAAAGACAAAGCAGCTGTGAGATGTGGGCTTGTAATAAATAACAAAGCAATTTAACAAGATTATCTATATCTTAGAGTGGATGTAATTATTTACGAATACTCATTTATACTCAAGAAAATGTAGCATGGTCCCTGCAACGTTTGAAATGTCATATCTCAAAATAATGGGAGTAAAATCGTTTTTTTTTTTTTTTTTACAAATCCAATTGTATTTTTCATAAATCGCAAAACATTTTAATTCCTAATTTTCATTAAACTGACTTTCTAATGTATTGTATGTATCTTTAAATAGACCAAAATTCACTATGAATTAATACTAATTACGAACATTTAATTTTATGTACAAAAAAATCGAAAATCCAATTATCGTATACCCCATCCCTAGCCAATACAGACTAACGTAGTGACTTTTGACGAACGTCGCAAAATATTATTTGATTTTAACGAACTGATATATTTTTGCTAATTTGTAACAAGATGTATTCATTTGTCAATATTGTTAGTTTTATGTAATGTATTTACCTAAATAACTTGCTATTTATTAGAATCGAGGCTTATATTAAAGTTGATAAAATAATTAAAATTATTGAACGTCGTTACAAGGTTACTGGATCCGATGGCACACCTGAAGTGAGATGGTCGGAGCACATCGGCACATTTTTTCGCCTTTTTTTTTTAAGAATAGATATGACTGAAATGATAGGTATCCTTGGAACCCCGAATATTAGGCGCAAAAAATATCTCTGTCATTCGAAGGTAGTAGCACAACGCGGGGTTCGAACCAACGATATTCCGCATGGAAGACCAGTGCGTTACCGCGCGACCATGCACCTCATAACGGAACTGTATGAGCTGTATGGATGTACAAGAGGTGAAATGTGTGAGTAGCGATAGGAAAGTCGTTAAAGCAGGAAAAAGTTATCTTGTGCGAAGTGCAAGGATTTTTGAAGTTGTCGTGGAAAGGTTGTTTTTCCCGCCGAGTGGGCTCGTCGTCATTCTACAGAAACAAGTAAACTCTCCATAATGGGTGAAAAGTAGAAACTTGATAATAATTATTATATTTTCATGCCATAAATGCTTTTAATTTTTTTTAAATTATTCTGCAAAAGGTATTAATGAAAACACGGCCATATTTACGAGAATTTATTTATTTACTAGAACAAAATGGCCGACAAACACGCGGGACCAAACAAACTGACCGTTAAGACCCCCCCCCCCCCCCCTACACGCCAGGTGCGCTAACTTCGAAACAAAAAATTTCCCCCGGCCTCAGGAGCCCTTGTAATCTTACTTTCTGGATGACCCTCGTATGTGAGGTCAACAGCAAATTGATATCCCATTTCTGAGGTTATTTGTCGTTTAGTATTAAACTTTCTTCGGCACCACTTTCAACAGCCAACATATGAGTACAGTTAAGATTGGGGAAATATTCTTGGTTGTTGCTAAAAATATATTATTGCCCTCAATCACTCTTGTCCGGCATCTGCGATAAAAGATTAGCCTTGTTTGCTCATGGAGACAACACCGATTCATGAAAGTTTTCTTTTGATAAAAGCAAAAGTAAGTGGAGAAATACGTTGAGAACGTGTTGTTACAAAGAATAAGGTCAACGGTGCACTGAACAGTATTATTGAATGAAATAATATATGCAAAGATTTTAGAAAAGATTCCAGAATAATTGTTATTAAATTCAAGTTATGGTTATTTATTATATGAGTTATTGCAATGTATGGGAGTACACTGAAAGATTAAAATAAGTTGAAGAATTTTGCTATTTGGGGGGGATGTTTTAGATAGATGGTAAGATAGAGAAAGATGCTGGAAGACGTTTTGCTTAAGGGAATAAAATTAACAACGCGTTAGCACTGTTTTTTCTTCTATTAAATGAATCACAAATTCATAAAAAAATTATATATTTCATGTTAGTTCTAACCATATTAAAATAAAGCTTGAGTATGAAAAGGGAGTGACAATAGCAGAATATATACATGTGTTGGATAGAATATCTTGTATTACTATATTAGATAGAGTTAGAATATCTTGCATTACTGTGTTAGATAGATTTAGAATATCTTGTATTATTGTGTTAGATGGAGCTAGAATATCTTATATTACTGTGTTAGATAGAGTTAGAATATCTTATATTACTGTGTTAGATAGAGTTAGAATATATTGTATTACTGTGTTAGATAGATTTAGAATATCTTGTATTACTGTGTTGGATAGAGTTAGGATATCTTGTATTACTCTGTTTGATAGAGTTAGAATATCTTGTATTACTGTGTTAGATAGAGTTAGAATATCTTGTATTTCTGTGTTAGATAGAGTTAGAATATCTTGTATTTCTGTATAAGATAGAGTTAGAAATTATTGGTTACAGGATAACTCTTTGTTAGAAAAGCATGTTATAAGTACAATTGAGAAGAGAATATTGAAATGATTTGAACACATTAAGATAATGTAATGTAAAAGACAAATATATCATGTATGTCTGAAAGACTGGAGAGTGAGGAACAGTTAGGCAGAGGAAAGAGATGAAGGAGGATGTTAGAGAATTAACAGAGGGGAATATAAGATGTATGAAAAACAGGAGATCATTTATGATGATATGTATGAATGTGACGAGACGAGAGCTGTATGCATGGATAAAATATGTTTGAAGAGCTCTGTTCTCTTTGTCTTCCTAAATAGCGATTTAGCGTGATCATATTTATATATTTATTTAACAAATCATAAACAGTTAGTGGGATTTTAAAAACCCTGCAAGTAATTGCTTACATGCTCGTTAGTAAAACTGTCATTTAAACATAATGAACTGATGCATGCGTTTGCATGTTTAGTATGCGTTAGAGTGTTAGCATGTCAAGAGCAGTCTCCTTGTTAACTAATGAATGAGTAGAGGTAGAGGGGTCAAGAAACTGGCATAGGAGAATATAAAGACCAGCACGAAGACATTAGAAAAAGCCTACTTCCTAAACCCAGTTCACTGGGTCACCGGTTATAAATTACTTGTCTTTTCAATAACCCCTTAATTGCTATAAAAGATTATATTTTTTGTAAAATATTAAAGAACACACAAAAAGTCGCTTGATATGCTTATTTAAAAAAAATATATAACCAAACTTAAACCAGTGACATTTTCATAAAAATAATAAATTTTATTATAACTTCAGGAAAAATAAACTATTTTATAAACCGGATATATTCACGATTTAACATATTATTATTCTTTTTTTAAGTATATAACTAAATAACTTAAGGCAAATTTCGTTTTGGAGTAAAGCCTTCTTATATAGTATCTAATAGTATATGCAAAGCAGAGCTATAACAATTATTTAACTTTGCTGCTTTAAAAAGTTTGAAGTACAACTTAAAAGTAGATTTAACAAAAAAGTCGTTTTGAAGTTTCAACTAACTTAAAATTCCTTTTAAGAACTAAGTCATCGTTTTAATTTAAAATCACTTCCTCATAGATTATATTAATTGTCTTTTATTGCATGATATTACACTTTCGTTGAATATTGTACAAAACGTTGGGTTTATTAAGATGTGACATATCTTTCAACTAATTTGAAAGATATTTCAACAAGTAATAAGTGAAAACCAGGAACATTTTTTAAAAATCTGTATTGATTTGCGTGATGTATACATATATGTAATTGAGTGTCACTGTTTGTCAGGTTGATGAGAATGTGCAACGGGGTTATATATAATCAAAAATAGGAAAGAAGTATCGATTTATATATTCTATATGTCCTCAATGAGATACAGAAAAAGCCTAGTTTGCTGGGGACACAACAAATGACAGGCAACAAACCCAGAACCATTATAATTGTGTGTCCAAATTAAATTACCTGTTGTTTTTTTGCAAAGTATGTATGTTTCTTGTCATGTGTAAAATAAATAAATAAAAATATATATACGAGAATCGGATACAACAGTCCATGGTCTACATGGCAGGTGTTTTTTTTTCAGTCATCATGAAGGTAGTATGAAAAAAAAATTGTTAATTAATAACCTGAATGCATCATTCTGAAAATTAAAACCTTCATTACGTGACTCAATGTCTTCAAATATATCTCCTGACTTATACTGTTGCGTCCGAAGCCCGTCTTATTGGCCACGCTTTTTGTGCTTCTTGACACCTATCACCTTTCTAAGGTGTTTATTTTTTAAATAATAATTAAAAAATATTAATGTAAATTCGTGCAGAACGGGTTATGGCGAGCGAGCCTAACAGTTCCTATTGTAACCGATACGGTAAAACGTTTGTCATTGTAGTGAAGCCGGCTTCGTAACACAATTAAATACTAGAGTTTTTTTTTATCATTTCGCCAAGGTCGGCCAAATCTGCAGACAGACAGCCCACGGGGACGGTTTATATTATAATGTAATTATATGTTTCAGCAATGCTGTATCTACTCTCAATAAAGACAATATTTGTTCAACTTTTTTCTCAAACAAATAAATATACATGAAGTGCGCCTAACAATAACAACGCCTGAGTGAATCAAGTAATTTTATGAAAGCATAATTTTAAAACAAAATAATTTTGATAATAGCATTTTGAAGTCTTGTATTTTATTTATATGGCTTACTAAAAAAATATCAAGCTCTCACTTGTTTTCAAAAGTTTTAAACAATTCTCTTTGCATGTCAATAATTTAAATATTTTTTTAAATATATTATTTGTAGTTAAGGCATTAACATTGTGGAGGTTTAAAGATGAATTTGTTTTATTGAACACTGTTTATTTCACTTTATGTAACAGTATAACCCTACCGGTTTCAAGGTTTTCACCTAATCATCAGGGGAGCACAAACAAGACTGAATTCTGTTCGAACTGTTAACAACATGCACACTTCTAATGGTAAGTATTCGGATTGGGGATTGTGGGTGGAGGGAGGCAGGAGACAACTTCAGCGAGCAGCGGAGAGATTCTTGTGATATATGTGTTTGCCAGATGTTCACCTTGATGCACTGACTTATATATTTCTACGGCCTCTAGTCTGTCCAATTTATTTATGTTACTAATGATATGTAAGAATTTCGCATCATCGATAGAAAATGTATGATTTTCACGGTGATTCGGTCACAACTAAAAGTGTAAAGCAAGTCTTAAGAAAAAATAGAGTAAATTTTTTTTAAATCTGGGTATCAATGGGAATTGAACTTGTAACCTCCTGATAATGAAACAGACGTCTTATCATCTAGACCACGAAGGTTATCAATATATCAGTTGAAGCATCTGAAGAAGGTGAAATTCGTGAAGTTTCTTATGTTATTGTATTCAACAATATAAATGGTTCGATGCACCTAACTAATGTGACGTACGATTAAGAGGCGTGGGACACTGAGATCAGTCAAGTCTCAAAGAGAAAACCAACTTGACAAGGATGACTTTATCTATTTTAAGCCGATATCCATTTTAAAAACACTGTACTACTTGACATAACCACACAAATATATATTATGAAACCAATAATGGATTTGATTAGCGCGAAAACGTAACATTTTGATACCATTTATTGAAACCAAATTGACATTATTCAATCATGTATCTATGCAAGATGTGGTGGTGATCAAATTCTAAATGGGTAGATACAGTAAACTAATAGGACGTGCCATTTGAAAGGCGTGGGACATCAGTGTCCACGACATCACACTCTTTCAGACTTGATTGATTTCAGAATCAATCAGGTCTGAAAGAGTGTGTCAACTTGACAAAGATGAACTTATCTACCGATATCAGATCTATGCACGATCTTCTGTTGAACAGGTGAGTGTTATTATAGTAACATTTGGCCTACTGTTAAACGCTTAAAGTAAGGCGACCTTTTCGACGGTCTCACATTTAACCAGTTGAGGGATGTATATTAAGATGGTGTGATTGTGTAATATTTTCTTAGGTTGAATATGAAATGTAATTAGTAAGGTATTATTTATAGTTAAGGCGTTAACATTGTGGAGGTTTAAAGACATGGTAATTTGTTTTATTAAATACTGTTTATTCCACTTTTTGTAACGGTGAAACCCTACCAGTTTCAAGGATTTCCCGCCTTAACAAATCTTCTAATTCTGAAATGGCTAATCATTGTCACCGTGAAAACCATACATTTTCTATCGATGATGCCAAATTCTTACATATCAGTAGTAACTGAAATAAATTGGACAGATTAAAGGCCCTAGAAATTTCTAAGTCAATGCATCAAGGTGAACATCTGGCAAACACATATATGCCAAGAATCTCTCCGCTGCTCGCCGAGGTTGTCTCATGTCTCCCCCAACCACCAGTCCCCAACCCGAATGTTTACCGTTAGAACAGAATTCAGTCTTGTTTGTGCTCCTCTGATAATGAGGTAAAAGCCTTGAAACCGGTAGAGTTATACCGTTACAAAAAGGGAAATAAACGGTTTTTTGATAAAACAAATTACAATAATTAGTAAGGTTCTTACGTTTCTGACCCATGGATATACAAAAGGTGAAAGAATGAAATAAAACGTTTATTTTACAATATAGTCACACTATAGTTCAATACATTTTTAAAACGATGCCTTTGAAGGTTTAATTACTGTTGGTACCCAGAACTTTTTTAAAAAAATATTCAGTCTTTTGTTCAATTCATACATCTTTAATATGATTCTAGTTGTTTAAACGAGATTGCCACATGATAATAAACCCACTAGACTGTACAGCACACAGCCCTTTTTAAAATCAATTATTCCAATGGGAATTGAATCCGTAACCATTGGATAAGAACGCCAATATCTTACCAACTAGGCCATGGAGGTCGTAATACAAAGATTATTAACTGTTTTACTCAATCAATAATGAATTCAATTAGCGCAAAGAACCAACATTTTATTACCATTTATACGAACCAAAAGAACGAGAAAGGCTAAAACGGTCTCATGCCCCAATTATGTCCCTATAAGAGATCTTGTGGTGGTCAGGTGAGTATTGTTACATCATCTGATCTACTGTAAAACACTTCAGGTGATTCTTTATCTGGTTGGTCAATCGTAAGTGCATTATTTTATCCGCAGTATTTATACCATCCACTTACCATGCCTCGTTCTTCTTCTGGGTGTTACACAACATCCTGTTTACTTATAATGCTGTTACCTGACCAAATACAATGTATTGTAACAATCTCTTCCATCTTGGGGCGTTCCGCTTCATCTGTTCTCCGATTGCCTGTTACACATCCCATGCGGATGGGCCGTTTGATTGATTCATTAATGATATGTAAGAAGTATTTCAAATAAACAATTTTTATCTTTGAATACTCGTACATTATCAAAACGAATATTTTGAAGTGAAACTTCTATTGGCGCGGTAGGGTAAATTGACCTGAACGTCACAAAAAGTGAAACGTTGTATTATATTATTATTTTATTATTATTTAATTATTGTTTATTATTATTAAATATTTTATTTATTAAAAAAATATTTTTAATTATTTATTACCTATAAATAATAATTAATATTATTTTAATAGTATTAAGTGTATCATATTTTTATTAAAATGATTATTATTTATTATTGAAAATAACATTTTTAATAACCTATTATTTTTATATTAATATATTTAATAAATATTAATATTATTTTACAATATATTAAATTATTTTATTTTATTAAATTATAATTATTTTTTTAAATATTTATTTAATATATAATTTATATTTAATATATAATTATAATAATATATATAGATAGATTATTTTAATATTAATAATAATATTATTATTATTATATTATAATTAATTATGATATAATAAATACTAATAAAATACAATAATATTATTAGTAATATATTTTTAGTAATATAATAAAAATAATACAATATAATAATGAATAAATAATTAAATAATAATTTTAAAATTATCAACTTTATAATTAATAATAACATGAAAATATTAATTTATTTAATATGAAAAAAAATATAAATATAATATTTTTAAGTGTATTATTAATATATTATTATTAAAATTATTATTTATTATTATTATTTATTATTAAAAATAAAAAAAGATTTTTTAATTTAATTAACAGATATTTTCTAGAATTAAATTCCACATAACCATTTTTTATTTCATTAAGAGAGATTTTCTTGAATTAAATTTCACATGACCATTTCCTTATCCTAAAAACAAATGGAAAAAAGCAATGCATAAAATCAACTTTTCCTAGAGTGCTGTGTATTCAATACACATCTAAAAATGAGCGATTTAAAATTGAAAAAATAAGAATATTCATAGCCAATCGCTTAAATTAATTAAATTTGAAGTCAAAAGTGATAATAATTAAAATTTGTTGAAAACATGAAAAAAACATCGGCCGACGTTCACAAAACGGGCAAAGCGACCGGAGCAAGAGAAGCGAGCGAACTGAGATTATATTTCTTGCGTTCCCATATACCGAAGTAGAGTGACAATGAGACGTAAATAGCGTCGCTTCTCACCCATAGCGGTTTTTAGAATGAATATACCTACGTCACTGTATACATGAAAAGCGTAATATATTTATACAATTAAAAACATTTTTATTTAAAATATTCACAAAGAAGTTGAACGAGGGCATCTAACACAAGTCCTCAAACTACTTTTACCAGAATCCAACAAGCTCTGGTCGTGGCGATGGATGATGGAATATCGGTCAACGGCTACTGTTGAAACTGGTTATTTTTTTATAGAAGCAAAAGATGCCTTCAGCACCAATAAATATTAATTTCCAATGGAGCAAATAACAGTCTTTATGCGCTCAATGAGGTTTGACCTAACAATCAAATTACACGCATTGCAACACATACCTCATATGTTCGGCTCCTTAGGATAGTAAAGTATTTTGGTTCATATTCAGTAAAAAAAAATCTAGCAAACATACATACCATCACGCTACTTTCCTATTAGAGTAGGCAGAAAGGACAAAGTGGCATCTTACATCCATTCACTTTCTCCTTAAACATTTACGATTTCTCTGACTTACTACGTTTTCTTCTTTTGTGATATCATTATCTTAATTCAACCATACTTTCCTTGGTCTTCCTTTAACACGCCTTCCACCACATTTGCACTATTTATTTGTTTTGTATTTCATCGTTTATTTATTCTACATTCCTAAACCATCTCAGCGTGCTTCACCCTTAAGTTCACACGTTTAATGCTAATGATATTCATTAGTCCCATATGCCCAAATCATTTCAACATACTCTTCTCTATCTTACTTATCACATCAGCCTTAAGTTCACAATCATCTCTCATCACTTCATTTCGCATTCTAATAGATATTGTCACTTAATGTATTCTTTTCAATGCACGTATTTCTACTGGGTTTATTCGGCTTCTCTCAGTTTTTTTCCAAATACACGTTTCACTTACATACAAAAAAAATTGGCACCATAATCATTATGTAGACTATCACAATTCCCTCCCATACTTCAATGCTGGAACTAAAATACTGTTGTTGAATATTATCTTAGCAGATTTCAATACTGTCTGGTTCAAATATATGTGTTTTAGCGCCCCACTGACTTTGTTTCCTATTACCACATGCCGTTCGATATACCTCAGAACTCTTCCATCGTCTAAGAAAATACTACCCAAATAGCAGAATTCCTCAACTTGCTCCAATCTTTCATATCAAAGGCACTATGCTATATCCACTCACAATTCTGTCACCTGAATCACTGTGCGTTCCACGAAGCATGTCCTCTTCGATACAAGACACCGAGCTCCTCGGATACTTTAGCAAGTATCGCATGGACTGCTCCTCCCCACAGATACAGAGAGTCTATGCATCATATAGCTCATGAGCTCCTTGGTTCTCCTTTTCTCATCCAAGGAGCTCACCCCACGAGCTTCTTGGTTCTCTCGATTCCTACACGTAACCTGTACAACTACATCATGTAGACAGGCATGAACACTCGCACACTTCTATCGCGTGCAAGTTTTGTTTCCAGATGAAACTCCATAAATAAGATCGAGACTTTTTTTTGTGTACCATAGAGAAATGAACCCAAAACCCCAGGGTGGAAGACAGGCGTCTTACGAACAAGCCTATAAAGATTGTCTAAAATAAAAATATTCTTAATTTCATATGTTGTATACCTAACCAGAAATTATTTAACATTTAAAATTATGTTCCAGTACCTACGTGATATTCTTGCTCCAGCATTCGAGTTTGTATCTGTCAACCGCTATCTGTCATCAGATGGGTTCACCATGACTTCCTGGACAATCCGACCGGCTGAGGAATATGACTTCGTGACTAGACCGAATCTTGGCTGGTCACGACCGATCTGGGGAACCATTTATAGGCCGCATTCTCCTCGGACACGAGTAAAGTTCTTGTTCCACTAGAACTATAGTATCTAGTCAGAATACTCTCGTATATCTTTACAATTGTATCTCTTCACATGCTCGTTCAAACGAGAGGTATAAATTAATTTACCAACTCAGATATTCTTAATTCTCACCCATTTTATTCTACGTTTGCTATCCTTATTGCAAACGTGGCATGCTTGTTTCGCATTTAAGCAAATTAGTTTCCCTTGGGGACTGGTTGATTTTTTTTAATTTTTGTTACATGTCATAATACGTTCTCAAAATATATAATATATATTTTTTTTAACATTTAAAGAATATTTAGAAATAAATCGTTCATCTTTTAAGTCACGTCAAAAAAATCTTTAAAAATACTAAATTGAGGTATTAAATACATACAATACAACCCAACTAGTATTTTTCTTGTTGATGTAAGCAGAGATGACGGAGCATCGGATTTTTTGACTTTTCAGGGTATTCTAATTATTATTTTCCTCTCAAGATACCATTGTTTAATTAAGAGTGTTCTAAGAGCTACTTTGTATTAATATGTATGTGATATCGGGTCTCCATTGAAGATACCGTGTAATACGAGTATGACATTAGGTTTTTACTATCGATAGCATGCTATATATTATTGGGTATTTACTAAAAATAAAAGGATATATGAAATCAAGTATTAAGTAACGATACTGTGATATTAGGTTTTAACTAAAGATATCATGATATATGAGATGGAGTCTTAATTAATACTACATTTGGTCTTAGCTAAACATAGCGTGATATATGACATTTGGTCTTAACTATGGTAAATATAGCGTGATATATGACGTTTGGTCTTAACTTAAAATAACGTAATATATGACATTTGGTCTTAACTTAAAATGACGTGATATATGACACAAGAACTTAACTAAAAATAACGTAATATTATGACTTTGGGTCTTAACTAAAAATAAAGTGATATAAAACTTTAAGCCCTAAGGAACGATACCGTGATATATGACATTAAAATTTAACTAACATTACTTAGAAATATATAAATTAGGTCTTAACATACGATACTCGGAAATATGAAATTGGATTGAAATTAACAATACTAATATCTTTCAACAACTAGGTAAAATATTAAAGGCCTTAAGTAAATACCGTCCTGGGCATGCTTTAAGAAGTGACTGAAAACCCTCTTAATTTCTAGTCAGTAAAATAACGTATTTCATTCCTGATTTTTCTTTTCCTTTCCTCTCCAACCTTTGATTGATTCCTTTGATTCCTTTTGATTGATGATATCTCACTTTATATGAAAAATAATGTTCGGGTGATTGTCCGTCTTTGTGGGGTTCGTGAGCATATGCTCATGTATATGTTTATGGATTTCATGGGGATGGATAGTCATTTGAATGATTTATGCGACCACGTAACTTGCTGCATTTACTTTTGTCTGGTTGGTTGGAAGAGATTGCCACCTGGCAATAAGCCCGCCAGATTAAAATGTTAAATATATAAATAAATACTAGACTAGAACCTTTTTTAATAAAATTGAGTTCAAACAAAAACCAAACCCATTTTCCAGTCAAACAGACCCAAATAGTTTTTTTTTAATTTAAAATAATTGATGTAAAATATTTAATTTAAAACAATTGATATAAATAACCGAAGTCTTAGGTTTTATTATACTCTCAGTCACTAGGCGGAAAAAGCACCTGTGTCGTTCGAAAGGAGAAGCACAGCGTGGAGTTCGAACCGATGACCTTCCGCATGGAAGTCAAACGCGTGAACGCGCGACCATGCACCACATTTTGAATAATAATTTCAGCATTTATTTTTCAGCGTTTAGTATAGCAACCGTCTTCAAACAGCCAAGAATATATTTTTACTTATATTATCCAAGAATAATATACGAGTATAGCACGTGTGTGACAAAATTGGGATGACAATGTATGCTAGAATTCTAAGTGCTAGTATTTCTACAGTATTTGTTTGACTCTTTTTAGTCCTGTTCCACGTCACAGTCACAACTCCCTTCCATACATCAATGTTGGAACTAAAATATTGTTGTTGAATATCACCCTAGCAGATTTTGATACTGTCCAGTTCGGAGTATATATGTTTAAGTACCCCATTGACTTTGTATCATATTGCTACACGCCGTTCGGTATCTCTCGTAAATCTTCCTTCACCACAGAAAATATATTTTACTAACAAAATTTTTCAGCTTACAAGCCTTAGTATAATTCATGAATAAATGTTACTTTTACTTTAGTAGTAGTAGCGCTGAGGTCGGTTTATGAACAAAGCAAATAAATTATAGTGTTCATATCATCAAATTGCTTAAAATAACTCCAAGATCCTGGCTAAGTTTTACGTATTTTACAGCAGATAAATATTTTATGGTTCAGTTATTTATTGGATTAGTATGTGGAGTTTATTAGGTGGGTTTATTACAGGACTTTTAGCATTCCAGTATACTTTGAAATCTCATATCACTTCCTTATTTAAATTATAAATAAAATTACATCTTAAATGCAGATGATGCAATGAAATTAAGTGTTAAAATTCAAGAATGTAATCCTTAATATGTTGGTTTTTTTACATACTTAATAATAATAAGAGGACAATTTATACAGCGTCGTTTAGAGAGCAAACTCTTCGCAAAGGCGATTTGGCTGGGCGATCTAACAGACTTTCGTCGACCCTACTATTTATTATTGACTTATTAAAAATATTACAAAATGTAAATACATCTATTATTTATATACATATAAACAAATACCATATGTTAAGTGTAAGGATAGGAAGGGGATGACTGAGGACATAAGTTAGGTACTTTCCCACATCTGCATATATTAAAAAACGTTGTAATTTATTTTTATCAAACACTGTTTATTCCACTTTTTTGTAACGGTATAACCCTACCGGTTTCAATGCTTTCACCTCATCTTCAGGGGAGCACAAAGAAGACTGATGAAGATGAGGTGAAAGCCTTGAAGATGAGGTGAAGCTCTCCTGAAGATGAGGTGAAAGCCTTGAAACCGGTAGGGTTATACCGTTACAAAAAAGTGAAACAGTGTTTGATAAAAATAAATTACATTGTCTTTAAACCTCCACAACGTTAATGCTTTAACTATAAACAACATATTAAAAAACATATTTGGCTAGAAAACCGCAGAAAACTTACCAAGGGAGACGAACTATAAAGAAACCTTTGTAAGTCTTTCGATATGAGATAATAACGTATTTGGATTTAGACGCAGTGTTGTGTATGTGTGTTGTGTCCATATAACATCATAAGTTTTAATAAGACCTCCTAAAAATTATGTTCTCAAGTGCTCTCGTTCGAGAAGTCATCACTATACTACTCCTTGGATAAACGTTGTCCGTTCAGGGCCTTAAAAAAATCGATTTGATAACCTCTTATGAATCTCATAAGATTATCTATTATAATTAATTACTCAGATTTATTAAATTACTCATCATCATCATCAATGGCACTACAGCCCATTGTGGGCCCCGGCCTCCTCCAGCAGTCGTTGCCATTCCCCCCTATCCTGGGATGCACTCCTCCAGCCCCTGATGCCAATCACGTTTGCATCATTCTGCACCCCATCCATCCACCTAAGCTTTGGTCTGCCCACGCTACGTCTTCCTTGAGGCTTGGAAAAGAGTACTTTGTTAGGCATTTCCTCTTCTCCAATTCTTGCTACATGCCCCGCCCAACGTAGCCTCCCAATTTTGATGTATTTTATAATGTTGGGCTCTTTGTATATGCTGTATAACTCCTCATTATATCTCACTCTCCAAGATCCATTTTCCTGTATGGGTCCGAATATTTTTCTGAGTATTTTTTATTAAATTACTAGTTAGTGATTTAACTAAAGAAAATATTATATAAAATAATTATGAAAATCTATTTAAGCCATATGTCTTGAGGCTTTCGCGGTTCTTCGAATCAGTTGGATGAGGTATTTTGGAATGTTGTACCTTGTGGTTTGATTTACCTTGCGAAAAAGTTACAATTTGTATCTTCAGGGCTTGTTTGACTTTCATGGTCGAGATTTTCAATTAATGTAAGATACTATAAATATGAACGTGACAATGCAACAATTGGGTAAATCTATGCTAGGTTTGGTATATGTATTTAAAGTGCATGTTATTGAGTTCATGAGGGTTCTTATCTGGCATTTTTTTGGTCTTAGATATTGACTGAGAAGTCATTTATTATTTTTTTAATTTTGTCTTAACATTGTTTTTTTTTATAAATTTGATATTTCCATTTACTTTATTAATTTTTCTGCATTGTCTTCATTTTTTTAAGTTGCAGGTATTTTATTTTAAGTTTTTGTAATGTTGATATGCTTGTAAAGGACAATTGTCGTTAATTAAATAAATGTCAAAAGGCAACATCGATAACCGAGATAATATCGAGGATGCAACCTTCGATCACACAGGAGAAGGGAAGGACAATGGTGTTAATGAAAGTGTCAAATTTATGAGAAAAATATTCATTCACGTTATTCAATACTGTTATATTGGTAAATATGGCAAATATACTGTTAACCATGTAATAAATTATTTAGTTGCGAATAATTATTTTTTTATTCTAGAGATAAAATTTTATCTCTATGGCTGGGTGGCAGATTACTTAATTTCCATCTGCCATTATCGAGTTTAATTTTCAGTAATTTATAAAATTAAAAGCCGCTACATTTTTTATCATATCTGCATAATTATTGAAACCTCTTATTGAGTAGCTTTATAAAAACGGTTCTGTTTAATCGTCCTCAGTTTGAATAACTTGGTACACTTAGATATTTTTCGTTTTTTTTTGTAAATATCTTTTACCGTAGAAAATGGAAAATTAAAGTTATGAGAGAAGATGAAAAATTTAAGTTAACATTTTCCACAGCTTTTTGTCAAAGATGAAACCTGGAGGTAAAATGCCTTGCCCTACTTGGAAAGCACTGTATAGAATCCAAGTAAGGGTGAGTAGATGCAAGGTGAACTTGCAAAGATAAGGTTTCTTGAATGAAAGAAGCACTAAATGTTATTATGGGGATGTACAAGACACACAATATATGCTAGTTTGTCCGAACATCAGGTCTGCATGATCTGGGCAAGACTTGATTAATCCGAATGATAGGGTGATCGCTGTTGCCTCAAACTGAAACACGTGACATAATTGGTAATGATGGTCTGGACACGGAAATAAACGAGTCTTTTATTTCTCAATGCGCTAATTTTATGGGAGAAGGTCTACATCTATCATTTTGTCATTTTCTCAGTCTTCTCAAGCAATCAAAGTTAACGTTCTTTTGAACCAAATATATGTTTAATGGACTTAAAACATCGTATTTGCTTTTGTTGCCATACCATACAAAAGTGGCACAATTTTAAAATTAATTTATTCTAGAAAAGTGCTCATTCGTCGAATATTATTTCATCTCGGCAATCAGTTCGCTCGAGTGTTGCATTTTTTTACGACTGCGCTCCAACATTGGGTTAGATTAACCGAAAAAGTGGAGCATGCAGTTAACCGTTAGGTTACTTTTCTATTTTAACTTGTTATTTCTATTTAACTTACTTCAAAACTAACATTTAGATGTTTTTATTGTTTTTTTTTAAATTCTGGAATTATTTTAACGAGCTGACTGTAATGGAATGAAGCATTAACTAGAACAATTCGTTTTTTTTTTAAATCTATAGAAAAATATTTTAATGGCATACAAATACTTTCACTTAAATCAAATAAAAAGTGTAGATGACACTTTTTATTAATTAAGTAGAATAGAGGTTTTTAAAATATAAATGGCATTTTATATAAATGGATGATGTGTGAGGAGTTGAGTTTCGCAAGATGTTTCCAGTTGTAGTTGAGTGTCACTGTTTGTCAGGTTGATGAGAGCGTGCAACGGGGTTTTGTTTTTGTGTAATCAAAAATCGGAAAGAAGTATCGATTTATTTTTTCATGCTAAATATCCTCAGTGAGATACAAGCAAAAGCCTAGTTTACTGGGGATACGACAAATGAAAGGCAACAAACCCAGATCCATTAAAATTGTATGTCCAAATCAAATTACCTGTTGTTTTTTCTCAAATTGTGTATATTTCTTGCCATGTGTAATAATAAATAAATAAATAAAAATATACAAAGGGATGATTTCAGCATAAACCTACTTACCGTTTTTTTTTTAAATCTGGGTGCTAACGATAATTTAGCCCGCAAACCCCAGATTAGAAGACAAACCTCTTACCGACTAAGATACAGAGGTGGTCGTGTTTTATGACATTTTTTTCTAATGAAGTGTCAATTGAATTAATACTTAATAAGATATTCCATTATTTTAAAAGATTTAAAATATTACATAAAAATCACATTAAGTGATTTAAAACTGTTTGAATTATTGATTTCGTGTAAATTATTGGCGGAAGGAAATAACTATTACTTAATAAGTACCAATAACTTATGTTAGCTTACCGTAAAGGCGGCTGTGGTACGCTGAGTGGATCAAGTAATGACATGATATTAAATCTGTCATAATTATTATTCTTGTTAACTTGAGATGCTTAGTGATGCGATGCTGCTTGAGATGCGATGCTCTTGTGTTCAAGTTATATGTTAATTGTATTGATTATGTTCGAATATTTTCCAGGTCATTTGGAAGATAGTTCTTTGTGGTAATGGTTCTAAGTGATCCTAATCGAAATAATAAAAACTTAGTGAATTAAAAATGATTGTAAAGTTGAGGAAAAATTTGAATGACGTTAAGGATTTTTTTTTACAAATGAAAATTTGAAAACTTAACGAGTAAGTTAAGTTTGAATACTTTATCAATTATCTCTTGAACGTGATTAAGGATGGTGCACATCATATAACTCTTGGAAGTTCGTTCCACAGTAACGCCGAGTAAACTGCAAATAAAGATATTATGTAAAATGTGATGTGATATATTGGTATGCAAAGGAATCTCTCACCACCCAATTGAAGATAACGTTTGTGTTCTGAATGGAAATGTTTTTTTTTGCGAAGATATAAAGAGAAATTGGGACTGTTAAGGATGTAACAGATATAAAGGTGAATTTGGATTATTAAGCATGTAAAATAATGTCGACAGAATGCGAAGATCCCTTCGCTGACTTATTTTAAGCTGTTGAAGTCTGTATCAAAATTATGACACTTGGTCATACTATTTGAAATGAAATATGAGTGGATGACGATAATTTTTATTGAAATTAAATATTAAAAACTTTCTTATATATAAAGTTGATTTAATTGAGATGATTTAATTGGCGTTTTACACGACGATACGATGATATTTTTTATTTATTAAGAAAATATGGTCTTTCTAAAAAAATGTCGAAGAAATAAATGTACGAGTACGTCAGAAAATATGTTTCGGAAGTGTGAAAGTTTGTTCTCTCTGCGTACATAAAGTGATTTATCTCCTAAAAAAAGTGATTTCCATCCGGTGATAAAATTACGATTGTAAAAATAATTAATTTATGAAATGCTTAATTAATTCCATAAAACCGTTTCATATAAAAAGTTGACAAACATACGAGTTTGTGAAATATTTGTTACTCGTGTTTTTTTTAATATAAAACCGTGAGAAATTTGAAATCAAGTATATGTATTTTATATAATTAAAATTCTTTACTGGAAAATACAATTGCTTTTCCTTATTATAAATGTTTATTTTAACTTTTTCATTTCATGAGTAACACGTAAAAGTTTGCATAAAATAAGGTTACACAACCTTCTTTTATAAATTGATAAGAAACCTGTGTGTTGGTGAGTTTAACTCCAGTTAGATTTTTTTATCAATGAAACTCAATATTGCTATGAAATAGTAATTCAATTATACTTGAGAAATTGTAGCATGGTCCCTGTAACACTTCACAAATTAGCCGCAATACAACCTTGTAACAACGTTCAGTAATTTTAATTATTTTATCAACTTTAATATAAGCCTCGATTCTAATAAATAGCAAGGTATTTAGGTAAATACATTACATAAAATTAACAATAATGACAAATTAATACATCTTGTTACAAATTAGCAAAAATATGTCAGTTTGTTAAAATCAAATAATATTTGGGGACGTTTGTCAAAAGTCACTACGTTATTGCTAGGAATAGGGTATTGGCTAGGAATAGGGTATTCGATAATTTGATTTTCAATTTTTTATATCTAAAATTAAATGTTCGTAATTAGTATTAATTCATAGTGGATCTTGGCCTATTTAAAGACAGATACAAATCATACAATACATTAGAAAGTCAGTATACTGAAAATTAGGAATTAAAACGTTAGTTGAGAGAAAAACAATTTTTACTATATATTCATAAAAAAACTATTCGATTTATAAAAAAAACGATTTTACCCTATCCCTTTGAGACATGACATTTCAAATGTCACAAGAACCATCCTACATTTTATCAAGTATAGGAATTATTTAATGTAAATATTTTTCCTACGATTTCACTTTGATTTTAATAAATGTATTTCATTAAAATTGTTACATAATTAATAACAGTTACAATAAAAAAAATGCAGTAAAATATTCTTATTTTATCTTGCGTTTTATTTATTATTTTATTTTGCATCCATTAAATAAAAGAAGCTTTAAAGTTCATATAATTGGCAAAAAAATTAGCCCCTATTATTTTCTGGATTGACCTTTAAAGATATGTATTTAATTCTCAAAAAAATCTTACATAATATAGTATGAAGTTTCGAAGACGTCACTTGGTTATATTTTTTCCACGTATGTTGTATTGCATAAACGAAAGCGGTCTGTCTCACAGCCCGCAATTTTCGAATATTTTTACGTTAAATTAACGAGCTTGACATTTTGCAATGAAAGTCGAGTTGGATAATTAAATTCACTGCTTTTTTCTCTCTTTAAGTTATATAATACGAGAACATTTTCTTTTATGCGACCTGCTAAGACTTCATATTTTAAACCAGTAATTCTGCTTGCCATGTAGATCAATATTCACTCTTCATTATTTAAAACTCTCCCCTTTTTTGAAAGTTCAAATAAGGTGAAGCATTGAACTTTTTTCAAAGTGCTTGTTTTAAAAAAAAATTGCGAAACAATAAAAAATATTTAACAAAAAATTACTATGTTCCTTCCTTCCGTGGTTGCAGTCCTAAGACTGGTTTGCAGCAATTTGAACTCTTCTCCTCCATTCCCCCCTGTCCTGTGCGGCTCTTTTTAAGTCTGTATATGTTGAGCAGCGCACGTCCACCAACAGGTCCTCCAGGTACTCTCGGCGTGGGCGTTCCCTAGAGTTCATCCCCTCGGTCATACCCTCCATTACGGCATGCAAGAGGCCCTCTTGTCGTATTATATGACCGATCCATCTTGCACGCCTTTCGGACAGGATCCTGAGCAGGTGCCTTCCTCCTTCGATTCGTTGGAGAACCTCTTCATTTGTGATGCGGTCTCTCCAGGAAATTCCTAATAGTCTTCTATAGGACCACATCTCAAAAGCCTCTAGTCTTCGTCTATCTCTTTCGGATAGGCACCATGGCTCGCAGCCGTACATCAAGATACTCCATACATAGGTCTTGATGAGGAGTATTCTCAGTTTTAGGTCTATATTATTTGATTCTATTATTTTCGACCTTTTATTAAATGCAAGTCTAGCCTGATGTATACGGCTGTCGACCTCGCTCTTAAACCGACCGTCCCATGTTATTTTGCTCCCAAGGTAGACAAACTCCTTGGTGTTCTTTAGTGGTTTACCCGACATCACTATTCTCATCTGGTGCTGCGCTCGGCCTACAGTCAGCAGCTTTGTTTTGTCTTTATTTATCTTCCTACTGTAGTTATTTTGAAGAATGCTTTCCATAGTTGTTAAGGCCTCTTGTAGTTCCTCTTCACTTTCAGCAACCATAGCAATATCGTCAGCGAACCTTATCATGTCCACCTTTTGCCCGTGTATCTTTACACCTTCTCTGTGACTCATTCTCTCTCTCAAGTCGTCAATCGCGCTCTGTATATAGGCGTTAAAAAGAACAGGTGACAGAGAGCATCCCTGCCTTACCCCTTGTCTTATATTGGCTTCCTTTGTGTCTTCGTCACATCTGATTATAGCGGCCTCATTCTTGTATAGCGCCTGGATTATACTATGTTATTGCACACATTACATTAATTCCCTGCACACAAGTTTCAATACCTTTATCATAAGGAGTAGAAATACGTGTAGGAGTAGAATCATGTTTAAGAGTACAAACAAGTGCATCCTATCTCAAGGCTTTCTTCAGGCGCAATGATCTCAGTTTGTCATAAGAGCAGTGCTTCGGTCAGATTAGTGTCATGCTACATACACATACTGGTGTCATATTACTATATTATAGTAAGATAATACCACTAAGTTCTAATATGGTGTTCCACAAAGTAAAAGCCGAAACCTTTGATTAATTAGTATTAAAATATATTTAACAATGAATAACTGGCTTATAATCTCCGTTACACGTGTTTCTACCTCCTAGCCCGAGGCACTCTTCAGACGAAACGATCCACTTTTGTTATCAGAACCGTGCTTATATTGGACTGATGTCACGTTACTACAATACTTGTGTCATATTACTATATCATACATGACACCAGTCTGTTCTTATATGTAATTACACTAAGTGCCGAAATCTTTGATAAATAAGTAACGAAAAATGCTCTTATACCTTTAAACGCCAGTGTTTATACTTAAAGCGACATCAATAGCACATTTCGCTCTTAGAGTAGCTTAAAAATAGCGCCGCTATTCTTTTTTAATTTTTTATACTTGAATAGCATGCAAATTTAGATTGAAAAATAGTTCTAAGAGTGCCATGTTCTCAAACTTACTCTACCAACAGAGCATTTCATAATAGTTTTAGAATATTAATTATATCAGTTATTAATTATGAGTACGCAGAAGCGCGTTTGTTTACAAGCAAACTTACGCATTTGCCTAGGGGTGCCAAGCCAAAAGGGACGCCCAAAGATTCATAAATAGATTATAAAAATATGGTGCTTGCTTTTTGCTTTATGGATAAATGCGTTAATTTCAGTTCATATTTAAAATATAATTATAACCACGACTGTTTAATGCTACAGTTTAGCAAACTCATGATTAATAAAAAATAATAACTGTTAACCCAAATTTTTTATTTATGCGCACCATCAACAAACAGTTTCGTGAAGCTAAATTTTTCATTATTGAAACAATCAACAATATTTTTAAGATCAACCTTAAAATAACAAGACTAAACGTATTGCCATATTATCAATAAACACAGAAATAACAGTGAGTTCAGTTAAATCGTATATGCGTTTACAAGAAAGCAAAACGTAAATTGTAGTGGTTTATTGAGCTTCGCGAAATACATTATTATTCTAGGTCATCATCCGAAACGGAAAGGGTAAAGGTTTTTTAATTAAGTATTGAAGGAAGGCGCAAGCTGCAAACTGCCTAAGGGCGCAATTTATACAAATACGACACTGCTTACACCAAACATTAATTTCTTTTTCTAACTATTTTAATGCTTTTTAATAATAAAGAATAACGAGCAGTCATTAGTGTCTCCGGAATTGGCTTTTATTTATGAAATTTCTTGAACAAATAATTAATTAGTACGCTACTAGTGAGTGAGTGACCTTGGTGAAAGCGAGGAGGGCTTTTTTACTGCGTCAGAAGGTGGAATGGAGGAAAAGTAAAAGTTTCAAAGAGTGGAATCTGCCAAGACACGTCTGATACGAATGCTCTCACTTAGTAAATTAACACTTTACGTCCATATATCGGATGCACATCACGTGATTGATCTTTTTGAAAGTGCAATTTGCGAAAATAAAAACACTTTTTCGGTGAAATCGAATAAATTTTGGAAGATTACGTTGGCATACTCGTAATCAAATGATTAACACCTGATTTATTCAATATTAGTATTATTCTTAATTAGGTATTCCATCAATTAGGCGTGAATGCTAAATATTGCCAGAGGAAAACATACATTGACTGAATTAAATGAATCAGATTTTAAAAGAAGGTAAAATGAGAAGTATGAATAAAAGAAGTGTGTGTATGACGAGATGTTTATTTATTTAACACTTTTATTGCAATACAATCTGACAGGATTATTGCCAGGCGGCAATCTCTTCCAACCAACCAGACAAAAGTAAATGAAACAAGTTACGTGGTCGCATAAATCATTCAAATAACTATCCATCCTCACGAAATACATAAACATATGCGTGAGAACATGCCCACGAACCCCACAAAGACGGACAATCACCCGAACATTTAAGTTCTATGTATTGATAGAAAATTTTGAAAATCTGTTCTCTCTGTGGCGTGATATGTTTGTAGGAATTTCATCCTATGAAGAGAATGATTTATGTCAATTATAATTTAAAACAAAGAAATAAATTGTAAAAATTTCTTGCTAAAATATTGTAGATTTATTTAATTATTCGATACTCTTAAATAAATCTTAATTAGCAATCATGATTATTTTTGGCCTTATTAATCGATGCTTCGAGTTTAAAACCACTGGAGGATAAAACTTTGGAAATATATGGTAATTTTTAATACAAGTTGTAGGCAACCCAGTTCAGATATCTTGGCAGTGAACTGCTCAGCTCTCATGACCTCCCCAGAGAAGTAAAACCTCTGGTAGATAAAGCTGCAGTTGTGACGGGCTGCCTGAGAGATGTCATATGGAGGAATAAAGATATGAGAACGGATAGCAAGGTACGCATTTATAAGACCTGTGTGCGACCTATCCTCACATATGGCATCGAAGCGAGGGAGGACACTGTCAGGACAAAAAATATGCTAAGGACAACGGAAATGAGAACTCTATGCGCTATTGCTGGGAAAACTTTCCGTGATCGTGTAAGGAACACCACAATCCGAGAGGTTTGTGAGGTCCAAGATGTCGTCAGATAGGGACGACAGCGTCGACGATACTGGTACCAACATGTACAGAAAATGAATTCCACAAGAATTCCATACATAGCTCTGCATGGGGTGCCGGATGGACGGCGTCCACCAGGGAGACCCCCGAAACGATGGAGAGATAGCTGGAGCTCAGCATCACAGGAGGACAATCCTGCAGTAACAGACTCTCGAGTCTATAGAAAGTTTAAGAAGTTTTTGTAGGTGAAAATAAAATTAATACAATATTTTCGAGAATATTGATGGAATAGATAAGACTGAAATTATATTGCAATTGTATCGACTGATTGAATTGGGAATTGTATTTTATATCGTATCAGCCCAGAAAGAGGCATTAAGGCTTCTCTTCGGCAGGTTTCTTCAGAGCAGCTAATTTGTCAAACCATAATAATATTACACTTTCGTTGTATACAGTACAACCGACGGGCTTATTGCCATGTGGCAATATCTTCCAAATAACCAAAATATGTTGAGGAGGTTTTAAGTGAAAACTAGACTGGAATCCTTTTTAAAAAAAATGGGTTCCAACGGGAATCAAACCCGCAACCTCCGGGCTGGGAGACAAGTATATTATCAACTAGGTAACCGACAATTTTATGTGACATAAATTGAATGTCATCACAAATGCGTGGTGATGGATTCTTTGCTCTAATCGTCCATCGGAGGAGATTCCGTTTTGATTTACCCAGGAGGGTGCGAATAAATTACATGTTAGGTGGTGTCTCCTTCGGCAGGCACCCTGACGTCTTTATATATATCAAGAGTTGCAGTTAGTCAAGGGTTACAGGGGATCTCAGTATTGGCGGATTAGTGAGACTTCAAAAATGAACAGTTGAAAATTTTAATAATTTTATTTTTTTCTTTGTTACAGGTAAGAAACAGGACAAGAGATAAACGTGTTTTTTTTTTAAATGGTAAGAATGCACAAGTAAAATTTTAAGAATATACAAAAAATTGTAAGAATTTACAAGTAAAATTTTAAGAATGTCCAAAAAAAATAGTAATATGTACAAGTAAAATTTTAAGAATGTACAAAAAATTGTGAGAATTTACAAGTAAAATTTTAAGAATGTACATAAAATTGTAAGAGTTTACAAGTAAAATTTTAAGAATGACAAAAAAAAATAGTAATATGTACAAGTTCAATTTTAAAAATGTACAAAAAAAAATTGTAAGAATTTAAAAGTTAAATTTTAAGAATATCCAAAAAAATGGTAAAATGTACAAGTAAAATTTTAGGAATGTACAAAAAAATTGTAAGAATTTACAAGCAAAATTTTAAGAATGTAAGTACAAAAAAATGGTAATATGTACAACTAAAGTTTTAACAATGTACAAAAAAAATGGTAATATGTACAAGTAAAATTTTAAGAATGCACAAAAAAATTGTTTGAATGTGCAAGTAAAATTTTAAGAAAGTACAAAAAAATTATTAGAATGTTCAAGTAAATTTTTTAAGAATGTACAAAAAAAATGGTAAGAATGTACAAGTAATTTTTTTTAGAATGTACTACACAATGGTAAGAATGTACACGTAAAATTATTAAGAATGTACAAAAAAAAATGGTAAGAATGTACAAGTAAAATTTTTAAGAATGTACAAATAAATGGTAAGAATTTAGAAGTAAAATTTTAAGAATGTCCAAAAAAATGGTAAGAATGTACAAGTAAATTTTTTAAGAATGTCCAAAAAAAATTTGCTAATGTACAAAATAAATGGTTTGAATGTACAAGTAAAATTTAATAATTTGTACATAATTATTAGTATTATAAATATCTTTGTATACAGCCCAGAAAAAATGTTTCCGTTTGCAATTCTAAAAAATAGTTTAAAATCTACAGTAAAACAAAATTAATTTAGAGAACCAAATTAAATCGTAAAAAAGTGATAAAAGTAAATAAATTCCTAACTGGAAAGCATTTCCTATCTAAATTAAATTAATTGAGTGTAACGGTAGGAAGAGAACGGCTGCGCGCATTAGATTGAATGCTTCTTAAAATCAAAGTAGTTAAGAAAAAAAAAGTATTTCTGTAAGAAAACTTATTGATTGTAATTTATTTTATCAAACACTGTTTATTCCACTTTTTTGTAACGGTATAACCCTACCGGTTTCAAGGCTTTCACCTCATCTTCAGGGGAGCACAAAAAAGACTTAATTCTGTTCGAACTGATAATCCTCTAGCTTATTCTGAAATGGCTAATCATTGTCACCGTGAAAACCATACTTTTTCTATCGATGATGTCAAATTCTTACATATCAGTAGTAACGGAAATAAATTGGACAGATTAGAGGCCCTAGAAATTTCTAAGTCAGTACATCGATCCGAACATCTGGTAAATACATATATCCCAAAAATTTCTCCGTTCCTGGTCGAAATCGTCCCATGCCTCCCTTACCCCTTAGTCCCCTACCCCGAATGTCACCAACCCGAATGTCCCCAACCGTTGAAGCGTGTATATCGGTGCCAGTTCGAACAGAATTTAGACTTGTTTGTGCTCCCCTGAAGATGAGGTGAAAGCCTTGAAACCGGTAGGGTTATACCGTTACAAAAGAGTGGAGTAAACAGTGTTTGATAAAATAAATTACAATGTCTGTAAACCTCCACAACGTTAATGCCTTAACTATAAACAATATATAAAAACTTACTTAGGTAAACGAATAACAAACTATCGTATGATAGATTTTCCGATGTGTGCTAATAACACAATCGTCTTGAGGTGTAGTTTGATGTCCGTGAATATGCTAATTATACCATAAAATACACTAAATAAACATTGTTTTAATATTTGCTCCAATGCAAAATAACTTTAATTAAATACATTTTATTGCTTGTAGAGAATAACTACCAAGTTTGGTGAAGATTAGTGAAACGTATACATGGAAAAAGAGGGAAAGGAGCCAATAATAACTGCTGTAGAAATAAGTGTACTGAGAAGATTACATGAGGTGACAATGTATGATAGAATATAGAATGATGTGATAAGCAAAACAAATAAACACTGCATATGTGAGTTAAAGCGTGGTAAAAGAAGATCAAGGAAGTTGTTTTAATGAATCGAATGATATTTTGAGAAGTATGAGAAGGTTTATGGATGTAAAGGAGACGAAAACTTGAATAATGATCTAAAATTCAGGTGCTTTATTCTCTCAGTCTACCCCGACATGGAAACGGTGTGATCGTATTAACGACTTTCAATTTTTCATTAGCAAAAGAGTATTTGGTTTTTACTCAACTGAACAATCAAGTTATTACCATATATATTATACATGTCTTCACCAACATCGAACAATCAGTATTAGCCACGCCAAGGTTACTCATCAAGCGTCAAGATTGATGTCTCTTGGACCGTCTCCAGAGGTCAGTACCCTGGCGGAGAGCAGAAGACACGAAGAGTTACGATTGAATACAAAGCACTCAGGTAGCCTTTCACCTGAGAATGGCTCCAGAAGAAAGTTTTGCCATTAAACAGAACTCTTCATGACACGGTCCAGTTGTTTACATTTTGTTTTTACTGTCACTTGAAATTGGGCGTGCAAATAAATCCAACTGACAAAACAATGTTTATTTTTTAGTTAAATAATTATAATTAATAAAAAAAAACTTCTTTTATGTGCAAAGAATACAAAATACACGGATGACTTAGTTTTTTCCAATTCAGAAAATATTTATCTTTTGAAAAATTGACCCAAAATATTAACGACTTTCATGGCTTAGTAAGTAAAACGTTTGACTTTCACCCGGGAGTTTCGAGTTCCGATTATCAATGGTACGCACAAAAAAAACGAATATCAGTCTAATAAAAGAGTTTGGAAGGTTACAGTAATCGTATGCGCATTTTGTCTTTTCATGTACGATAATGTTTGGCACGATCCATTGCTGTTTGTTACCTATTGTTCTGGACATTAATACTTTTGAGAATTCATGGAACATGCTGTTTCTTGTGTTAACCACCATGTTTTCTTCAGCCTTCAGTTACCTAACCAACATTTTCTATGTTCTAGTTTGTAGAGCATCAATTTTTCAACGTAAATGTCACTGATTAATTTCCCGTTGGAACCTAATTTATTTCAAAATAAGGTTTCAGTCTGCTTTCACTTAAAGCCTCCATGGTCTAATTGTTATAACGCTTGACTATCATCTTGAGGTTTCGAGATCGATTTCCGATGATCCTCAAAAAAGACCAGTCTGGTAAAAGAATTCAACAGGTAACAACACTCGCACACAGCGAGTATTTTTGCGAGTGTTCTCGTTTCTTCACGTGCAATAGTGATACCAAAACATGCAATGACGAACAGCAAATTTTTCAATCATTCTTAACCCGAAGACTCAATTACTGGGCCGAAGACAATTTTATCTCTCTGCTACGCCCTTCAATATGTCTGAATAACTTGTTCAGATATTTTGGAAAGTATTGTATTGTATTGTATTATACTTTCAATATATATAGTGTTACCCAATCCTCAAAACATGTGGAACCCAATCCCCGAACTTCTGGACTTTTCCCATTGATTTAAGATGACGGTATACAGCCATGTGACTACAATTCATCTGCTCAGCCAATTCTACGGTGGTTTGAAGGGGATCTTCATGAATAATATAGTTTAAGCTGTCCTCGTCGAAGTCCACTGGAGGTGTCGAAAATGCTCACTTACGTCTACTTGACATTCCATTTTGAAGGCTTATAATCAAATAAAATAATATATGTACCGTAAAAGCAAACGCAATCTATTGTAGAGCAGAAAAATTCCTTTCGAATAATGACGTATAACCTTTACCATTTTGTTTTACTTTTGGTGCTCATTTTTAAATTAAAAAAAAAACGTACACAACTTATGTTAACACCTAATACATAGTGCTAGGATGTGTATTGCTTCCAACCAACCAGAAAGATGTTGAACAAGTCTAAAGTGAAACCAGATGTGAACCATTTATAAAAACACTGAGTTACAGCGAGAATTGAGCCAGCAACCCCGGGTTTGGGGGGCAGGCGTCTTACCAACTAAGCCACGGAGGTCGTACAAAAGAATAACGAAGGGTGCCATACGAAAGAACAAACAATCAGGTTTGTTTATTTAACATATTAAGAGTATATGTTTCTATAGTTTGGATACGTAAATATAGTAGAGAAAACAAATTGAATATTAAGAGTACATGTTTCTATAGTTTGGATACGTAAATATATTAGAGAAAACAAATAGAATATTAAGAGTACATGTTTCTATAGTTTGGATACGTAAATATTTTAGAGAAAACAAATAGAATATTAAGAGTACATGTTTCTATAGTTTGGATACGTAAATATATTAAAGAAAACAAATATCACGCCAAAATGGTTTCTCCATTCAATCAATTAATTAGTTTAACGAGAAGAAAGTGTGATGCAGATAATCGTTGTTTTCTTTTAAGCAATTGCCTTAAGTGCTATACATAAATTTACATAACAGATTTTTATGGTTTGTTTGAAATATTCAAGAAGCAAATCTTAAAATGTAAAGCTTATAAAATGTAAAAGTTTTAGGTCAATGTTTTATTTCAATCCATGAAATCCCACACAACGATCCGTTATGTTACCTCAAACTCTCAAAACATCAATAAGTAGAATGTGGGTTAGGCTATTTTTATATACATTATACCAGATCCCTATTAAATGAGATATTCCAGTTTAAGAGATGTTATTGCCAAGAGCTATGATTGTTTTTAATAATTGGCAAAAGGTATATATTTAATTGAAATCATACAAAGAAAAATCGCGACTTAATTATGCATACGCATAGTTGTCGGTATTTAATATAGATAAAATAACATAAATATTTTAACACAAAACGGATGCACTTACCGTATATGTCTTACATGAACATCCTTTTCCAAGTCCGTTCTGAATAGTGATTCACAAACTGTTCTTACGCCCCCTTCGTTCTAAAAACTTCTCAAGTGTAACTTAAAACAAAAAAAAAAAATAACTCTGCAACCACTAAGTTCCAGGATAATAAAATCAGATAAAAAATTACATGAAAGTGAATCCCGTATGGGAGTACATCTATGAACCCGTCCAGAATTATTTAAGCAATAATCAACTAGAATCACAAATGAAGAGGTTCTCCAACGAATCGAAGGAGGAAGGCACCTGCTCAGGAGCCTGTCCGAAAGGCGTGCAAGATGGATCGGTCATATAATACGACAAGAGGGCCTCTTGCATGCCATAATGGAGGGTATGACCGAGGGGACAAACTCTAGGGGACGCCCACGCCGAGAGTACCTGGAGGACCTGTTGGTGGACGTGCGCTGCTCAACATATACAGATTTAAAAAGAGCCGCACAGGACAGGGGGGAATGGAGGAGAAGAGTTGAAATTGCTGCAAACCAGTCTTAAACTGCAACCACGGAGAGGAGAGAATCAACTAGGAATTCCAGATTTACGATATCTCTATACGAGTGAGTTTGATGTCTATCCATGGCTTTATCCTACTCAGTTTCTGCTGGGCATGCTCGGGTATAACTCCTTGAGCGTAAGAAGAAATCTGCGTCTCCTGGTATACGTTGTCAAATTCGTTCGAGGAGTTGTGAGCTGTCCAGCATTACTACAAAGATTATCGTTAAATGTTCCTAACAATTACACTGGACTGCGCCGGCAAGAACTGTTCTCAATAACATACGCAAGAACGGGTCTTCCAGCCGCTATGCCTGTTGGAAGGGCCTTAACTCTTTTGAACGGGACTGCTTCGGATATTGACATATTTCATATCACATTACCAAAAGCAAAAGCAAATTTTCTTCTTAGATTGAGCACTTTAGAAAGCACTCATCAACGTATTTAACTGACTTTGAATATATGTGAATATTTGTGTGTAACATACAATATATAACGTTTTTTTTTTAATGTTAACATTTCTTGTATTTTCAATGTAATTGGGCTAAGTCTGTTTTGAGAAAATAAATAAATTAGTGTTATAGGGGGCGGTAGAGAAATGGGTGGCATGTGCAGCATTAGGAAACACTTGAAGACAACAAAATCATACAAGGTCTTGAACACTACACACATACACTACAAAACCTTAAATCAAATGTGTTACTTTCACATATCGAAAGATAAACATAGTTTATCTTTCTTCTGTAGTTCGTCTTCCCTTAATAAGTTTTCTGCGGTGTTCTTACCAAATTTGTTTTTCTGAATATTCGCAGATGTGTGTAAGTACCTAATCTAATGACTATATCCACTTTTTTCCTATCCTTACACTCAACTTAGATATATTATTTTGTTGAATTTTTAATCTGTCAATAAAAGTTGGTTCAAATCCCGCATTAGAACGTCCCTTATGAGAAATTGCCTATAAATTATACTTCATTATTTTCAATAAGCTGATATTTTAAGCATTGCAATTAATGAGGCTACATTTTTAAGTATTCAATCGTAAAATGAGCGGTCATCGTTCAACCCAGTTTGGGGATCACTGGTCAAGAGAGTCCCTTCACACGATACTTGATAGGCGTTAAACAAATCATGTGCAAGCATTGACCGAGAACTGCACTTGCTATGCAATTCCGCTGCGGTATATACTGCATTCGACCTAAGGCGGTGAGACCGCATAGCATTACTTTACCGGATACCTTATATGTTTCCATTCATTTATCTTCAAAGCGAAACGTGTATTAACGATTTGCATTAATTTTTCATTAGCGTCATTTTAATAGGTTTTAAACGTGCTTAATCAATAAAATATATTATTGTCCTTCTAGTAGTAAATTCTTTGTGTGCTTTTTCTGAAATATTTTTGAGATATATACTTAGCTATCTCTCAATGTCTTTGGTAGACCACTTCAGGCAAGTCAATTAGTTAAAGCGCGAATATTGCTAGCTCAAAAAAGTTAATTTCGGAATATCGCAATCAAAAGTTAACTTCAATAAATTGTACATTTAAAAAGGGAGTTTTTAAATTTGATAGTGATTTTATGATAATCATTTTCAAATCGTAAAATCACATTTATTTATTTATTTAATTAACGACACAACAGTGTCTTTATATACAAATGAACATGTGACAGGTTATACAAGTACTTAAAATTATTGACATAAATACAAAACTTGTCTTAAACTAACATGTAGATATAAAAAGCAGTAGTAATAATAACGTATGGCTTGGAAACGATGACATTAACTGCCAATACCATTCACAGACTAAAATGCGCACAACGGTCCATGGAACGACGAATGTTGGGCTAAAGTCTGATAGACAGTCAGAAATGAAGAAATCAGGCGACGGGCTAGGGTTGTCGACATAATGGACCGTGTTGCTGGCATGAAATGGCAATGGGCGGGTCACGTTGCAAGACAACGAAATGAAAAATGAGCACCCAGAGTCCTGAAATGGAGGCCGTGGGATACGAGAAGACCGATGGGACCGCCCCAAAAGAGGTGGGCTGGTGACATTATCCCTGTCGCCGGTAGAAAATGGACGAGAAAAGCCGAAGACAGGGAAGCGTGGAAGGTTTTAGAAGAGGCCTACATCCAGCAGTGGAGATACAGCTGAAGAAGAAGAAGTAATAATAAATATAAATTCATTGTTTAAAATTATTTAATATCAATATGTATATTTAAGTTCAATATATGTTATGTATGTATACCACAAAATATTACCAAATTTTACCAAGTAGACTTACGTAATTGTCGAAGACTTGTTTTATTTAGATTTGTTTTTAGTGGAACAACGCTTACGTAGACCACATTATACATGTTAATAATGTTAATGCTTTGTACTACAAAATATGCCTTGGTTTAAAGGTTTTTTTAATAAAAAAAATGAGTACACATAAGATGTATGGATCTTTAGATTTTACAAAGCGATTCTTCCTCCGACGGCGACACATTTGAGTGCGCAAAAAGTACTAGAGACGATGGACAAAAAGTCTAACGGGAGACGGAATACGACTCACTGTGCATTTAATATACTTATAAAATGGCTTAGTACTTGGAGTAATTTAAACAGTCTAGCCTTCGACAGTAAGTAAAATATTTGCTTTATCATCCACCCATTTTATTAAACAAAGATATTCAAACAATTAGTCTGTCTTCCAAGAAGGTATTCCAAACTCGCTAGCGAATAGTTAGTCATAAAAACGTAAACGATGCAACTGCATGAATGCTGCTAATTAAAACATTTTCACTTAATTGCACTTCTTAAGTTACAATCATCATCATTACGCAATCATGGTACGACATCCCCACATTTGAAACTGTTCAGCTATTTATCAAGTCTAGTGACACTGTTATTTTATCAAGTCTAGTGACACTATTGTGTTCTACTCGTACATACATATTTCATATTTGTATTATACGTGTATCATGTAGAATAACCGTACTTCCTTAATACCGTACATTCAGAAATAATTAAAATAATTGCGCATTGTCACATAAGGGATTCCTTTTTGTTCTATTGACAGAGTTAGTTAGCCGTCCTTGGCATGCTTTAAAAAGCGACTGAAAAAACTCTTGCGGAAACTATGCGGGCGTATGTTACTTGGATGTTACAGAGGATCAGCTGGACAAATTACAGCGTCTTCAGAATGCGTGTCTAAGATTCGTTTTCTGAATGTTAGAAATAGACGCCAAATTCACATACTGTCTCTATTGTATAATATCCTTAACTGTCCCGCAGCCCCCTCTTATCTCGGTGAAAAATTTTAGCGTCTTTCCAATCATGGATTAGCGCTACGCTCAAACAGAGATTGTCTATTGGCCTTTCCAGTTCACCGCTCCTCTTTTTTACGTCGTCCTTTACTGTCCATGCAGTGAGACTCTAGAATCAGTTACAAACCAATATAAGACTCGCTCCGTCCTTGGCGTGCTTTAAGAAGCGACTGAAAAACCTTTAATTTCTAGTCAGTAAAATAACGTGTTTCATTCCTGATTTTTCTTTTCCTTTCCACTCCACCATCTCTTCCTTTCCTTTTGATTGATGATATCTCACTTTATATGAAAAAGAATGTTCGGGTGATTGTCCGTCTTTGTGGGTTTCGTGGGTATATGCTCACGTATGTGTTTATGGATTTCGTGGGGATGGATAGTCATTTGAATGATTTATGCGACCACGTAACTTGCTTCTTTTATATTGTCTGGTTAATTGGAAGAGATTGCTGCCTGCCAACGGGATAAGCCCGTCAGATTGTATTATTATTATTATATATTCGAAATCTTGCACACCAATATAATAATAAATACAGATAAAAAATTCTCAACCTAAAACCAGTCTACCTTTCAACTAACGAACCCGAGGAACCAGAATTAAGCTTGCATGCTTATCAGTATAAAACGGACGATGAAAAAAAAAGTTAACTTTTCTTTCATTTAAAAAGTTAAATAAATTTACTATAATTAAAAAAAAACATTATCCCACTATCCCATATAATTACCCATAAATGTTGACATGTGCTCGTGACCAAGTTAAACAATTTATGGTGATCACATATGTTGATGTTATACCACCTAATTTCGAGGAACCATAAATTCACGAGACTTCACTGGACCCGTCTTATATGGGCAGTGCCATGTATTTTTACTTTCATTTTGATGGATTCGAGCTATTTTTGTAAAGTACCCACTTTGTCGTAGACGGTATTCGTAAAAAAAACTCGTTTTGAGCTTCTTCAAATGTCCAGACACGTATGATTAATTTTATTATTAAAAATTGATTTAAATTTTCTATAGTATCGTAAAAATAATATTTTGATCAACAATTATTTTTTATTATGTTTGATTCATACATAATATTACGCCTTTCCCTGTCGGGGTAGGCAGAGAGGACAAAGTGAACGACTTTCTTTCTCGACACACATCCTTTTTCTCTTCTATTAGGTGTTAACAGAAGTTGTGTCCGTTTTTTTCCCAATTTAAAAATGAGCACCAAAAGTAAAACAAAATGGTAAATGTTATACGTCATTCGAAAGAAAATTTTCAGCTCTACAAGAAATTGTGTTTGCTTTTACGTTACATTTATTATTTTATTTGATTACAAGCCTTCAAAATGGAATATCAAGTAGACGAAAGTGAGCATTTTCGACACCTCCTTCTGTTCGCGTTCAATCGAGGGAATAAAGCTGTCGAAGCTGCTCGCGATATTTGTGAAGTGTACAGTGAAGGTGCTATGAATAAAAAGACAGCTCGTCGATGGTTTTTCTTTCAATAATGACGTCGAATTGCGGACATGGTTGGACGAATTCCTCGAGTCAAGATTTTTATCGCACAGGCAATGAAAAACTTGTAGAACGTTGGCAAGAAGTTGTAAATAATGAAGGAGAATACATTATTGACTAATTTGTTGTAATTTTTTTTTGTTGTGTCCTCTTGTTCTCTTCATTTGGAAAAAACCGACCACAACTTATGTTAACACCCAATACATGTTTACAAGTATCATGTTTAACCCTTTTAATCCCAGCATTTTTTGGCAAAAAAGTTTATATTTTATTTTTTTATCTCAGGTAATATTTAGTTTTGAAACCTAATTTTTTTGTGAAAATCTTCCTGTCGAGTGTAAAATAATAAATAATTTACATATTTCATAAAAAAATATTTATATATTTTTTTATTCAACATAAAAACTTGTATGAAAACTTTGAGGCCGAGGATCGACCCCGTGGGATTTTTCGCATACACTTGGTCTGGCCGATAATCGGCCCCGTGGGATTAAAAGGGTGAAAATGCAAATTTGCTATGTTTAGGACCAGATAAAAATAAATTAGATTTTTTTATCGGGTTTATTATTTATCACTAACAAAGAGATATTTTATTTAAATTATACTTCACCTAGCAGAAAAGACAATTAACAAATTGATTTTACTACTCCATCAAGTTTTTATTTTATATCTCAAACAATCTGTTTAAAATATATTAATATTTATTTAAATAGTACGGCACTGTATAAATCACCGTATAACTGTGTGATATATGGGAGAGTTAAAATAAGCCTCAATTTCATTGGCATTATAATATATTCAGATAAAGTGAAAGACAAAACTGAGTCGGAGCGAGATGCGTAGGTCATCGAGCGAACAGAACCGGAAAATAGCAAATGGCAGAATCTTTTGGACACTTTCTAAACCAGATGTAACCGTATTTAATATAAAGACTAGCATTCAAGAGCATGAACTTGGTTGACAAGAGCATTGTAGCTGTTTTATTAAAACTCCTGTTAAACATGACTTTTACAGCCTTATTTCGTTACATTTGTTATCCTTACAGAAATTAAAATAAATAAATGTTATATACGTAAATGTTTATATACGAGGCGTATCCAGAAAGTAAGTGTACTGAGGCTCTCACGACCGGATGGATTTTATTTTTCGACATGTTGGCTACACTTCCGTGTAGCCTGACCCTTCCCCTCCGCAACGAGACCGGTTCGAGGTCAGTACGTTGAGAAGTGTCGACGCGACAAACATGTTTCGTGAAAAATGTAAATCCAATCTCCCGCCAAGTGTGAAATACGGGGCGTCATCCGTTACCTCGTTTGGAAGGGAAAACCTCCTGTTGAGGTTTATAATGAGGTGAAAACTGCATATGGTGATAAAGCTATGAATCGTACGAGTGTGTACAAGTGGTGTCGCGAGTTTTAAAACGGTCGTACGTCTGTGCATGATGATCAGATGAGCGGATCGAAAAATATCTTACATATGTACTACGGTAACCACGTAATTTTTTTGTTTAAATAAAAAAAATTGTAACCTACAAAAATTAAGTACACTTACTTTCTGGACTTACCTAGTACAATACATCATGCAATTAAACGTATATTTATAATACAAATGCAAGAAAAAGGTTATTTAAAAGGTTGGGGCTCAATTCATAACATCCTCCCAATCAAGATGTAATACCCCACCAATAAAGGGCAAGCCCGGCCGCGAGAATATCGGATGTGTTTCAGCCCACGTCATTTTACACGTGAATTATAATACAAAAATTATTATAAACAAGTAGTTAATACAATTATAAACTCTATAAATATGTACGAAAATTGTGAAAGGTAGAAATGCACACTTATACACAATCACATACAGCCCCAGATTCACTGCAGCATAAAGAGAAAAATTAAAATAAGAGTCCAAATTTTAACAAAACATAGTAATCAAAAAGGCGGTATTTTTTTGTTCAGAGTTATCACATCAATATAAAATTAAAATAAACGAATGGTTCCACTGATAAAAAAAAAATATGTAAATGTATGTCCCGTATTTACACATACTTGTATATAATTTAAATCAGCTGTCTTGGAATAGGCAATTAGCATTGTGAGTTGGCTGATATATAAAATTAAAATAAACGAATGGTTCCACTGATAAAAAAAAAATATGCAAATGTATGTCCCGTATTTACACATACTTGTATATAATTTAAATCAGCTGTCTTGGAATAGGCAATTAGCATTATGAGGTGACTGATATATAAAATTAAAATAAACGAATGGTTCCACTGATAAAAAAAAAATATGCAAATGTATGTCCCGTATTTACACATACTTGTATATAATTTAAATCAGCTGTCTTGGAATAGGCAATTCGCATTGTGAGTTGGCTGATATATAAAATTAAAATAAACGAATGGTTCCACTGATAAAAAAAAATATGCAAATGTATGTCCCGTATTTACACATACTCGTATATAATTTAAATCAGCTGTCTTGGAATAGGCAATTAGCATTGTGAGGTGACTGATTTATAAAATTAAAATAAACGAATGATTCCACTGAAAAAAAAATAGTATGCAAATATATGTCCCGTATTTACACATACTCGTAGATAATTTAAATCAGCTGTCTTGGAATAGGCAATAAGCAATAGGCAATAGTATAAATTAAAATAAACGGATGGTTTCACTGATAAAAAATAGTATACAAATGTATGTCCCGTATTTACACATACTCTTATATAATTTAAATCAGCTCTCTTGGAGAAGGCATTTAGCATTGTGAGGTGACTGATATATAAAATTAAAATAAACGAATGGTTTCACTGATAAAAAATAGTATGCAAATGTATGTCCCGTATTTACACATACTCGTATATAATTTAAATCAGCTGTCTTGGAAAAGGCAATAAGCATTGTGAGGTGACTAATATATAAATTAAAATAAACGAATGGTTCCACTGATAAAAAATAGTATGCAAATTTATGTCCCGTATTTACACACACTCGTATATAATTTAAATCAGCTGTCTTGGAATAGGCAATTAGCATTATGAGTTGGCTGATATATAAAATTAAAATAAACGAATGGTTCCACTGATAAAAAACAGTCTGCAAATGTATGTCCCGTATTTACTCATACTCGTATATAATTTAAATCAGCTGTCTTGGAATAGGCAATTCGCATTGTGAGTTGGCTGATATATAAAATTAAAATAAACGAATGGTTCCACTGATAAAAAAAAATATGCAAATGTATGTCCCGTATTTACACATACTTGTATATAATTTAAATCAGCTGTCTTGGAATAGGCAATTAGCATTATGAGTTGGCTGATATATAAATTAAAATAAACGAATGGTTCCACTGATAAAAAATAGTATGCAAATGTATGTCCCGTATTTACACATACTCGTATATAATTTAAATCAACTGTCTTGGAATAAGCAATTAGCACTGTGAGTTGGCTGATATATAAAATTAAAATAAACGAATGGTTCCACTGATAAAAAATAGTATGCAAATGTATGTCCCGTATTTACACATACTCGTAGATAATTTAAATCAGCTGTCTTGGAATAGGCAATAAGCAATAGGCAATAGTATAAATTAAAATAAACGGATGGTTTCACTGATAAAAAATAGTATACAAATGTATGTCCCGTATTTACACATACTCTTATATAATTTAAATCAGCTCTCTTGGAGAAGGCATTTAGCATTGTGAGGTGACTGATATATAAAATTAAAATAAACGAATTGTTTCACTGATAAAAAATAGTATGCAAATGTATGTCCCGTATTTACACATACTCGTATATAATTTAAATCAGCTGTCTTGGAAAAGGCAATAAGCATTGTGAGGTGACTAATATATAAATTAAAATAAACGAATGGTTCCACTGATAAAAAATAGTATGCAAATTTATGTCCCGTATTTACACACACTCGTATATAATTTAAATCAGCTCTCTTGGAGAAGGCAATTAGCATAGTGAGGTGCCTGATATATAAAATTAAAATAAACGAATGGTTTCACTGATAAAAAACAGTCTGCAAATGTATGTCCCGTATTTACTCATACTCGTATATAATTTAAATCAGCTGTCTTGGAATAGGCAATTCGCATTGTGAGTTGGCTGATATATAAAATTAAAATAAACGAATGGTTCCACTGATAAAAAATAGTATGCAAATGTATGCCCTGTATTTACACATACTCGAATATAATAAGGCAATAGAGAAGATAATATATTTAAGAGAGAAGCTATCAAAAAGTTTGAACTCATCCCATAATGTCCTCTCAGTTGAGATACATCCCACCCTTAGTGAATGTGAGCCTACCCACAAGAACGTCAGGTGTATTTCAGCCCACACCCTTGTACACATAGTAAACTAGATCACAAAAAATTATATTAACTAAATGCATAAGGAAGCTTTTATCCATCCGCCAGTAGAAGAAACGTACTCCTAATAAGTTATTATTGAGAGCACATATCTATTAGATTCCTCAACATTGTAATAGATCAGAGTAAGCACTTCCTTAGACTCCCAGAGATGTTTATTTATACACATCTTTAATATTTTGTCTACATAACATAATATGTTGGTCTATCTGTATATCTTGAAACAATTTTACGTCACAAGTTAACTTTAATTTACTCAACAAGTTATCACTCTTCATGCCACGGAGGTCATCTTCTGTGAGCTATGTTTCTATGTTAACTGATAATGCAAACAAAGTTGAAGCCACACAGTGTTATTGTGCGGCCTCATTGACAGAAGTTATTTTTATATTTTGTTCCCTAAGTATCGTTTAGGTAGCGCTTTGACATTTCTATATGAAACATCGGCAATAGATCCAAAATTAAAATGTTAAGCTGTACGTGTAACTTGCTTCTCATATTGCAAACGAATTTATAATATTCTTCACATAAATTTTCACGTTAAACTCATCATTTTTTTAATAAAATGTATTTTTAAAAGTAGAACTTAAATACTTTTTTAAGAGAGAAGCTATCAAAAAGTTTAAACTCATCCCACAATGTCCTCCCAGTTTGAACTCATCCCACAATGTCCTCCCAGTTGATAATCTAAACTTGAAACTTCGACAACGGTTAGTGAAATGCTACGTTTGGTAAGTGTTATTTATTGTATGGAGTGGAATCATGGACCCTCAAAGTTGGTAGTATGAACCGACTGGAAGTAT
Source organism: Odontocerum albicorne (assembly GCA_949825065.1). Classification (NCBI taxonomy): domain Eukaryota; kingdom Metazoa; phylum Arthropoda; class Insecta; order Trichoptera; family Odontoceridae; genus Odontocerum; species Odontocerum albicorne. The sequence continues at coordinate 44,640,862 of OX463845.1, read as the reverse complement.
TCGAAATGTGGATGCACCGGTGAATGCCACGGATGCCCTGGACGGATATGTTTAGCAACACAAGGTTCTTCAAAGAGCCAAAGTTAATAGAGAGTTGCTGACTAATATTAAAATCCGAAAGGTGTCCTATTTAGGTCATGTACTTAGAGGAGCAAAGTACAAATTACTGCACCTGATCATCCGAGGCAAAATAGAGAGTCGAAGAGGTGTTGGCAGGAGGCAAATATCCTGGCTCCGCAATATACGTGATTGGACTGGTATAAGGAGCGTTGGAGATCTTTTTCAGGCTGCCGAGGACAAATATGTCTACTCTTAGGTGATATTCAGCGTTGGGAGGCCTGACATGACACTGGGAAGAAGAAGAAGAACTTAAAAAGTACTTTTTATCTTCATTAAAATTATATTCTAACGACTAAATAAATAATAACAACGATACTTAATAACTACTCTAAGAGCAAAACACTATGCTTATCGCGCGTTAAACCATAATACATACAAGAAATTAATTTGGAAATAAATTGCATAACTTAAGAAAATATTTCCATACAGCTAAGAAAAAAATTATCAGTTATTTTAATAATAAATTTTTTTAAATCAGTTTGCATTCAATACAAATCTGATTGATACTTGATACATTTCTACTGCATTTTTTATAACTATCGAAACGTTTCACCTCATGAGTATTGACAATTTTTAATTCTTTGTCCTTGTTTTTCTAAAATACTTACTTGAAACTAAATTCATAGTGCTGAATAGTGTATTTTCTTTTCTGATTATCCTTCGATATTGCCTTTTATGATATGACGTGAAAGGTGTATGATATAAGCAGCAAAATTATTGTATTAAAAAAAGATATTTTTTGTTTGAAGTTGTTTTGCTGAACAGTTGATTTATATATAGGTACGAGAGTTTTAAGATGAAATTATCAGTGTCTTAAAATTTAAATACTTTGGACATATCGTGCAAATGGAGGGGAACTGGTTAATTGCGTGTATAAAATACTCGACACAAAATATCTATTGTGTAGGAAGAGGATATTAAAAGATTCAGATGATCGCGATTCTTATATTAGGGGAACCGCCTAAGAAGAAAACTATATGTTTTTTCTTAACCAAATTGTATCGCATTTACATCCATTGATATGCCATATAACCATGGGAAGAATTCTTTGCTCCATACAGAAATAATTTTCATTTTAGTAAAATATTTTATCGTCATTAAATACATTACAATATATTAGATACATATTATACTCTTATATCACCATGGTGATGAAAGTCATGGTGACAGAAAAGTATGAAAGGAAAAGTTAACCATTATATGGGTGAACAATGTAAAAATGGATCAAATTAACCCTTTTAATCCCACGGGGCTGATTACCGGCCTCAAAGTGTTCATACAAGTTTTTATGTTGAATAAAAAAAAAAATTTTATTAAATATGAAAATGACTTATTATTTATAGGGAGGTCTCCACAAAAAATTAGGTTTTAAAACTAAATATTAACTGAGATAAAATATAAACTACTGTTTTTTTTGCCAAAAAATTCTGGGATTTTTCGCACATTTTATGCAAAATATGCTGGGATTAAAAGGTTAAAGTAAATCTATTATTTGGATAGTATTTTTTCAGATAATGGAAGATTAATGTGAGATATGTTATTATAACATCTAGGGATAGCAAACAAAATCAAAAGGGTTCTAAAACATATAAACTCGAGCCAGTGTCAAAATCTACTAAGTTATCCACAACATTATTTTAATATCAACTTTGATGTATGACAGTGGAACATAGACTGAGAAAAATACAAAAAGGAGCCGAATAAATGCTGCAGAAATGTGTGTACTGTAAAGAATATATGAGATGACAATGTTTGACAGAATACGGTATGAAGAGTTTTGGGAGGATGTAAACTTAAAACTGACGTATTATGTGACCTAGGTAGGAAGACGTATGTGCCCCAGCCTGGAGCTTGCGGGTTAAATTTCGCATGAAGCATATATTTTTTAAAAATGTCTTTAATATTTTCATCTCAAGGTCTCGTTAGTAACTTTCTGGTTGATTGGAAGAGATTTCTAACTGGCAATGAATCCGCCAGGTTCTGTTTATATAACGAAAATGTAATACAATATTAAATTCCTCATAAAATATTTTCATCTTTGAAACTAAAATGATGAAATAAAATTAAAGATTTATAAATCACATTAAAAAAATATTCTTCATATTTTTGAAAGAATCTTGAATAAAATTGTTTCACTATTTAATTTTTCATATTGTGTAATAAAAACAATCCGATCGCTCGGTCAAGCGCGAAACCCACTAATAAGGCATCAACCATGACAGTATATTTGCATATCTTGACAGCCTCGATATTGATCTTCGAGCGACTGTCGATATTTCGGGAGGTCAACGCGCTGTTTTACTCATACGAAAACTGAAGAATTGCTTATTATAGACGTGTATTCGTCTTCGAAGGTACTCCATTTTTTTAATAACATTTATTATTTTTATTGCGAAAAAACATTAACACTCTCACCATTTCGACATAATTCAGGCATCGTAAGTTAACTGGGTGGTAATATTGAAGAGAAAGCTCTGTATAAATATTAAAGTTCTACTATAAATATTAATATTGAAGTGAAAGCTCTGTATAAATAAGACAGTTCCTTAACTTATATATTTAAAGCTCTATTTAAATATATAAGTTAAGGAACTGTCCTCTGAAAGGCATGGTGCGTTCAGATTATTTTATTATTTTTTTACACATAGTACAAACTTACGAAGTTATTGTCATGTGATAATCTCCTCTTTTAATTAAAGCTTTTAATTAAATCAAACTGTTTTTTTTTAATTGAGAAACAACGAGAATCGAACTCGCACTCTCCGGGCTGGCTGGGAGACATCAAAAATAACAAACACAAATTTACCAGTCATTCAATGTCCACGAAAAAAAAGGGTTTCGAAATAAGGAGGATGGAAAACCAGAAAAACACGCTATGTCACTGAAGAGCGATGTCATTTTTTTTAATTCACTTTTTGAAACAGGTCAATGATGACGCATTCTAACAATATATACATAACATATTACATTTATAAAAATAAAAATAACATTATTTCAAATAAAATATATGTAAATTATAATGTTCAAAGTTGACTACTTAATCAAAAGGTTTATAATGAATATATTCAATATAATAAATAAACAAAATTATATTTTAAAAAATAACTAAATAACTATTTCATTTCTGAGTTATTTTAAAAATAAATATAAATATTTTTTAAATTATCTAGTTTTCTCCTTCTTAACACTTGCCACTCTATGATGGATAGTGAGTGACCAGGACTTACATAATAAAATAATTTTATAGCTAATTACAAAAAATAACCTAGCAGACTTTGCATAATTTTAATTTAAAACATACATTTTTCACTGGATGCTGAGCGTCCAGCACAGTGGCTGGCGGAATTGTTTAGCACAGTAAGGCAAGTGTTAATGTGCCGTGTCTAGCCCTCTTAACGTTGACGAACACTTTTAACGACGACGCGAAAATATATGTCTTTGTCGGTACAGAACAACTCCTCAGCTGTATGTATACCTGCCCATTCACAAGTGTTGCGTAGCCAAGACAGACACCATTTACCGATTCCCCGTCGACCCTTAAAATAATTATAATAAATTATATACAAATATTTAAAAAAATCAGTGTAACACGCATCTATGAGTATTGAGTTTCTTAATTAATATTTTTCCACAGTATAAAAGGCATAATTAAAAAATTATATATTTAAGTATGAAAGGTTCATTTCACCTTGGTTACTTTAGACAGATTAACATTAGTTGAGGATTTATGTTAACCATGCTTGGCCTTTACCTATTATAATCAAAGTATAATGAAGAATATTAATTTAAAGAATAACAAAACCTACTTGTAAATTTCATCATTTTAAAATATTGCAAGGCCAAAACATTAAATGTTACAGTTTTTCAACGGGCATTTTGGTACAATTAGCTCGCAAATCGTGCGTTAACCACTTAAGATTTTTTTGTACCAAGTCGTTGAAAGGCTTAAATAAGCGCTTTATGGATAATACAAGTTTCCTTGTTTATTATAATCATGGTAACATTATAGTACATCATATCTTAATTATGTACCGTCGTTTATTTGAATGAAATAATTTAATGAGGTCTCATTTTTTAAATCTCTCAACACCATAAACAAAGAATGAAAACTTGAGTAATTTTAGGTATTTTCTTTCGAAATATATTAACCAATAATATTTGTATTAAAAACAATTGAAAATAATATATTGTAAAATGTATTTACCAATGAGATTTCTCTACTTAAAATGCTTTGGACATGTAGAGAGAATAAATGCCGAAAGAATGACAAGGTGAATATAATAGTCAGCAGATCAAGGTGCGTGTGCAAGAAATTTTAAAAGAAGGTAAAGGGGGAAGTATGAATGATAGAACAGTGTGCGTGATAAGGTGTATGAATGCGGAAAAGACGAAAGTTGTGAGCTTAGATAAAAAAAGTATGAAGTTCTGTTCTCTATGATACCCCGCAAGGGTCATGGTGAGATTATAAGCGTGTATCTTCTTCATTTAGGAAAAAAAAATGTTGGAAAGTGGCGAGATTGAACTGGATATTATTTAATTGGATAAACATATAGGATTCATTCAATTATATTTATGAATATCCTCAATGAGATACAGGCAAAAGCCTAGTTTTCTGGGGATACGACAAATGAAAGGCAACAAACCCAGATCCATTAAAATTGTAGGTCCAAATTAAATTACCTGTTGTTTTTTCGCAAATTATGTATATTTCTTGTCATGTGTAATAATGAATAATGAATGAACGAATTAATAAATTAACTCTGATGTATGGTATAAAAATGTAGATGAGGAAAACGACTTGAAAGAACCAAGTAATAATGTAGAAAAGCGTGCAGTGAGATGAGTTTATGGAACGACAATATATACAGAATAAAGTGATTCGAGGTGAATGTAGGCTGATTTATTAACTAGGATAAAAAGATAAAACGGAGCACTAAAATCGTTTGGAAAAGTAGAATTAATGAATAAAAAATATTAAGAAAACAAATATATAGCGCATATTTGAGTAGAAGGCGTGTTACAGGAATATAAAGAAAGTATGGGTAAATCAATTGAATGATATTTTAAAAGAAATAAATATAAAAAGGCAAAATAATCGTAGAAGCTGTACCAGAAGGTATATGGATGTACGCGAAATATGTTTGTCGCGATAGGAAAGTCTAGTGGTCTGTCTTCTCTGACGGGTTTAAAGTGTTATTTTATGTATATTTATTTAAGGGTTGTTTACCTGCAAATTAGAATGAGTGCAAATGATGGGTTATGTAATTTATATAGGTACTTCAAAAATTATATTGTTTACAGTTAAGGCATTAACGTTGTGGAGGTTTAAATACATTGTAATTTGTTTTATCAAACACTGTTTGTTCCACTTTTTGTAACGGTATAACCCTACCGGTTTCAAGGCTTTCACCTAATCTTCAGGGGAGCACAAACAAGTCTTGTTTGTGCTCCCCTGAAGATGAGGTGAAAGCCTTGAAACCGATAAGGTTATACCGTTACAAAAAGTGGAATAAAAAGTGTTTGATAAACAAATTACAACTTCACAAATGACTATAAGGTTATTTTCTAGTTTTAGGCATATATATCATAGATTATTACAACGCGTATAGCGATATTGAATCATCTCGTGCGGCTTTTAATAAAATGAGAAGCGTATTCTGCGATGATAATACAAACTTGAAACTTCGACAATGGTTAGTCAAATGCTACGTTTGGTCAGTGTTATTATATGGAATGGAATCATGGACCCTCAAAGTTGGTTGTATGAACCGACTGGAAGAATTAGAAATGTGGATACACCGGAGAATGCTACGGATATCCTGGACGGATGTGTTCAGCAACATAAGAGTTCTTCAAAGAACCAAAGTTGATAGAGAGTTGCTGACTAATATTGAAATCCGAAAGTTGTCCTATTTGGGTCATGTGCTTAGAGGAGCAAAGTACAAATTACTGCACCTGATCATCCAAGACAAAATAGAGGGTCGAAGAGGTGTTGGCAGGAGGAAAATCTCCTGGCTCCGCAATATACGTGGTTTGACTGGTATAAGGAGCGTTGGGGATCTTTTTCGGGCTGCCAGGGACAGAGATGCTTACTCTCAGGTGATAATCAACGTTGGGGGGACCTGACATGACACTTCAGGGGAGCACAAACAAGACTTGTCTGTGCTCCCCTGAAGATGAGGTGAAAGCCTTGAAACCGATAAGGTTATACCGTTACAAAAAGGGGAATAAAGTGTTTGATATAACAAATTACAATTTCACAAATTACTATAAGGTTATTTTCTAGTTTTAGGCATATACTATATGTTTTAGTATATCATAGATTATTACAACGCGTATAGCGATACGTCTAAAAATACTAGTAAAGAAAAATCATATTCTCGTGTTTATGGCTTTAAAGTTATAGTTAATATTCAAATCATTTGTATATTTTTTTGTTTAAACAATAACTATTTGTTGAGCGTAATCAAATACATCATGAATCTCCTCCATATAAAAGCGATTCAATTAAAGTTTTTTTTTCTCAGCATGGCAAAATTACCATGGGCAAACTAAATTAAACCATAGAGCAAATAATAGAATCCGGTCAGAGAGAAGATTCAATTAAACTAACGATACAAAACAGAAGATGTAAGCGAAACTTGAGGAAGAATAACTAATGAGAATTGAAATTATTTGTTATACCTTTGTTATTTCAAATAAGAACACGCCTTTAATTATTTGATATAGTTTCACCAATTTATTAAACTTAATTGTGTGAAATTTTATTTTGTCCGCATTTCTTCTAATTGTTTTTCTCTTGATTTCAAAGTAATGTTATAAAATTTAAATAAAATAATTTTTTTACACTTTCGATGTATAAAGTATTGTATAAACTGACAGGCTTATTGACATGTAGTAGTTTCTTCCAAACAAACAGAAACATGTTCCAGAGCTCTGAAGTGAAAACTGGAATGGATTATTTTAAATCAACTTACTCAAGGGTACAAATGTTGCCAACCAGGTCATGGATTTTTTCGAGACTTAGTTATCAAAACCAGCCTTTTTTCATGTTTGAATGAAAAACTAAGTTGAGCATTTAATTTAATACCTCCATTTGGGGGAATGAAATAAAATTGACTAAGTATTTGTACAAACTGTTTTTTTTAATATTATTGAGCTTAAATAAAGTTTACAGGGTTACTTAATCTGAAATATATAGAAACACTAGAGATCTAAAACAAACATTAATATTAACATGCTATCAATTCATATTGGTGTATGTGTCAATAACATCAGGTACGCTGATGATGCGGTTGTTCTGGCAGACAGTATTGACGACCTTCAAACACATCTAGATAGAATTAATGAAGCTGGTGTAAGGCTGGGGCTGAACATGAACGTGAGTAAAACTAAGTTCATGGTGTTTGGCCGGCAGGATCACGCAGGAGCACGTCTTACATTGAACAGTGCTGATATAGAGAGTGTGGAAAAAATTAAATACCTCGGAAGTATCCTAGTGGAAGACCTCGACTCAGAAACCGAAGTCAAGTGCAGAATTGAATCATATCGTGCGGCTTTTAATAAAATGAGAAGCGTATTCTGCGATGATAATCTAAACTTGAAACTTCGACAATGGTTAGTCAAATGTTACGTTTGGTCAGTGTTATTATATGGAATGGAATCATGGACACTCAAAGTTGGTTGTATGAACCGACTGGAAGAATTAGAAATGTGGATACACCGGAGAATGCCACGGATATCCTGGACGGATGTGGTCAGCAATATAAGAGTTCTTCAAAGAGCCAAAGTTAATAGAGAGTTGCTGACTAATATTAAAATCCGAAAGGTGTTCTATTTGGGTCTTAGAGGAGAAAAGTACAAATTACTGCACCTGATCATTCAAGGCAAAATAGAGGGTCGAAGAGGTGTTGGCAGGAGGCAAGTCTCCTGGCTCCGCAATATACGTGATTTGACTGGTATAAGGAGCGTTGGGGATCTTTTTTGGGCAGCCAGGGACAGAGATGCTTACTCTCAGGTGATAGTCAACGTTGGGGAGACCTGACATGACACTAGGAAAAAGAAGATCAATTCAAATCCATTGCGAAATAAAAGGGAAGTATTAGAAAAACATCGTTAAAACTTTAATCTATACTTGTATGAAATGTAATTTAGCAATGGTCCTGTTTTACTCAGTCCCTTCTCTACAGCTTATGGAAAAATAAATCAATTTTATGTAATTACAAGGTCTAAAATGTACCAACCAATACCCTGGCTTTATTTTAAGTTGGCCAATTACTTACATGTTTTAAAACTTACGTTTTTTATAAAATTTTCCAACTTTGTAACGGTTGATCGATTGTTTAATTACAGTGTGGACAAATTAAAATATTGCTATCGCATATTGTATTTTGACATTGTATTACATTTTCATTGTATACAATGCAACCTTGAAAGCGTATTTTCTTGTGGCAATTTCTTCCAACCAACCAAAAATATGTTATAGATGCCTTAAGAACAAACCAGATTTGAATCCTTTTTTTTTAATTCGAGTTTCAGCGGGATTTGAACCCGCAACCATCGATTTGAGAAACAGAATTCTTACCAACTAGACCACATAAGTCGTCTGTATATAGAGAGGATGACAAAATAATAAAGGTTAGTTGTATATTCAAAACCTTTCCAATATTCGTACATACTCTCATAATTTGTGGAAAAAATACTGAAGACCAAGACCAATCTATGAAACATAACGAAAAATACAGAAGACTAAGACCAATCTATGAAACATAACAAAAAATACAGAGGACTAAGACCAATCTATGAAACATAACAAAAAATACAGAAAACTAAGACCAATCTATGAAACATAACGAAAAAATACAGAAGACTAAGACCAATCTATGAAACATAACGAAAAAAGTTGCTCTCAAAATGTCAAAGCTGTTGATGATGATGAACCAATATTCATCACATTACCAAAACAAAGTAAATCTGCAAAACTCTTCTTAAATTGTTTAATTATAGTCGTCGTGCATTGTATATTCTGGCGGGTTTATTACCGTGTGACAATCTTTTCCAAACGATCGATAGGCTATCCTCCTAAATCGAGTATGATTTATAAGCTACCTGTTTTTGTATTGGTTTATCGTGTGTAAACTGTTGCACTTTATCAACTACGCATTTTGTTGAGAAATTAATCGCAATGTTCAGTTAGTAAATAGATTTAACTTCCAAGACGACCAGCTGGTTTAATCTGATATAGCCTTTCGTTAAGAACTTTTATATACGCTTTTTTATGTTGTTATAAGAATTTATAATAAGCTGTATACAAATATTAATTAAAATTTAATATGGTATAAGAGTAAAACTTTTTTGTATGTGAATCCACCAAATCGAACCCTAACCGAATGTTTGAAGGGGATCTTCATGAATAATATAATTTAAGCGGTCCTCATTGAAGTCCACTAGTCGTCCGGAACACTCCATGTCTTTCAGGTCGAAATTATCGTCTTTGAAACGCTAAAACCATCGACGAGCTGTCTTTTCATTCATAACATATTCACCGTACACTTCGCAAATATCGCGAGCAGCTTTGGCAGCTTTATTCCGTCGATTGAACGCGAACAGAAGGAGGTATCGAAAATGCTCACTTTCGTCTACTTGACATTCCATTTTGGCGGCTTGTAATCAAATAAAATAATATATGTAAGGTAAAAGCAAACACAATGTCTTGTAGAGCAGAAAATTTTCTTTCGAATGACGTATAACATTTATCATTTTGTTTTACTTTTGGTGCTCATTTTTAAATTGAAAAAAAAACGGACACCACTTATTTTAATACCTAATATTTCAAACACATTTTCTTAACATCTTTTTCTACTTGTGGACTACTAGACCCGTTTCTCTAGATTCCACAGGTATGTGTACAGCATTCTCAGATACACAAGATGGTTACTATAACCCCCCTGTCTAAAGATTAAAGAAATCACTTGCTGCAAAAATGTTTAGCTATTCGCGATTATCTCACAATATGATGATATTACTCACAATCATTTGCGAATCATTTAAATAACTCAGCATGATTGCTGTATAATTTGTATCCCTTTCTGATAATCGTATTTATTTCTCACTTACACACTGCCTGACCACCTAAAACCGTTGATTTGAATGTGAGCAAATAGCTATTTAAATGTCATTAAGTTACATCAATCAAGGTTAGGTCTACGCACCCATATACCCGGAATAGTCAGAAACATGATTACTATTGAAGTCAGAACTGCGATCAGTTCCGTCAAAATGATCTCATCTTTTGTGTAAACAAAAGAGGTATACGCTTAAATTTTCACCTGTCAATGCTTATAATTGGATACGATTATTATTTGCAAAAAGGAATTTAATTCCATTCAGAGTTTCAAAACATATTAAGTATCTTGGGTCACTCATCCATAGCGATGGAGGATGTGCAGCAGATGTAACACATATAATTAGTGTGGGATGGATGAAGTTTAGATCAATGACGGGAGTTTATTTATTTATTTAACACTTTTATTGCAATACAATCTGGCGGGCTTATTGCCAGGCGACAATATCTTCCAACCAACCAGACAAAAGTAAATGAAGCAAGTTACGTGATTGCATAAATCATTCAAATGACTATCCATCCCCACGAAATCCATAAACATATACGCGAGAACATGCCCACGAACCCAACAAAGACGGACAATCACCCGAACATTATTTTTCATATAAAGTGAGATATCATCAATCAAAAGGAAAGGAAGGGATGGTGGAGAGGAAAGGAAAAGAAAAATCAGGAATTAAACACTTTATTTTACTGACTAGAAATTAAGAGTTTTTTCAGTCGCTTCTTAAAGCAACTGAAAGGAGTTCTATGTGATCCGAAAATACGATCTAAGGAGTTCTATGTGATCCGAAAATACCAGTAAAGTTAAAAGGAAAAGTATACCAAACGATTGTCAGACCCGCACTCCACTATGGCTCCGAATGCTAGACGATATATAACTCTTACTCTAGGCAACTGGAAACTGCTGAAATGCGCATGCTAAGATGAGTGGGAGTCGTGGTATATATGACAACGATTTTTTTAAATATGAAAATGAAATAGTTTAGAATAACTGTAGAAGGCAAACGGATTCGAATAAAGTATGTCGTCCTATCTATCCCAACAGGTAAATCGCGTGATGTATACAAACGGATTCGAAGGAAGTATGTCGTCCTATCTATCCCAACAGGTGAATCGCGTGATGTATACAAATGGATTCGAATGAAGTATGCCGTCATATCTATCCCAACAGGTAAATCGCGTGATGTATACAAACGGATTCGAAGCAAGTATGTCGTCATATCTATCCCAACAGGTAAATCGCGTGATGTATACAAACGGATTCGAATGAAGTATGTCGTCCTATCTATCCCAACAAGTAAATCGCGTGATGTATACAAACGGATTCGAATGAAGTATGTCGTCCTATCTATCCCAACAAGTAAATCGCGTGATGTATACAAACGGATTCGAATGAAGTACGAGTATGTCGTCCTATCTATCCCAACAAGTAAATCGCGTGATGTATAAAATTTTGATTATATAATTAACCTTGTGCAGAAACACGAATAATTTGTATCCGTTTAAATGATATATTTTTAGTTTTAGCAAAACGCAGTTGTTTATGGGAAAATATAATTCACGTTTTAAACTACAAGGTTCATTTGGAAGCTCTCATCAATTTTGATCAATTTACATAAATGCCACGTAATACGTTTTATATTTTATCAAATACAGGATGCGCAGTAATAGTCTAATCACGAATATTTTAAATTATCAATACTATGTACAAAATAACAAGGACTTAGTAACGACGATATCATTACCAAGTGTCATTTTTAAAACTAAATAAAAATATCAAAGAAACTAAAATGAAGAAAACAGATACGTGAGACTCTCGCGCGGTAGAAGTGAAACTTCTTAGCTCCTAGGAAAAGTTGGTTTTATGCATTGCTTTTTTTAGGATTAGTTCAAGAAAATCTCTCTTAATTAAAAAAAAAAGTTATATGGAATTTAATTTAAAAAATCTATCTTAATTAAATAAAAAAATATTTATTGTTTTATTTTTAACAATAAATAATAATAATTTTAATAATTAATACTAATTTTAATAATCATATACTCAATACACTTAATAATATTAAATTTAAATTTTTTAATATTAAATAAATTAATATTTTTATGTTATTTAATTATTTATTTTTTACTATATTATTAATAATATACAATATTATTAATTATATTATTTATTAATTATATTATTATAATTAATTACAACATAATAATAATATTATTATTAACATTGTAATAATATATATGGTATATTATTATAATTATATATTAAATATAATATACATATTAAATGAAGATTAAATTAAATAATTTCATGTAAAA